>CM021533.1:16645322-16677635 GCA_010994315.2 Pisaster ochraceus
AACGGGCCCGGCTGCAAACGGGCCCGGCTGCAAACGGGCCCGGCAAAGTACAAAAGGACTAAACTCGAAACATAAGTTTGCCCAGGGAGAATGGTCTTTAAGATTATGGAATAAAAAACCTTCATCTTTTATTTAACATGAAAGGTACATTTAATTTACGGCGCGTGCAGTCAAAACAGTAAGTATTTGTGACAAGTGCCAAACATGAACGTATGACAGAAAATGGCGTATATTGTACCTAATGTTTGCCGAGGTCTGTGTGCAGTGCGTCTTTTACAAACCAATGCGTAAACGACGAGTTGCCTCTTCGTGAAAACTCAAAATGCAGAGTAGTTGTTTTTGGCACCGTGCCAGCGCTATGTAGTTCAATGTAAAAAATGGAAAATCTAACTGTGGCTGTTCGTGAAAACGCAAAAGTGGGAGTTTGGTAAAATGGTCCTTGTGCTAATTAGCGTAATTAGAAAAATATAACGATATAGCGCTTGAACCTTGGGGAAAATGTTGATGTCACTACTAACATCCAAAATATGTAAAAACACTGATTTGCCAAAATGTGTGATTTTTTGAAGAATTGCCTCTTCGTGAAAACAGTGACGATTTGTGGCGGATAATTACTCACTAATTATGCAACTACTTGAGCTAATTAAGCCTACGAGTCTGGCCATTGATATATTAGTGAAAAATAATGAAAAAATTGTACTGATAAAACAAAATTATTTAAAAATTCGTTAAAATTAAAAAGAAGGGAGACAGAAATTTCACCGCCTTTTAAGGTATGGATTCTAATTTGTAGGGGCTAATTAGGTATTAATTGGTGATCTGAACTAGCCACCTCCAAAATTAAGTGTGCCCAGTGTAATGGTCTTTAAGATTATGGAATAAACCTTCATCTTTTATGCAACATGAAGGGTACATTTACTTTATGGCGAGTGCAGTATAATAGTAAGTGTATAGTGTAATGTGCCTTACATTGACGTGTATTGTAGCGGCTAATTAGGTATTAATTAGTGATCCGAATTAGCGAGTGCAGCCAAAATTAAGTGTGCCCAGTGGTATGGTCTATCCGACTAAAGAATACAATTTCATCTTTTATTTAACATGAAAGGTACTTTTACTTTACGGCGCGTGCAGTCAAAATAGTAAGTATTTGTGACAAGTGCCAAACATGAACGTATGACAGAAAATGACGTGTATTGTAGCGGCTAATTAGGTAATAATTAGTCATGTGGTCCGATTGAGTCACTTCTAAAATTAGTGTGCCCAGTGGTATGGTCTATCGGATTATTGAACAAAATTCCATTTGTTATGCTACGCAAAGGGTACATTTACTTTGGAGTGAGTGCAACTTTGTTAGCAGTTGCGTTATATGGTCTTGATGATGAGGTCTTATTTGTGGCGGCTAATTACTCACTAATTATGCAACTATTTGAGCTAATTAGGCCTATACGAGTCTGGCCATTGATATATTAGTGAAAAATATTGAAAAAATTGTACTGATAAAACAAAATTATTTAAAAATTCGTTAAAAAAAAAAAAAAAAGGAGACAGAAATTTCACCGCCTTTTGCGGTATAGATTCTAATTTTCCTGAATACGCAGCTGGCCGGCCCTTGAATATGCGGATGGAAAATCTGGCCCAATACGCGGCTAGCTTCAGTCTGGTGCATGCGCACAAGGCATTATTTACAAAGTTGCCAAGGAATCGTGTTTACCGGACGATTCATGAGCAAGTTGCTGTCTGTTGTATGTAGAGGCCAAAAGGCAAGGGTGTTTTTACTTTTTCGTATTTTTTAGCCGAACAGTAACAAAATGAGTACCAGAACGTACAATCCGTCCGTTAGAGTTGGCAACTGGAATGAAGACATTTGTCTGGAGGAGGTAAGTCTAAAATAAAGCGGTAAAACTGCAGTAACAAACGAATCCAACCACCACTACTGTCACCTGGTCAATTGACAACACAATCTGCAATGTGATGACTGTCGAATCTCATTTTGCTTCTTGCATTATGATTGATCATTGATGTACTCTGCACCTTGCATCTTGCATTGAAATTCTCTTTAAAAAAATGCATAGCCAAGTTTTAAAATTGCTTTAGGTTTCTGCTTTGCATTCAACACTTATTTAAAAAAAAAAAATACAAATAAAAGTTAAAACATTAATTTCTCCTAAGGAATTTCATTTCATTTAAACAAAGTATTTCATTTTAGTTTGAAGATTTTTTTTTTCTTTTTTTTTTCAAATTATTGGATATAAACTGTATTAACAAACCGTTTCAACAAGAACAGTCATCAATAGATTTTTTCCACAAAATCCATAGGGTGTTGATTATTTACTAAACTTTCGGAGGTTGAATTGGAGATACACCTTCACTCCACAGTTGGAATGACTGTTGACCATCCATGCATGACGCCGGTTTAATTGTTCTGATGTTTGTTTTTGCAGGACACGCTGAAGGATTTTTTGGAGAGACGAGATAGAGGAGAGTTGGCAATCCAGCAATCATCAAAACTCAGAGAAATGATTTTAAAACAGGTACAGTCCCCATTCCCTTTCTTGGATCTAATATTGAAACATTTTGCACCCTACTTAGTCTTTTTAGTTGTTTTTTTACAAAAACTAAAGCTCTTAAATTTTCTCATTTTATAAAGTCACACATTTTATTTACGAAGTCTTTTTTCACTTTCAAGTATAGAATTTATTTATGTAGTTTCTTCACCAGTCAAAGCAGATTTGCAAAAACAGTGTTTACAAAATTTAACTCACGACTCAAGCGACAGAGTTGGCAAACATTAAAGTGCATGCTGGTTTAACCCCCAAGTTTCAAGAAAAACTTTGATGTACTTTTGATTAACCTCCATCTTTTTCAGACTGACTTATCTGTCACCATAGATGGATTCCTACACTTTGGCGACCGTGTCATGCTTCGTAACGAGGCCGACGTCAACCAGATCAAGACACAGCCTGGTGTTGAGCCACGCCAAGCCAACACGCTAGCCGTTAATATGTCAGAGATGAAAATGAACAGTTCTGTACAGTTTGAAGGCACCTGTAACATTAGTGGAAGTAGAATTTTGACACCATGTGCAAGGAATACATTTGTTATTCTACCGTGAGTCTTAAATCCAGGGCCAAATATCATAGAGCTGCTTAAGCACATAAAGTTAACTAAGAACAACAAAACTATGCTTACCAGAATAAAAACACCAGCTAAATTGCCATGTCACAAGTACAATTTGTGACTGGTTGCCTGTTCATTTATGCTTAGCTGATGTGCTGAGCAGCTCTATGAAATTGGGCCTTGGTGAGTAATGCATAAAACCCTACCGCATCCAATAACAGTTTTTAGGGCAATTCATTGTTTCTCATGACCACAGATACTCAGAAATCTGAATGAATGTCCGAACAACTGTTGTTCAATTGTACATTTATGGCTGTATGTAATTCACAAAAGCAAGAGCTAACAGATAAGCAATGTTATTAAGGTAACCAGACAACTACATGGAGGCAAAGGACCAGGATAAGTCAAGGCAATAATATATGCGCAATCTTGTTCAGGGGGCAGATTTATTTCAAACACTCGTTGCCATCTGCGAATCGCTCGGTGCTAGAACTTCACTGATGTGTCTAGAAGGTACGTGGAAGTCGCAGACGGCAATGCATGTTCGATGTAAACAAATCTGCCCCTTGAACAAGATGGAGCATATTACCCTGAAGTTGCAAATTAGCATTTTGCACACAGAGAACAAAAACAAAGTTGGTACTGGGTGATTTAAGGGCCATTGATTATTTTCTTCTTTTACTTTACAGTGTTGAGGCTGGAATTGCCGAGGGCACACCACTCCGTTACGGTCAACACTTCTGTCTCTGCACACTGCCTGGAATAGCTGGAAATGTAAGTACGGCCGGATGGCAACTTTTATTCTAAACCACTAACAATCTCTTTTGAAATAGCGCCTGATTGATTTATAAAGGTTGGCACTTTCTTATTCAGAGAATGACACATTTTCAGAACCATAATTTCTGCTAAAGAAACGTTTTGATTTCATACAAGTCAAATCCTAAACTAATGTGTTCTTACCTTTTATGCATAAAAGGCTTCAGATCATAATAAAGGAAATATTTATTTCTGTCCAAGGGGTTAAAATTTCCTACAAATTTGCAAAGCACTAAAAAGTTTTCTACCAGAATGTCATGAGATTTATGCTGAACGTAATTTGTAGTCCATGTTTTTATTAGTGATATACCTTTCTTTCACAGCTGAAATTGAGGAGTGACATTGCCACATTCCAGCAATCGGCCAAGAAGACTCGTAAGCAGCTTGTCACATTTGAAGAATGTTCTACGTATTTGATTCAATGGAGAATCCTTCACTTTGACCCTCAGCTTAGAATGGAAACAGAAGGACTTCCTGTACCTGTAAGTACTTTCCTCCCCCCTCGCTTTGAAATTCATAACTTTCAACCAACTTCCTTCAGTTTTCTTTTATCCTTCAGCCATATGAACACCACACCTCACGCAAACCCAATAATGCAAATTCCTCAAAGTTTCAAGTACCAATATCTAAAAGTTTTTACATCCTTTAGGTTGCAAAGAAACAAAAATTCATTGAGCTCAACCATATTTTATCCAATTATTTTGGTTGGAACAAAAGAAGAATTGACTGTAATAGGATTTGAACCTGGCACCCCCGCATTAACGTGCCAGTGCTCTACCAACAAAAGAAACACTTTTTGTAAATATCTTTGTTTTGGGTGCCAGTCAGAAGCCAACCTGTAACTGTCATGTAGCCAGGGATCACAACCAAGTTTACAATACAACCTGAGAAGTGGCAGTAGAAGGATCACCTTGAGGGGATGCAACTTTTTATTTCAAATATGTTCATAACTCCATATTTAGCCAACGCATTTATGGGTCAGCCACAACTCCATGTCTCATACATCTGAATCCTACATGTTATGGCAGCCAAATTTTAGCATACAGCTTGTAAGCCTTGCCCAATGCTATGCATGGCTAAATGGTTTGACTGTAGAATCAGATGATAGATTTGGCAGCGTTTGAGGTAGCTGAGGGTAAGACGTCTAACATGAGTTTCTTTCATCTCTCTGTAGGCTAACCAGAAAATCATCTTCAACCACTGCAAGACCAACCAAGACTTGTGTGTTATAAGTGATGCTACTGTAAGGTATGTCAAGACATTTGTAAGGAGAAAATAGAATTGTCTGTCGGAATAAATGCAAAAAATAGTTCATGGCCTGAAGTTTCGACCCTAGCAGAATCTTTCTCGAAGGCTAAATGAAAACACGCATAAACAAATACAAATGTTTACTAACATAGACTTGTTTATGTGTCGTGTGTTGTCATTTAGCTTTCGAGGAAGACTCTGCCTGGGTCAAAACTTCAGGCCATGAACTATTTTTTGACATTTGTATGGGTTACACATGTTCATACTGTACATGCTCTCTAGTTGACTATCAAATCATTCTGTCAGTGCAAGAACGATGTATCTCCTAAACTGGCATCTACGTTTGAGTGTCCAATATAGTAACTCGTTTAGAATATAAATTGGCAAGTAACCAACAGGCACAGAGATTTGCAGAGTTTTTTTTTTTTTTTTGCGTTAATACAAAAACGAGATATGATGTTATTGCACTGACACGACAAAATAACTCATCTCACCTTGAAACAAAATTATCAACAAGCTGTTCATTTTTTATTTCCTATCAAATTAATGAATTCTTTAAAATACAACACTTCAAAACTTCTTAGATTTAGCACTTGGAGACTTTTTAGATTCTTTGCAACAAAGAAAATCTAATCTTTTCCCATTGTTCATTTTGAAAGTACAACTTGGATGAGGAAACTTTCAGAAACGTCTTCTTGGTAACGATTTAAACAATGTTGGGTTGAACAAAGACCAACTGACTAGAGAGCAGGATTTGAACCAGCGACCTCGGGATTAACGTACCAGCTCTCTACCAACTGAGCCATCTTACCCCAACGTTGGCAGTCTCCCTATTTTGTCACTATCTTTGTTCGGGGGTGCCAGTCAAAAGCCTTGCAATATGTAACTGCCGTGTAGCCAGGGATCACACCCAAGTTGGGAAGCAGCAGCAGAGGGATCACCTTAAGGGAATGCAACTTTTTATTTTTCAAGTGTTCTTGTTGTTGTTTGCAGGACACCTTTTGGCCGTGAATATGAGATTGTGGCCTACACAGACTTGGACTCACACCGCGCTGAGAAAGACGTCAACCACTGGATCATCCAGACTGGTCACCCACCAGAGCCAACAGGCCCTGCATCTATGTTACCTTTGGGTACCCAACAATGAGATGCCTCTAATGCAAAATACTTTGGTAAATCGTAGCACACATCGTGACTGGTTTGGTTTTATGGACATAGGATTGATGTATTGAGTCATGAATATTCATCCTTTAATCACAACACACAGTAACCCCTTAAAACCACGCCTTGCATAGATCTACAAATTCAGCCCTAAGAGCACAAAACACAAAGTCTAAATTTTCAAACTATTATCTCTTCCTAATATGCCTTGCCCCATCATATAACAGACTCTATGCGTGATGTCTCAAGACTTGGCCACATTCTCTCAGGTGTTCAAAGAAGGCAGCTGGCCCACCTTGTATGCCACTCGTACAAAGCTACCTGTCTCCATCGTTTCACTACGATTCGCCCTTCAAGACTTCATGCTTAAAATCTGTTGAATTCCAGGGCCCAATTTCAAAGAGCTGCTTAAACACAAAAAGCATTAGGTTACCAGCCAATATACCATGTCACGTGTACCATCTGTGACTGGGATCCTGCTTAGTTTTGCTCAGCCGAAAGTTGTTGAGCAATTTTTGCTGCTTAAGCAGCTCTATGAAATCCCGCCCAGATTTTGAGAACAAAAAGACAGTTGACAATAGATGTCTGTTTCTGGTTTTGTTTAAATAAATCTAAATGGATGAATTTAAATGTCAAAACAGTGAGTGTTTATTCCAGTACCTCAGAGAAAACACTTGAACTTGCAGTTGAACTTGACAATGGAAACAAACTAAACACTAAATTTGTTAAGACAAAAAGATTTAAGCAACTATTATGACCAATCATATTATCAATTGTAAATAAAAAACTGTCATACTCTACCCAGCACTAAATAAATATATGGGAGTTTTGTAAAATGTGTATATATAATAGTAAAACACCAGTGAATTTTACCTCTGTTAAAAGCAAATTGTTGGAGCAGTAGTTTTTCGAAATTCCGTCCCTCACTATTTCCGTCCATATTTTACTAGTTACAGTTATTTCAATTTACTCATACACTTGACTTTGTGGTATTTATATATATTTATTGTGCTGATTGAGGAGGTGAGTTGAGTTAAACGTTATTTTATTACCAAATAGGTGCCTTGGTTATCCTACAACCCAATCCAGATCTGAAGTAATATCTCCATATCTGTGTATTCATCATTTATTAACTTGTTAAATTGTTAATAACAATTATTAAATTTGTTTTAAGATATTGATTTAGATGACTGCATTTCATTGCATCCAACAATCCATCCAGGCATTGGCTCTCTGTCCTTGTTTATTACGTTTTGTACACATTTTCATTATTAAGTTCTTGTAAGTTTTGAATAAAATTGAGCGATTGAAAAAATGTGTAGTGCCCAATCCCTGCCAATTCTTATGAATTTTAGTAGACACAGAAATCTGCTTAGCATAGAGTCTGACGTTAGACAAATCTTACTTAGCAGAATCGGATTTCAGCCAAATTTACCATGTAATTTACATTGGTCATCGATATTGCTTTTGAAATTCACCGCTTAATATTTTGTTTAATTACACAATAAATCTTGGTTGCACCATTTTGGGAGTAAGTTTTGTGCAGTGTGCATTTTGGGCGATACCCGCACATTTACAGGCTAGCCATATCTTTAACGTGCAACTTGACTCCCACAATGGCAGACTGGGGGAAGACGGTAGCAGTGTGTGGCCTTGTTGCAAGAGATCACTAGGAAATGAGTTTGTTTTGCTCTTCTCTGGCATCAGATGAAGATTTGATTTTCTAGGTAGTCCTGTCGTTCTCCTTCGGAGGCCTTCATTAATGGAATCCACTCGTAGAATGGTATCTGTCAACACAAAAGAACAATAGGATAGGAAACTAGCTTCATTTTGTAATTTGCAGGAAAGGTAACCTCAATAAAAGTCAACTAAATTACAAAAATCAATCAACTTGTTCTTGTTGCATCGAGAATTTGAGAGCACTGAACATAAGACAGTTGGAAATAGCAACAGCTGAAGGGAAACCAGTATAAGCAATACTTAATATTGAGTTCAGCTGGATTTATTTTACTAGTGTAAACATTCCACTGTTACATTCCATGCTTTCAGGCATGTTTTGACGACATGATAACTGATCTGATTGAAGTTGATAGATTGAGAAAGGTTGGAGGAGACTCAAGAATGTGAGGACTAACTACCCAACTCACCTCCACAATTCTGTAGCCTATTTTCCTTAGCTGTCGTCTCTTCATAACATGAACACCGAGTAGATCTCTTGAACGAAGACGATAATGAGCTTTGGGTGAAAAGAGAACTGCCAACCTAGGAATAAACACAGAACCAATCCCAAGAATGTAATTAATGTTTGCATCCAACGAATGGGAATATTGGTTTGAGCATTTGTGTTTGATTTGCCTTGTACTACAGTGCTTCAATACTATGTCAGTGAGTGGTCAACTATTGCAATAAGCCATTGCTAGTTAGGTTTGAATAACGTCTGGTACAATGACTTGCTTAGTTACAATTTAACGCTTAAATCTGAATTCCTCAGACTATAGAGACAGTTTTTATGCAAGCTTTTGCATAGGTACATAAGAGACGGCGAACACCCATACACAATTTTGAATGAATGTGTATGGCACATCGGTACCAGGCTTTGCCCGTCTAGAGGCTGCTATGCAAAAGCTTGCCCTAAACCATGTGACAAAGCAACTGTCTCTTTAGGCTGAGGAATTCACATTGAATGGTTTGGGTAAGTTTAAACAGCTTACCTCTGAATGTTGTCTTTCAGCATCTCAGTTTTAGTGTTTAGACTAGAAACTCCTGATGACCTTGAATCCATTCGCATTGGTTTAGAAGAGCTATCTAGATTCACCTCAATATCTGCAACGGAAATAAAAAATTAACTTTGAAATGAACAATACCAAAAGTGTTCTCTTGCATGCACACAGCCTACTCGAAAATTATTTGAAAATACTACTACAAATACTACAAATACTTTGTAGGAGCCAAAAATAACATAAATGACAAAAGGTAATTTTCAAAGGTTGATAAGTGGCTAAAAAACAGCTCCAGATAACTCCAAATAATAAGCGACCAACCAGCTCAACAAAAGCACAAACTGTCAATATCATTTGTGAAGTGAGCATTATGAAATGGAATGTTCCATTCAACTTACCAAGGGGTGTCCTAATATGAGGCAATATTGGGTGGGCTTTAAGATACTCTGGTCCTCCCAGAATGCCTTGCATTCCTTCTATCACTCCCGCTAGACCTGCTATCTTCTTGTAAACCTCCTTGGTAGAGCCATGTGGGCTCTGCCAGAATCTATCGATAAATTCCTGAGGGTGAAAAAAACCCACAAAAACCAAAAAACCTTTACCTGAGTTGCCAGAAAATCATTGAGAAATTAAAGCAATTTCAGGTCACTAACCATTATTTCTTTAGTAAAATATTGCTCACTTTTACATATAAATGTAAATTGTCATTTTAGAACAAAATAACATCAAGACAATTTGACAGTTGGGTCAAGGGTTGTTTTTAACCTAGTAAAGTCTTTCCACCAGTTATTTTTGACTGGTTAATATTATTTTCCGACATAAACCAAGTTGCTTGAGAAAAAAAGTTTTAAAGCAGGATTTACACTACACCTGTCTTTATTATTAGTTATTTTGTACATGCTTTTTACCTGAGGAAGGCGATTTCCACTGTACTCTGGGCGCTCAATTGCAACTGAACAATCCAACACATACAGAAGCTTGTGCACTTCTTGGGGGCATTTTTCTGCAAAAAACAAAAAACAAAAAGATATATTATAAGAATTATAATTATAACAATAAATGATACACCTGTCGTGCAGAATTTGATTGATTGCTTATTAAATAAAGCTGTGACACAGGATCAATTGAAAAACTGCAAACTCTGATAGTATGTAAATTGCTGCATACATGTTGTCCATCACTTGAATTTGATTTCAAACATCTCTCAAATAAAACTAACTTTCTCATCTGTGTCTTCACTCAAAACTTCTAGATTCAAGAGGATGACTGTTGCCGTTTCCATTTGGGGTAAAACATTACCTTTGCAATTATGAAGACACTCTGGGCTGAAGGCTTGGTCGATCAGAGTGGTCGGGTATTGCTCAATGAATGTCAATGATACGAGACTCTTCAAGAATAGAAACGGCTGAGCCACTTGCTCTGGTTTGCCCAGCATCTGATAAATGAGACCCTGAAAAAACTGCTTGGAATTCTCGGGTTGATAATTGAGCCGGCAAAATGCCCAGAGTAGCAACCAGATGTCTTTGAAGCGGATGTAGTCTGCTGTTTGGAAAGCCTGGTCTGCAATGGCATCCATGAGGGGTTGGTTGAAATGACGCACTTTGGCAAAAGCCGCTGCTATGTGGGGTGGAGCAAGGAATGCCATGTCCTGGATGCCAGGAGTTACGCTACGAGCAATATCTTCAAAGAGGTTCCAGTCGTGGAAGTAGGAACGGGAGAAGAAGCGAATGGTAGAGATGAGATTGTAGTGGTCCAGGGCATTGCTATGGAGATCCTTTGAGACTCTGGGGCTGATGGCTTGCTGGAGTGATCTGGATTGAATGCGGGATCTAGACTTCAAGAAGGCATTACAGATAACCCCAATCTCATTCCAGGATAAACTGTCTACATGTCGCTCCACAAAATCAGCCAGTTTCTGAAATAATTCCTCAGAGGGGATGTATTGCCATTCACCGATCAAATAGAAAACCTGAATGATGTTCTGTAATGTCAGATGCTCTAATTTGGTGCTCAGAGCGTTCAGTGCTTCTTTGTGGAACGTCGTTGGCTTTCGGCGTGTGATGATCCACCAATCAGAGACAAAAAGCGTTGTATTAACGTCCCACGATTTGAGCCTCTTATTGCATTCTTGCTCAATGGTTGTTATCTCTTGTTGAGACAGTTCTGCGTGCATTTTATACAAAGCAACTAAGATATTGACAAATTCTTCTTGAGTACAATCCCTCAATTGCCCGCATGCATAGCTGGATATATCTAACAGAGCCACACTGAAGAAATCTGAGGAAATCTTGCTTGTTGGGGCACGACTTAAACTGCTGAGAATGTCCATTAATTCAGTTGATGAATAAGATGAGATTTTTCTCGAAGTATCTTCAACAAATTCTTTTATCCTCTCAAGATCCTCATTGTCACATCTCTGCTCTTGAAGTTTAAAGATCTCAAGACTTGATGACCTATACTCAACCGAGTCAGAAAGAAACTTTCTTCTTGGGGTTGAGGTAGGGTACCTATGGACATCTTTGTTTTCACTATTCTCTTGGTCAGTCTTAAACTTCGTCTCAAAGACACTTTCAAGGATGCTGGATACATTTATTTGTTGTCGGTGGCGTTTGGCCGGTTTTCTGTTAATATCATTAACACCATGTGATAGGGAAGCTGCAAAAGATATTTGTCTACATGATGTTAAGATTGGATTGAGACGAACTAGATGGGATGCACTTAGAGGTGTTTTATCCTTTACCCCATGGGAAGTAGACTTCCATCTGTAGCTTCCTGATTTCAAGTGATGATTTCTCCGTAGGATGGTTGTGCATGACTCGGAGCCAGCAAGCCAACACAGCCTTGCCAACATCATAGTTACTGATAATCAATCAGCAATGATTGACAGTCAGGTGGAAAAGCAATCTGATAACAAGAAGACAATCAAATTGTTTTTAATCAACAAGATTTGAAATTAAAAGAGTACATCTGAGTCCAGATTTGTTTAAGTTTCCAGATGTAAAGTAGTACACAGATTGTGTAGATACAAACAATTACTTCCTCCTCCCATTTGCATAATTTTATGTTTGTTATTTATATTACATCAATTGGAATCTAATTTCTTTTTGCAGTGAAAGATGCAGTTGAACTTATGAGCACTTGCATATTTTGCATATTGTTGTGTACATCTTCAACAGGCAATCACAACCACCAGGCACCACACACTTAAAAAAACAAAAAAATTAATAATTCCTTTGTTTAAACTTAGTATCCTTTTAATTTTTGTATCAATTAGGAGCCATTTCAAACGAATCAATGTACAACTTTTCCCCCGAAAATGTGGGTGGGTCACTGGGTGGGTCAAGCATGACTAACTGACAACTGAAAGTTCAAAGTTTTGAAACATTAGTTTAGTTTTTCTGAATGGGCTAGCTAGCTAGAGTCCAAGGAACTAGAGTAATGCCATGGTGAGATTTATTTTAAAAAGGTAAGACTAACATACTGTAAGACTAGAGAGTAAGACTAATTAATAATAATAATCATCTCCACGTCAACGTTAGCAGAAAGAACCTCATAATAATAGCTATATTCTAGGATTATAAGAGTAGACTCTGTCTGTTCATCACGTCCATGCGACCATGCTGTCTCAGGTCTCTGCACGAATGGTCTGCAGTCAGTCTGACTCTGCTGAGCATGCACTGCAGAGACAGAGTGATGTCTGATCTGCAGTGCTGTGCTGATCACTGAATCAGTGAATGATGTGATGATGTATTGACATTGTCAATGTGTGATGATGTGACTGATGTGATTGTGATAAAATGCTTGTTTTTAAATTACAATTCTTCAGTTTAAGGTCACAAATATGAATTTTGATTAAAGTGTTCAGTGGTGGCAAGTTATGAAATCAAAAATCTATCATCTTAGATTGAAAAAAATACTAAGATTAAGAATCATTGAACTCACGATTCGCACGCTGCTTGTGGGCGCCGCCATTTTCTTGCGAAATAAACCAAAAGAGGGCGCTACATCTCTTAGGTGGACATTTTAAACAGTCACCGTTAAATCCAGTCGTCAAGCCCATCACCCAACAATTTTTTAATGTGTTTATTCCGACGGCCAACTTGGGCCTCCGTACTTTTGCAAAGCAGCGTGGGATCTGCAGTTTGAAAATGGCCGCCGATATTTAACACAACAACAAGTTTTGTCCTTTTAAATATTTAAACGAAACATCCACGATGTCGTTAAAGGACAGAAATTTCAAAGTTGCCCTTCTGGTCGATGCTCGTAGACGGATTACGCCGACGGAAAAGCCGATAGATGTCACGAAATTTTCCCAGGGAGTTCGGTTGTGTGTGCTGAAATTGTTGTCATATTTTGCTCACTATCGTGACGACGGCGAGCAAGCGATTCAGAACTTGAGATGGGGCCTTAAACTGTTTCATTCCTACGATTATCCCCCATGCAAGCGAGATTATCTGAAAGAGCTTAACGTCAAAAACTTCCAAGACTTTGAGGAGCAACTTGCTGGTGATTTAGACGCACTTTCATCGTCAATTCGAGGGAAACGTGCTCCGAAAACACCGCAAGTTTTGACGGCCACTTCAGTTCGGCAGGCTCTTGATGACGTCATTCACGATTTCCAATGGGACGGGCCGGATGTTTCCTCCCCTGTCAAAAGTATTGTATCTCCACCAAATTCAAGAACGAGACGAAAGTCCTCTCACCATGGACCAATCTCAAATAAACAACTACACAAAACTTTTTCAAAGTGTGTTTTTCTGTTCATGCCTTGTCCAGTCAGTCGTTTGCAGTTGGAGGAATTCTGTGATTTTGGACCTGATGACCCGTTGCCAAGCAAATCTGAGTTTCTTGAGATGGTCGTTCCAAGTGGAAGGTCATATCGAACATTCCAAGACCAAAATATTACCTTGTTTTGGATTGACAGCAGTCCTTGGATGTCAGCCAATATAAAGGTTGAATATTTATTAACAATAATAAATGAAATTAGTTATAATTTGTTTATTATGTTATTTGAATTCAATTATTATTATTAATATTATTAATATTATTAAAAATAAAATACTATTTACACAATTTTGTTTGTTTAACCATCACAGTCCAATTAAAGTGGGCTCTAAAATGAGCTTGTCAAAAACAAGCCAAACTTGTCAAAATAAGCACATACATGTATGAATGTGCACAAACAGTTTTTTTTTTCTGAAGACCTTTCTTTAGAAACTTTTAGTTATTGTGTGATTTAATTGTATTTGAAATGGTTTATTGAAATTCAACCACTGCAGTAAACAGTTGAATTACGGTCAGATTACATTCAAAAAAATTACATTCAAAATTTACCAAAAGCTGTAAAAAGAGATTAAACAAAAACAATTACAGAATCAATAAGGGGCAGTTGTAAAAAGATTTGGTCATTGTTTTGGGTTTTTTTTTCTCTCGAAAATGTGAGGGTTTGTAAGAACTTGTAAGAACCAATGATTTATAGAACCTTTAGGAATGTGTACTGGGACAGAATGAATTTTAAGGGTGATTAATATATTATGTTTGCCTTCTTCCACTTTTCTTTCTAATATTGATTCAGAGAGATCAAGATGGGCTTTCAGTTGTCTCTGCTGCCCTACAAGATCTTGGAGGTTGTATTATCCCAGTTCATGCGATCATCAACCAAAGCCACGACCTCACGACAAGTCTTCAATCCGTCTTAATATCTTCTCAAAACCTTGCCATAACTTCCAAAATGTGTACGCCACCACCATCGGAGCAAAACCTTCCAGCTACTGATAACCTATCATCGACATCGATGAAGATGGGATCAAGAAAACAGCAAGAGGACAAAACAGATGATGATTCAACTCGGACGGAGAAATACAAGCGAGAAAAGATCGCAAGTTGTACCATCCTTCCATTTTCATCTATAATGGACCATTATGTGAGCTCGGTAGAGCCAAGAAGTGTAGCTCGGCAACCCAACACACGACTAAGACTGTGTGCAAACAAAGGTAGCTTTGAAAAGACAATCAGACATAGATGTAGATGTTTGGTGATCAGGAAGAATTTCCACAGTGAATCTTTTTGACTTTTGAAGATCTTCGCGAGAATTTTTGTTCATTCATTTTCCCATTTTCAAAGAAGAAATGTTGCAAAAGTGGACTGAAATTTTTTGGAAGCCTTGAAAGTTGTAATGTTCCCATACATACAGAAAAAGACTTTGTTTAATGGAAACAATATCTTCTTGGAAATTGCATCCCTGCCCATTTAAGATGAACATTCCAGACATGCATATTGCAAATTCTCCGGTTTCACTTTAGTTGATGTTGGTTAAGAGCTTGAACGATTATAATTATTATTATTATTAATGGTTTATTGGCATATATTATTGACTGTGTTAATGTGTTTAATTACCATTGACCAGTGGAACAATTTTATTAATTTAAACTTTTGTAATCACCACAATTCTTCCATTTAAATAGTTCCTTTGTAAATGGTACATTGACTTCATTAAAAAATGTAACTTTAATTTTATTCAGTTGATCAGCAGTAACCATTATAAACATTTACAAGCAAAAAATACTGAAATGTTGCGTCTTGCCGTCATTTTGCCGTGAATCACTCCTGAAGAGGCAAACTCAATTTTTAAAACATGAATGTAAAGGAACTTTTGCAAGAATAAGATTGTCTAAAAAGATGCCAAGACCAAGTCAACTGTGTGAAGTGTTTAGACGAATTTAACCTTGATAATAAATGTCACTCATTTTGCAGATGGTCACGTTACAGATTTATGTCAGTTAGAGTTACACCCACTAACCAGAAGATCTTCGATGACCTCTTCACCTTCAAAGTCCACCAAGTCGAGTCCAACAAGAAATTCATCAACCCAGCTGTCCATCTCAACTCCAAAATGGAGTCAGTCATTCCACATCGATGATTCTACAAGCTGGAAATCAGCCTCAACTTCAAGCGATTCCCACAAAATCGGCAAAAGTACACAAGAGGACAGAGTGACCATCCGAGCTCAACTGGCCCTGGGTGCTGTTTCTATTAGTCAATACCAACCCAATGCTGTGTATACATGCACTGGCCTTACTTTAGATCCATCAACTACAGATGAGAATTACGAACTGGAAGGAGAGGTCAAAGGTCAGAGTGGAGTCAGACTTTCAAGTTGGTTCAAGGACGCTATGGTTAGCCTCAGTCGTCAGAGGAAAGTCTTGGTAAGTAAGGTGGCAGGAGGCTTACAATTGATTTTTCAATTATATTTGAATCCATTTTAACTAAATTGGGAAAGTATTGCATAATTATCATTGTTGGGAATATTGTTGTCATTAACATTGAATGTGAAGAAGTACAAAAATGATCAATTTACTTGTAACGTCAAATTTGATTGTTCTATTTTTATTTGTAGTTGGTAGACATGCCACATCCAGAGACTTGTATACCAGTCTCTGCAGTATTAGAGCCCCTTACCTCCACCACTGCCTCTCTACGCTTCTTGAAAGCAATGTCAGTACCTAGACAAGTCTCTTCTAGCAACCATGGGACTCTCCTTGAGGATGGTGACAATGATGGGAAAAGAAATACAAGGAAGAAACATGGAACAGAAGATGATATTAGGACGATAACTGAAATCACTAAGGAGTGTATCAAGAAACATCTCAGCACAAAATGTCAACGACATCCTAAAGGTAGATTAGCTTTAATCTCATTTTCTGGGGCTAATCAGTTTTAATCTTGCTTTAATCCTCCAATCACTGTGTTCCATCAGTCAATCCAACTTATTTCCTCCTGTGTTTGAGCGTGAAAACATGGCTTACTTTATGTACATATCCTTCCTTTTTCAATTACCCCTCATTCTTTGTTCTGGTACAATTAAAAATTTAAAGAATTGCCTCTAGCTGCCGGGGAAGCTCGTTGGTCTAGTGGTAAGACATCTGCTTTAAAATGGGTAGGTCGTGGGTTCGAATCCCACACAAGTAATATTCCTTTGTTTTTGTTGTTGTTTTTTATAGGACTGGGGGGGGGTACTGAGTATACAGTGATCAACACACAAACACTCATCTGTGTATGGGTAAAATACAAATAATAAACATTCAAATGGTAGTAAACTAACAACATTTTGTATTTCTATCCAAATATTTTGTATGTAGGTAGCAAGAAAAGACTCAACACAGTCTCCCCATCTCCGATGCCTTGTGAGATGGTCTCATTCCGGCCTCATCACCTAGAACCATGGTTCTCTTACTCATCCTCAGGTGGAGCATCAACCCGGTTGATTGATAAGCTACTCAGGTGAGTATTTTCAAACCAAGTTTGCTGTGATGTGATGTATCATTTTAGCACATTTAAAAAAACACTCATGATATTTTGACTCAAAAGCAACCTTAACTCCCTAGGCCTTTTTGACTACTGGTGACCTCAGTCCTCCAATATCCTCCTCTCTTATGTCACTCCTCATCGAATTGTTTGGGCTTATATAAGATTGGAATGCCTGACCTGGTGATAATCTTTTTTTTATAAGGACCTACTGGCCTTAATCCTTCTGAATCCTTCATTTTGGAAAGAGGATGTAGAAGGATTTTGGATGATAAGGGATTAAACAAATACACTGTACAAGGCCACATCCGAATTTGCGGCTTTGGCTACAGCTGCGACTGTTGTTAAGGGTGTTACTAAGGGCACCCTTTACTTTAACGCATGATGATGCAGCAATCTAGCCGTAGCCATAGCCACAGCCGCAAATTGGGAGACTTCCTTTGACTGATTTGTTTTCCATTTGACAAGCTGATTTTTTATATATTTTTTTTTCCATAGTATTCCACATTATGACAAACTCTCTGAGCCCACCCAGTCTACCTCAGTCAACCAACTCCTACAAAACCTTGAAGAAGTATACAGCGGAAAGCCTGGCACTATCAGTAATCAAAATGCAGCCATGAAGAGTACTGAACAAGCAGAAGTGAAGACAGAAACACAGGCTAAGCAACAAACTGTGGGTAAGAAACCGTTCAGGTTATTTTAAACACAGTGCATGGTATTTTGGCTGGTCACCTTTTTCTGGTAAGCAAAGTTGGTTTGTGTTTTACTGATTTTGGGCATAACCAGCTATATTAATTATACTTGGAACCCCACGAGTACAAACTGTTGCTTAGCAAATTTAAGTAATAAACCACAAGGGAAACTGACTTACTGGGTAAATATAAATTCAATTTTGGGTTGAACAAAGAAAAGTTGACCAGAGCAGGATTCGAACTTGTGACCTCCGGATTAACGTGATGGTGCTCTACCAACTGGGTCAAAATAGAGAGACCTCCAACATTAGGGCTGGATGGCTCAGTTGAAAGCTCATCGGTTCAAATCCCACTTTTTGAAATGTCTCTGTGTTTAACACAAAAAGGAGTATTACACACCAGTTATTACACACCAGTCACAGCAATGTGAATTGTAAGACATATTGCCTTGCCACTAATTTTTGCTAAGCAATCAATTTCTTGTCAGCAAATTTTGTGTGTATTCCAGCTTTAGATTGGTATGCTTGACCCAGTGATAAGCAATTTTTATTTGTGCCTACAACCCTCACTCCTTCTGAATCCCTCATTGAGGCAAAGAGGATATAGAATGATTACAGAGTGTTAAAGTTAAATCAAGCCCTGCCTAATGTTTTTGGTTTTTGTGTGTTCAAGATACCTGTCCTGCAAGGCAGAGCCCTCGTCTGAAACGAAAGAAGAGTATGATCAACGTTGGTTTCCGCACTGAGAAAATCATGTCTAACAGTATCCGTATCCAGACAACGAAGGAACCAAGCCCACAGAAGAAAGGAGAGAAAGAAAACAGGGTACCAGGCAGAGAGAAAACCAAAACATCCAACTTTGGTGAGAATTTCTCTAATGTAAGATTCTACAAGCAGTTAGAACCCAAATATGTCATATTTATTGTTATTGGCCCCTTCTACTGACAGTGACATCACACGAATGGCTTACCGTCTACCTATGGTCTGTCATTTTGGGAGCTGAATTTCATGTAAAGATAGGGTGCATGTCTATCCACTCTCGTCGACTGAAACGTACTCTTCTCTTGTCTGAGTGCTGCGGGCTGGGCCTCTGTGGTTTTTCCTGATATTATTTTCTTGGCCATTCTCTGAGCGCTTTGCATCCCTAGGAAAAGTCACTTTATAAATGTTATTATTACTATTATTATAATACTCTTAATATTATTATCAGGTGAATTAGGCCACTAGACTGTGTACCACGTTGTAGGTGTGTCGTGTATTGGATATTTAAGTGGAAAATGTTCTTGTTTTTCTTGTATTAATCAAATCCATATCATATTCTGATAGATTTTTCCTCAATTGTTGTCATTTAGGAAGCATTCAAACATTATTTCTTGTGTTCTGTTTGTTTTTCTAGAATGCCCAAAGTTGAATTCAGAGGAAGATGTCATTGACTGTCTCCAAACCAACTATGAAAAAACTCTGTATGAGGTGGGTCTATATTTCCCAAATTATAAGTCGAACTCATTGCATTACTGTCAGGAATGTTCCTTAGACTGTCTAAGTCTTTCTGAGGTATGGTTGGTAGCCTAAAAAGGGAGTACCACAAATTTGATATCTATGTCTTAGTCATGTTTATTTTTATTGCTATGATGTGCAAATTATTGGCGACAAGTCCAGAGGCATGTTCTGAGAGACAAACCTAGTTACCAAGAAGTTGTCGGATTCTGTGCACATTTTTTGTATACATTTTCAACTCTAAATTTGTAATACTTTTATTTAACACAATATTTGTTTCATTTTCAGGCTTCCTGCGGGATGCATTTTGTCCAATTCATGACAAGTATTGTCCTCTCGTACCTGAAAAGTGATCACTCCAATTCCACAGAAAATGACGCAGTGGTGAGTTTTAACTTCATTCAGATATACCCTGAAATATAACCGTGTGAAGGTTTTTTTCTGTGATTTGATGTTCAAATGCGTGTTTGTGTGTAATGGGAATGTGTAATGCAAAGTAAACCCTAAGGCTTGATCAGATCTTAGTACAGCTATCACTCTATGAATTAATGACGTAGAGCTTTAAGTTGCAACCACAATATTTTACTTCTCTCATCTCCTTAGATGAAAGCCAGGGACATCCTGACCAAGACCTTGCTAGTCTCCAGCAACCAGCTCCGAGATAAATACCAAACCCTCACTGATGAGCCCGGTAAGCTCCTAAGAGTACAGGAGACTGAGCTACAGGTCCTGCTGCGGCTGGAAATGGAGGCTATATCACCCACGGAGGTAACGCCAGGGAAGCAGAAGGTATCTGGGACTGATGATGGAGCTGGGAAGGAGGAGGATGGGAGAGATGGAGAGAACAGCGATGAAGATGAAGGGCCAAAGCTGCCAGAGAAAGTCCAAGCTTCAGTAGATGAGGTGTGGGAATGTCTACATTTACATAACATTTATACTTTGTTTAAAATACTTATACTTTATCTACTAGAACATTTATACAGACTGTTCAATAGACTACCTGATCGGGGGAAAAAAAATCAAAATTATACTACTAGTAATAACTGGATTTATATAGAGTACAATTACCAAGGCAATCAATTTAATATTCAATACAGTACCAATTTTTAGCTTAAGCAGCTCTATGAAATTCGGCGCAAGTAGTCTTGTGTCTAACTCTATAATGCATTTCCTTCTTCCCTGAGGAAGCGGTGGCCCCACAATGAGATTAAAATGAGTAACTTAACCTACTTCATAATTTCCATGTTTTCAGATTGTAAGGTTTCTACGGACCGTTCCCTTCCTGGCTGATCCAAATCGGTTGACTACCTTCCTTTCCGAGACGCTTGTACAAAAGTAAGTTTCAAAATATTCTGATAGTTGTGTTATTATTATAGATTTTTTTTTTTCAATGCACGTTTTGTGGTATTGACCTCACATTTCAATCTTGTGAGATTCTTTCTGTTTAGACTTTGAGAGACTCTGGTAGGGTTGAAATGAGGGTGTTGCACTATGCTTATTTCCCTGAACAGTTAAGGGGAACTTGTGACTTCCAGTTAACGTTAACAATTTAACCGTTTTTAGCAGTTCCAATCTGACCAGGAGCCATCTGTAGAAGAAACAAATGTCAACTTTCCAGGATCAATCAAGATATAGAAATAGAACACTATAGCCAGTCTAGACAGTCACAAAACCACAAACCACAGATGTGGTGGCCAGCCCCATGCAAAGCAAAATGTATAACAAATTGTATGGGATTGAAAATGATGTATTACATTTTGTAGGGGGTTAAGATAAGACAGTTTCACCAACAAAAGGAATGTCATTTATTCTACCTGGATAGCAGCTGGGGCTAACATTTGCAAGAAATGTTTATTTATTTTGTTTAATGTGGGCTTTGGTTGTTTTATGTTTTTGTTTTTGCAATTTGGAAACAGATTTTTATGTTATTTTCTGGTTAACCAGTTGAACATCCCAACCCTGTATTTGCATGTACTACAGGTCTCTTTGGTTGGTAAGCAGTTTGTAACAGCTAATTAATGTATTATGTTCAAAATAAAAGTTATTATTCCAATAGGCCCAAATAAGGGTCTTAAATATCATGTTTATTGTTTTTATTTTATTTTATTTTATTACTTTTTTCCATAAATAGCTATGCAGATTCCTTGCCTCACATCTTACGAGCCATCTATGACGACCTGATGCAACCGATGCCATCCATCCTCCTGTCTCCAAGCAATGAGGCGTCAATTTCATCAGTCCAGACCCTCCCTCCTCCATCTTACAAATCATCTTCATCTCATGGGTCATTTGCTGAACCGTCTGTCTCTAGCATAAGGTATGAGATGTAGTTAATCTTCATCATTGATATGTCCCTTGAGTGACTTCTTGTCAATCTAGACCCATCCTCCTCTAAGCTATCAGGCGGTTGTACAAAGCCCTCTAGACCTCCCTCCTCCATCTTACAAGCCATCTTCATCTCATGGTTCGTTTGCTGAACCATCTGCCTCTAGCATAAGGTATGAGGTGTTGTTGATCTTCATCATTGATATGTCACCTGAATGACTTCTTGTCAATCTAGACCCATCCTCCTGTAAGCTATGAGGTGGTTGTATCGAACCCTCTAGACCTCCCTCCTCCCGCTAGACCTCCCTCCTCCATCTTACAAGCCATCTTCATCTCATGGGTCATTTGCTGAACCATCTGTCTCTAGGTACAACTTCAGTTGATCAACATTTCATCCGTCTATCCTAAGTTTCTAACTCTCCTTAGTCTAGATACAACTGACTGAAACATATAAATTGTTAATAATGATGTTCTCGTCGACAGGACCAGGTCTCTCGTTCGTCATCCTAGTCTCGCTGATATGGGAACAAAAAGGGTCATCCCGATCCCCTCGAGGAACGCTGCCAAGAAAAAGGTAGATCAAAGGCATTTCATTTTAAAAACTCGTAGTAACTATTTGAAATAAAAATAGGGCTCTTGATGATACAGGTTTGTCTGAAGGGGATCAGGGTGGCTTAGTGGTTTCTTTCCCTGCCATTCACCTCTGTGGACCCTTGGTTTGAATTCCACCCCAGACCAGAGCTTTGCATGTGGATTGGTTCTTTCAAGTCCTACCTGATTTTGTGGGTTTTCGCCATCGGGGTTTTCCTCCCACATATAAAACAGAACATTTCTTCTCATTTCCTACTCATTTTGTTATGGGTGCTTATTGTGCTGTTGGATGTGTAATAATAAAAATTTAAATATAAACATCTACTCTTACAATATAAAGAAGCAATACTTTGTATCTTTTGTTTTGAAGGAGCAGCCAAAGCAAAAAGTTGTTAAAGACGGTAAGTTATTCAAACTTATTTATATTGTACCGAAAGTTATTTTTCTTTTCAATAAAAAATTTGTGGAATAAAAGTTGTTGCATCTGATTGGAAGGAGTAACAGTGTAAGCAAAGCAATTTTTTTTCCCATGAACCGGTAGGCATTGGTGTTTTGGGAATGTAAACCTGCAAGTTTCTCACTGAGAATTGAACCAACGACTGCCATCCATTTCTGTAAACCCGATGTTTTAACCTCTGAATACAGACTTCCTTTGTGTTTCCCTACTTAAGTGTGATTTCCAATTTTGTGTCCCTCATAAAAGTCGGCAAAAGTCTTAATAAATTGTCTAAAAAGTCTTAAACCGTAGTTAGTATATGTAGGTCAGCTTTTATACTCAATAAGAATTGTCCTACTTTTTTCGAAGGGCCAAACATCATACCTGGATATGTTATTGGAGGTCATTGCTAGTGGTATCACAATTGCAGTTTAAACCAAATTGAAATTGTACTTTGTTTGTGTTTTACTTATACACTGTACACAGCTGTGTATTAAAAGCACTGCATACTCGGCACTTTCCCCAAGTCCTATGAAAAGGATCCAAGTACCATAATGATTTGAATAGATTTGCAATTTGCAGTAAATAGATTGTTATTTTCACAGGACTTGGGGAAGCACTGAGTATACAGTTCTTAACACACATTGGTGTATGGGTAAAACCAAATAATATTCTTTATCGCAGATGGACATTTTACAGCTATTATAATATATAAAATGCGTTGGTTCGTTTGCGTTTGGCATGCAACTTTTCAGATGTCCATTTTTTTTTTTTTTTTCTTCTTGCCATAAAAACATAAAAACTAAAAAAATGTGTAAAAACTTTTGTGTGCTAGGAAGTTTTGTCTACTTTCACAATAACACATATATGCATGTCTGATTTCTGACAGATGAGGCATCCAGTGCCAAAACTGTTCGGCGCAATCTCTTCATGGGAGGGGCTAAGCAAAGCCCCAAAAAGGGAGGCAGTAAACTCTCAAGACGACAGAGTGTTGCAGTGATGCAGAACATTCATAACACAAGGTATGTGAGGTCATCAAGTTTAGCCAGAAGATATTTTGAATTTTGAACAAAGACAAATTGACTAGAGCAAGACTCGAACCTGTGACCTTCGGATTAACATCCTGGTGCTCTACCAACTGTCAACTGAGCTATCTATCTAGCCTTATGATGGCAGTCTCCTTATTTTGTCAATATCTGTGTTCGGGTGTGCAGTCAGAAGCTTTTGACCTGTAAGGGATCACCTTGTTATTTGAGAGACAATTTGGAGAATGTTTACACCTTTCAAAAATTGTTGCGAACTGCAGTCGTATTACCTTAGAAATACAAGCAACACAAATGTCAATAGTACTTTTGTTGTGTTTGTTTGTTTCAGGAGAAGTCCACGTAGACGCACCCCTAGGAAATCAGACGCATCGTTGGTGTTGAAGACGCGGGTTGTCAAGGAAACACCAGGCAAGAAGCAAGTCCCGCAGGCGATGCTTAAGAAGCAAGAACGTGCCAGGTAAGTGTAACTTAAAGAGGTTGAACCAGCTGACTTGGCTCACAGAAAAATTAACCCAAAGTTTATTTTCTGATTTCAATTTGTGAATGTGGTCTGAAAATGGCCAACTCTTAGAATGGATGGTGCATTATTGTGCTTGAGATCATCACACCAACATGCTGAATTGCAAGTTGATTTACCTCTTACTGTAGTTTACCGTCTTTTCTTTTAACTCAGGAACATTTCCACAGCTGGTGGGGAGAAGGTTGTGCCTCCAACCCCTTCATCTAGAGTTGTACAAGAATCACCGATAAAATCAGTGCAAGGTTAGTGTGTAACTCATAAATATTGACTGCTTCAAGGTGGTTAAAACTACAACTTCAGAGGTTATTGCTTGAGCAGTCTGTATTCCCGAGGCGCAATTGACTGCTTTGACTCCCAAGGTTGTCCCCAGAGCGTTTTTTTTTTTACTGCTCCTGGGATTATTAGCAAATCATAGTTTTAACGATAGATCAAGTAAAAGCAGTCAATGGCAACCTTTATTGTGTCTGAGACAAGGTTGAGTCGTTCGTGAAAATCTTGCATTTACACACGAATCTAGTGGCATGATAGATACAGCCTGCTGGGCCAATCGCTATGTTTAAAATTCGTCAAGATACAGCTTTGTCTTGACATTGTTGAAAAAAAGTTTTTAAAAATAAATAAATCGATTAACTGAATATACTTTTTGAAGTTGCCATTTCTGTACATTTAAAAAGAAATTGTTGTAAGAAAAATTTACTGCCTTTGTATGATGTTTCAAAATTTCACAAAATAAAGCAATATTGTGCTCAAGACTAGTTTTATCAAATTGCGAACAGCTGGGCTGAAGTTAATGGCACTTGTTAACCACATCATTTCACTTCATGAAAAGTGGACATGCATGAGCTCTTTTTGCAGAATTCCTTGGTAAGCACTGCCATATAATTGAGTCGTTGTGTGTAATTTGAACTCATACTCTATCACTCAGCCCCCTTCTTCCAAATGTCATTAGAATCCGATAAATAAGGGATTTTTTATTGTTAATGTTGCAGCATCAAACATACGTCGCAGTCCACGCATCAAACCCAAGCATCCCGGCCATCGACGCAGCTTCTACTCCCTAAGCAGCTCTGCTGAGCTGAAACAGGCCCGTGAACTTGCTTCCAGAATCGCTGGCAAGACATCGCCAGTGCCATCTTCCAACAAACCAACGAAGACTGCTACCAGGAAGTCATTCCTGAGCGAGATCTTCAGTCCGGGGACTTTGAAGGGCATAACAGGACGTCCGATTGGGTTTGAATCCCCAAGTAAGAACATGGAGTCCAAAGATAGTTTGGAGTCGCCAAGTAGGAATACACGCTCTCAAGTTGGCTTAGCACCACCTAAAGAATCCCTTACAAAAACTGATGCAGGAAACAGCCCAGAGCAGTCGAGTAAAGGAAAGGGACTGTTTAAAACACCCATCAGAACACCACGCCGTATTAACTTTAACTCACCTGCAAAGAGCAGTTCTAGTTTGCCAAGACAAACTACTGGGTCTTCAAGTACAGATGGTGTCCCAATCAAGAATGAGGCCCAAGTATTGAATCTTACTGAAGGCAAGTCAGTTGTCCCTCTGCACTCGCCACCCAGTGACAAATCAAAAACTCCCAATGATGTCAGAGCTTCTCCTATGTCAAAGGTCACGCCAAAGTCAAGTGGAAAAAATCAAAGCGCTGCACAATGTTTGAGCAAGTCTCCCAACGGAAAACAGCAGCGGTTTCAAACAAAACACTCCCCTGCAACTGCCAAGATTGAGCTTACTGCTGAGGCAAGAGACTCACTGTTGGAAACTCCTGAAAAATCCCCACGGAAAGAAATCGGTATCTTAACTCCAAGTAGAAGAAGTTTAAGACTCCTGAAATCACCAGATCAAACTCTTGATCCAGTTGCTCATCCGAATTCACAATCAACAGGAAATGACAATCCAAAGATCAAGGCATCACAAGGAGACGAAAGTCTACTGACCCAAAATAACTTTCTTAAAATCTCCGTGAGTAGAAAACGTAAAGTGTCAGATAGAAGTCCCTCTCCGAATTCTCAAGTTATCGTGAACACGCCATCACCTCGCAAACAGGCAAAGTTGACAACTCCGAGCCCCCTCCACAAGTGGCAGCGACGAAAGAAACCTAGGTACGAGTCTCCAGAAAGGTCTAACTTAACTCTAATCCAGAAGATAACGCCGCCTTCCATTAAATGCAACCAATCAAACACCACCCCTTCTCCGTCACAGTCCCCAAAGTTTGGAAAAGTAACTCCACCGTCCAAACGGCGATTAAAAGCGCTCAGCTCCACAAAGAAGCTCAAATCTGAAACACCTGAGGGTCTAAAGCGAAAATGTACTAAACAGACTAAACTTGGAACAGTGTGCAAAGCAAATGTGAATCTGTTAACGCTCATCACGGATTCGGACTCCCCAGATACCAGCAAGATGCAGACACGTAGTCGCTCACGAGAAGAGACCTCAAAATCGGCTCAGAACGATACTCAATCCGTCCCACAAGGCGGCGAGTCTTTCACCTTCTTGGACACTCACTTAGATGACTCAGATGATGATGTGGACTTTCCAAAACTCGTCTCACCCCCTCGTAAATCTGCATCCAAGAAAACTCACGAGGAGAGTTCAGAAAGTGGAAATCCTCTCGCTGCATCTCACAGATCATCCGAGTTATCGCTAAGAAGCTCCACCTCGGTTTTTCCTGCTGAAGAGGAAAGCTTTGTCTCAGCAGACGAGGTATTCCTACAAGACTCGCCCCCATCTGGCTCAAAGAAACTACGAGTCACCACACCATTGACCACAGGTGGACTATTTGAGTTAATGAACTCACCCATGGTGTCATCAGCCAAGGATAAGGTGCCCTTAAGATCCAGGGTGTCCTTCAACCACCCAACGAGTAAGTCCAAAATATTCCGACTTCCTGGAAATGTTTTATCAACCTGTTCTTACATCTGTATGTGTCAAACAATGTTGCGACTACTAATAACATGCAGTTGATTATCGACTTCATTGAATGTATACATCAATGGTTTTGGGAAAAGTAAATTTACACCCATTCCCCTAGTGTTCAATACACACCATACAAACAACCTGTAGAAAAATTCAGCACATTAACTGGTCCCCCTGCTTAGTGATAACAAAAAACATTCTGTTTTGTGAGGGATTTGGTTGGCAATCTTAGGCCGTGTCTGACTTGGTGGCTGTGGCTATGGCTACAGCTGGATTGCCTTGTGATCATGCATTGCAGTATAGGACATCCTTGGCAACATTCTTGTCAACAGCCATAGCCACAAAAAAGTGATTTTGTTTTTTTATGTTTTTATTTGCAGTGGTGAGGTAGAGGGGTGTCTTCAAATGCTTCTTTCTAGTCCTTGACAGTACTGCTGTAAAACTTTAAAGTTACTGAATGTGAAATTGAATCTGCTCAATTTTTTCCCCAAATCGATGATCACCAACTCTATATTTTACCTTGACAAGTAAGCCCCAAGAACTCTCACAGTCTGTATTACAAGAAGAGAGTTTTAATTTTGGCAAAATTCAAAAGTAAGTTGTTTTTTTAAACTGATGTGATGAATAATTCTTGGCTTTGAAATGTTTTTCTCTTTAAGGAAAGGGAGGTCGGCAGCTCTATGCAACAGGCTCTCAATCCTCATCTGAGTCTTTCAGTCATAACATGGGCAAGAGGTCGTCATCTCTAGATATGAGACGCCTGAGTGGCAACAGTCCAGTAGGTAAGAGTGACAAGAGCTGAGAATATGAGATGGTACTCAAGCTGTATGCAGAAACTGACTACATAGCTGTTTACTAAGGTTGTCATGGTGTTATGGGATCTGTGTAAATCCGCTGTGCATGATGTCATCATGACAACTGTACATGATGGCATTATTGCATCACCTTGGATGGGGCACGACAAGCGTAGTGCTAATGAGGTCTGTATAAATCCACTGTTTAGAAAATAGTATCAGCTGTCGCAAACTGCTTTACCAACCAAGAGGACCTCTGGTATAAATGCAAAAATGAGTTAGTGGCCTGATGTTTCGACCCTAGCAGAGTCTTGTCTTTTTTGTTTAGCCTTCTAGAAAGACTTTAATAGGGTCAAGCCACCAACTTACTTTTGCATTTAGATCCACTGTTACATAATGCTATCATTGCAGTATCTGGAGGCGGCATGAAGGACTTTAGGATGCCAGGTGCTAGCAGACATATTTTGCAATATTTGATCAATACTTTATTTCTTTCTTTCTTTCTTTCTTACTTCAACTGGGTGGCCATTCAGCGGCAACCACTGGTCTCCCATGGGTCCCAGCTTGTACCGAGGTACAATCAAAATTAAACAGCAAAAAAAGGAACACAAACTTTTTACAATTTAAATAAAAAAAATGCATAGTAAATGTATACACACCAAACACCAAATCTAGGAAATATTAATCTGGTTATTTAAAAGTTAAAAACGACTGATGCTGCCAGCAGGCAGACTCTTTAAGAGTTGTGGGAAGGGCATTCCAGGCCTGGCTCCCCCTAAATTTGAAAGTTTTTCTTCCTGTCTCTGTTCTTGGAAATGGAAGTACAACGTTCCCTGCTTAATACTTACATAGCTCTTAGCATGCGCACATTCCTATTGAGAACAGTGCATTTACCCTGTAAGTCTGCTGCCACCTAGCATTCCCAAAGTCTAGTGCCCCTTGCGTATGACATCACAATCTCAAACAGCGCCCTCACTGAGGTCAAAGGAAGACCCCATCATTGGCTGAGAGTTGTGGGTGGTGCGCACAAACCAGCGTATTTTCATTGCTTGTCCTCAGCAATTAGGGGCCTATGCAAGGTGTCTTTTGAGATATTGAGGTTTTTGCAGTGACATTTATAGTGGTCTATCATTTGGGATAACAAACTATTTAAGTTTTAGTATTGACACTGATGGATAATCCTAACACTTTGTTAGACTCGATGGTATTGGAATCCCATGGAGTGTACAGCCATTTATGAGCCTTGTTTACTATACCTCATACACATTCATGATCAAGAGGCGAATTCGCACTGGTTCATTCACCATGACGTGCCAGTGCTTTTTTGGGGGGCTGTTAACCAAGCGCACGCGCCAGTAAACACACACAGGGTAAATACGCATGCATGGTAGACTGTCGCATGGGCAACAGTCGCGCACAGGGTCAATGCGAATGCGTAGTAGACTGTTGCATGTGCTTTACAAAGCAATCGTTGACCCGTCACTCGCATGCAGGTCTTGTGGTATATAATACGACTGGGAACATCGCTTGCTACACACACACAAGAAAAGATGGTGGCATACAATGTTGTGCTCTCCCGGGGCTCTATGATGGGGAACTAGAGAGGAGTATGAGGAACAGTAAAACAAATACAACATGGTTTATTTCGGGTGGGGAGTACGTCGGTATACTAATTGAAGTTTACAAACTACTTTCCTTCGCCTTGAGAACTTGTTTGTCAAATCCCAACACCTCGCGAAGCTAACATCAACTGTCCACCCTCAAACCCATGTTATATTTGTATAACTAAATCAACTAAAACATTCCAACTTTGTTACCAAGGCATTGTTAACAGCGATACTTCTATAGGAAGCTTCATATTGAACTTGGACATCTTGCTTAAATTTCATTTGTGAACATTTACGGGTATGTATTATGTGGGCAGATGTGCTGATCTTAAGCCGTGGCTTACAGAATGTTTATGGCCTGATGATAAAGTGCTTACCAACCTTACACTTCATCTCTTGTAATACAATACCTAGTTTTATCCAAACTGTTGATTGAAATAAATTGAGGTTTTCCCACCATTTTTCTAACGAGTATTAGCACAGAAAAAAAAAACTTACTGTGTGTGGTTTTTTATACTTTGGTGGTTTGTGTTTGTAAATATTCACTCAAAGATTTTGCACATAAAATTGTAATAAAAATGGCAGATTATTTGAAAGAAAGCAACATGGAATATTGCATTGTTTTTTGTATATTTCTTTGTGGTGTTTCATATATCAAGAATAGTAATTACTCTCCTGATTAATGTGGATTAAATGTCCAATTGCAATAAACAAACACCATCACAGATGTACATAAACAACTCTCTCTGAATCTTCAATTAAATAGTATTGGACCCCCCCCCCCCAAGTTCCATCTAGCTTGGGATGAAGACGCCACAATTATGCCTGGAAAGTGTCATGAAAAATATAATTATGTTACAACAACTGTCTTTAAGGTGAAATCAAGGAAAAAGTGTCAATTATGTGGCAGGTTTGTTGATGGAAATTGGAAAATTTCTTTTTAAAAATACAAAAAAGTAATCACATATATTAAAGAGCTGAAACTAAATTAGAAAACAAATATGCTTTACAAATTTCCAAGTTGTAATTTTTTTATATTTTTTATTCCCAATAAACAACAAACAATGCTTAAAATAACTATTACAATTTGGACATTTCCCCCAATGTATTGCTAAGAATGATGAAGATTGCTGTAGACTGAGAATAAGTTATTTTCCCATCTGCACTTTTAAGACTTCCCCTCAAGAAGATCTTCCGTCCTTCCCTCTTCTCAATGGTTGCTTCCATTAAAATGGCTGCTCGCATTGGAGCAGGGCTGAAAGAGAAGAGAAACAAATATAAAAAAATACTTGGGTTCAAATTTGTAAACCAAATGCCTCTCTCTCCATGGGTAAACTGTTTGGCATTACGTGATGTGGGACTTGCTGGAGATGATAACAAGGATACATCAAATTTAACCAAATAGTATGGCACTTGATCCACTGATTGTTACTTATTTGTGCTGTTGCTAAAAACATGGATTAATCAATTATGTACATTGTTTCTGCAATATTCGCAAATGGACACCGACATTTATAAATCTGATAAACAATCATGCATAAAATGTTTCTCAGATTCAAATGTTTTTATTGATTTCTAATCAACGGTGGCATTTCAGATGAAAACATTTTGCATAATGCTTACTACCATTACCATCTTTATAAAAATTAAGCTTTCGTATAGAAAATTACACCATTTTTTTCGGTGTCATTACCAAACAATGGCCCTACAATTAATCCTGATATATAAGAAGTATTTTTGATAACATTATTTTTTTGGCAAATGTTACTCACTTTTTAAAACTAATGCTCAGATTTCCAGTGACGACCCTTTCACCTGAATATTCTCTGGCTAGAATTCCAGTAATCGCGTCGTGCATTGTGGCACTTGCGCCTCCATGCGCCCATCTATAACAAACACAAACTAGACATGTTGTAAGAACAACTTAATTAATGAGGAATTTAAACTTATCTACCTAATTTTCAGTAAGTTGGTAGAACAATAAGTACATTTTTTTCTGCGGCATAACCTACTCTGTGCTAATGTTGACGCCATCAATTCCGACACAAACATGACAAATGCCAGTTTCGAAACCATAAGCACCCTTGCTCTGTGTTTTAACCGTACCCTATAGGACCCTGAGCATCCTCTCCAAACTGACAAACTCCAGCCACCTTCTCCCGCCCAATGTGAAGAAACAAGGCATGGTCAATGACAGGGCCATTATTTGTTGTAACTCTGGTGAATGAAAGCCTTGCCCCCCATTTGTCAGTTGTTGGGTTGATTATTTGATGCCATCCCTCTGTAGCTGCTTGTTTTGAAAACAGCTCTTCAGTCTCTGGGAGTCTGTCGTTCTGATGAACCGGCATCAAAATGGGATTTGAGAACTTCTCCAAACCTTGAGAACAAATATAATTCAAACAGTTAATTAAATAGTACAGTAAATGAGAAATATAGTTAGCTTAGCCAAAATACAAGTTTGTGGGTTTTGATTTATTGAAATAATGAGTTAATTATTTGTGTCCAGGCAAAAAA
>CM021533.1:16719081-16732048 GCA_010994315.2 Pisaster ochraceus
TAGGGTTAGGGTTAGGGTTAGGGCTAGGGTTAGGGTTAGGGCTAGGGTTAGGGTCAGGATTAGAGTTGTGGTTATGGTTCGAGTACGTTCCAAGGTTAAGGTTAGAGTCAGGGTTAGGGTGAGGGTAAGGGGTTGGGTTGTCAATGCAGTGTCCACCTCTGAGAGATTTTCGGAGCATTTGGTTGAAGGTTAGGGCTAGGGTTATGGTTGGGTAAGGGTTTGGATTAGGGTTAGGTTTTAACCTTTTCCAATGCTGTTCGAAACATTTAGGAGGGTAAGTGTAATGATTAACATTAGCGATAAAGTTGGGGTTAGGGTTAGGATAGGGTTCGGGTTAGGTTTAGGGCTTGAGTTATGGTTTAGATTATGGTGAACGCTAGGTTTAGGGTTGGAGTTAAGTTTTATATTAGGGTGAGGGTAAGGGTTAGGGTTTTAACCTTTTTCAGTGCAGTGTTGGCCGATGGGGGAATTTCGGAGCACTTATAAGGGTTAGGGTTAGGATTATGATTGGGGCTGGGGTAGTGTTAGGATTGAGGTTAGGGTTAGAGTTATATTATAGGGTTATGATTAGGGTTGGAATGGGTTAGGGTTTAGGGTTAGGTTAAGGGTTAGGGTTTAGTGTTGGGGTTAGGGTTAAGGTTATGGTCAGTGTTAGGGTTAAAGTTGGGATTGTTAAAGTTTTTTTAGGGTTATGATTAAAACAGGGTTATGGTAAGGGTTAGGTTACGATCAGGGTTAGGGTAAGGGTTAGGTTTAGGATCAGGGTCAGGGTTAGGGTTATCGATAGTATAAAGCATTTCGATAAACGTTTCACTTCGAAGTAATGTGGACAAGGAAAAAGATGTCAGTTTCTTTCCCCCAAAATTTGAATCTGAGAAACATTACTGTCAGATACATTTCTCAGATTGATTATTTCAATAATTACAGATTATTCTTTCTGCGTGGACATAACCGCTCCGGGTTCTTGGAAATATCTCAACAACGAGATCACCTTTTGTTTCTATTTTATATTTCTACATTTATAGAGGATTATACTTTCCCTTTAACTCATCGCCCTCATTTACTCAAATATAAATAAAAATGAACTCTCCTTAACTTGCAAGTCTGAGCAACACATCATTCATTACGAGCGTCTGACTCAGGAAAATGTGCTACAGAGTGTTCAGTGTTTAGACTAATCGAAGTAATGTGAAATAGTCATTGACACAAAAATGAGCTTTTACTGAGGGGCAATTACTGTTCATTGAAGATGGATCGTTTATTCCTTTCTAAGCCCTTCTTTAATGATAATGTTAACATAATTTGCACTCAAAATGGTCTAAGCATAAGGCGTCCTTTTGAACCATGGTTCTGTTCATTAGCAACAAGTATCTTCATACATACAGTCATGATTCTTTAATGGGATTTGAAATATAAAAAAACACCCCCCCCCCCATAAAAAAAAGGAGGGAAAAAAAGAGGTTAATTTGACATTTTGTCATTCTATTTGGCTGTAGGTCTCAGTATAGGGGACTTGGAAATTTTTATATTTTAAAACCAGATTTTGGTAGAGTACGCCTACACAAAATTTGTTTAACAACAGACTGTTAAAGAAGTACCACGAAACATCATCGAGTGGAATCAAATTTAAATCCAGAGCCCTAGCCGATATTTTGAAAAAAGTTTTTGACCTACAATGCGGTAAATTTTTTGCCAATTTGCAGGTAATAAACGCAGCAGGGCCGGGGCTATTTTTGTGGTTCCGTTAACCTGATTTTAGGTGTCTCTTTTGGAAATGTTTTTAGCGGATCTGAGCAGCGTACGATGTTTGACGTCGGCATCCTTGGGCCTGCTTGAAATTGTGTACACTAACAACAAAAAAACACCTCATGCATTACTTTTCGACTATTTGTAATCAATAACATTACCGCTGCTTTTATAGTTTACATAAACGCTGGTGGTTTCCGATGTTGTTATTTGATAGTTCTTCGGGAAAAAAATAAGGGGAGAAAAATAGAAGAGGTTAATCAATTTTATTTTAATAATTGCAGGAGCTGTTATTGGCACTGAAAAGTGACCGAAGTGGAAAAGAATTAGACATTTTGATGAAACCAATGAATTATGATCTAAAAAATGTTCGGGTCAGTATAGTGACTGTCTTTTCATAATGTGAGACATGTAGATCTAAATAAAAAATGGAATACCAATCTCATTTACATTTATGTGAACGATCTCAATAATGCCCTTTTGTAAAAAATGTTGTTTAAAACAGTTGCTCTCAGAGTTTACGGTCAGGAACAAAGAAGTGGTTCTGTAAATTGCTTGTATTTCCTCCCTGTTTATAATCACAGCCCTACTGTTAACATGAAGACGGCTACAACATTTCGCTGAAGTAACCACAATTATTTTGTAAACTTGCTGACTCCAGTGACCTCATCTCAGTTCTTGTGATCATTCTGAGTATGTAGAGAAACAACGTGATTTGTGTTTACCAGTTCAATCAAGCTGCTTGATATTAGGCCCCCTGTACTGTTCAATGCTGCTCATCATTCGTACCGCCTTGTGTTTATATATCCGTTGTTTGAAATCCTGTGTTCTGTAAACACTTACCTTAATGAACTACGAAAATGAAATGTCATTAGTTTATCCCAAGTCTTTATGGCCCATTAGCTTGGGCTAGCATCAATCACTTCAGTCGGCAGAACCCAATCAGCTAATGCTAGCCATAGTTCATCTTACCATCCCAAGGGGTGAGCCTTACCCCACATACACAATCAATTAACAATATCGGAACCATGAGTTTATCATCTAATTGCTCTTTTGTGGAACAGCTTCTTGTAAGTTACCGGTCTCGTTATGACGGCTTTTGGGGCAATTTGTGGAGGAAAGTTCAGGGCAGTTCAGAGAATGGTAACATTTTTGGCGGGAAATGAAAAATAAATTTACGGTGTTAAAATGGCTGATGCCTGTTGATTGTTTTTTTTTTAATGCAATTTTCTTCGATCTCTATGATTGGATGAATGGAACGTAAAATACTGTATTTCTTCCTAAATCACAGTGATTTAATGTGTTTTCCCGGTCAGTGTTGTTATAGCTCGTGTGAAACCTTTTAATCCTTCTAACCGTCCGGTAATTGTTTTTGTTTTCGCCGTTATTCGCGAAAAACGTAATCATTCATTGAACTTGCGATGATTTCAAATCCTTAAACTGCACTTCCGTATCAACTCTGCAGCGTAACGTAGGCCTACTTTGTGTAAGTTATACTTTGTAATTAATTGCAAGAAAATAATGAATAAAAAAATCTTACGCATATCAAAAACGAAAAAACAACTGGAACGATAACTATTTTTAGAAAATCAAATCTTCTTGTTGTACTCGATACACACAATTCTTGAAATAACAATACCCTTAGCAACTGGTTATAAATAAAATTGAACTTTTTGTATAATAATTGAAACAAAATTAAAACTTGGGGCGAGGGTGTCTATTAAAAAAATAGTAACAATAATAGTTGCCAATCACGCCCGAATTCGTGCGAATAATTTGTAGGTTTAATGCTAAATGTCAGTTGGGAAAAACTCTTATTGTCAGTAACCAGAAATGGAGGTCCAGTCCTATTATCGGGTTTTCTTTGTTGTATTTCCATGGCTAAATATTAATATTTCCCAACAATATGACATACTTTCTATAAACATAATCTACGTTTAACTAAGTATTTGAAATGAAAAGGAAAAAAAAAAAAAAAGAATCGAGCAAAAGTAAAACTCGGTACTTGTGGGGACCAACTTGGTCCCGGCGTTTGAATACGCGCGAGACGTTTGAATACGCGCGAGCCGTTTGAATACGTGCGATACTTGCACGGTCTGTTGTGACATCACATTATTTGCTTATCAAGTTTGTTTGTTTGTTTGTTTGATTGATTGATTGATTGATTGATTGATTGATTGATTGATTGATTGATTGATTGATTGATTGATTGATTGATTGATTGATTGATTGATTGGGTAACTCGTTTGACGGAAGAGCACTCATTTAGTCTGCGTAAAATCAAAAAGGGTATGGCGGCCCTGAAGAGACACCGTAAATCGGCCTGCAACAAACACAAACTGTCCAGAACTTATCAGATGAACACATTTCGAGAAACAAACAAATAAAGGTATGCAGTTTTTTTTTGCTTTAGGGCAAGATTTTGAATTAATGTTTGACAATTTGAAAACTATAGATAAATACTGGTACTGTGATTCAAATAAAATGAGCTGTGTGGAGGCGTGAATGAAGACGAAAAGTGTACGGCAACGAAAAACGGGTGGTAACTGAAAGCATGTTTTAAGTTGTATTCAGTTTGTACTTCTGAAAAAATACCCGAGTGTATTAAATATGTGTTAATATTAGTTAGCCTTGGAGAACTAGCCTACAAAGAATACTAGGGGGTTATTGTTAAATTTAACCTATTTTCTGAATCAGGAGGATGTTTTCTATCTCTCCCTCAGTTTTGACTTTTAAAAATTTGACGTTCGTTTGAGGCTAATTATATTTGCAATTCTGAAGAACTACGGAATTGAAGTTAACCGTCTACGCGCTGACAAAAAGTAATTTGGTATTTTGTTAATGCAGAAACAATCCACTTAGAGAGAACTACTAAATAGCCATTAACCGTAACTGCCTCTCCCTTGGGGGTCTACTACAATGAGGAGCTGATGGTTCACGTGAATGATTAACGTCATTGTGACTTATGTTTTGTCTCTTTTCTGGGCAAAATGTGTTTTTCCACGTTGCGTGGTGAACAACTTGGTCTCGTTAAGGTTTGCAGAGAGCAAACCTTAACTCTTTGATGGAACATTTTAAAGTACAGGCTGTATCCGAGTTGGCAGCTTTGGCTACGCCTACGACTGTTGCTAGGGGTGTTGCTGAGGGGACGAACAATGATGACGCCAGTATGTAGCCGTAGCCCTAGCTGTAGCCGCCAATTCGGCCACGGCCATAAATTCATACCCATCTTTTAGTCTGGTAGTCATCAACAAACACGTCATCAGCCAACTGTGAAACTTCCATCTTCAGGTGGTCACCTTTTGATTAAAAAACAAAAACAAAAAAACAAGGAGACGGTTGAAATTTTGTGGTTTTTTTTGGTAGAAAAAATGTTTTGCATGTTTTCACATTTGTGGTTTTTGGTCTTTACTTGTAATTTTAATGTAAAATAATACTTTTCTATTTTTATGTCTAGGGGCTTGTGGAAGACAAATAACTTGATGACTTAACCATTTCAAAAATGATTTTGTACTTCCCCGGATGACTTCTGCTGAAAAGGATTTTATTGTCAGAAGATTTAATAAAAAACAAAAAACAATATAAATAAACACTTGCGACCTCGACTGACACAATCAAAATAAACAGCCATCGTTACCTTGCGGGTATATTCAGGTTTTTTTGTCATCTCAGCTTTGACAATTCTTCGAACAAAAGTATATTTCTCTGGAGAATTGGTACTGTGGTACATTTACACTTTTTTGCCAGTGTGCATAAATATTGAAATTATACATTTATGATCACTTCATATTAAACCCCTAAATTATGTATTTGTCCTTCCATTCAACAAAACCCGAACTGACGCTGGGGGAGACTGGTTTGATCTTTTTTACAAATTTAATCCAATAGTCTGGAAGAATGTTTCATTATTCATTATTAATTAATATCCAGGGGTTGCCACAGAAATGGTAGCGACAAAATTCTAAATATAACAATCTATAGTACAGTGTTTGGTGCAAGAAAACAGCAGGAACGTTAGAAAGTTGTCATCGGAAATATCTCCTGAAGACGACCAGCTGATCGAAACGTCAAGGTTCCTAAACCATCGTTTGTTTTTAGAAACTGTTTGATGATATCCATTAGCAAAGCGCACATCATGTTTGCTCAACGTTGTTGGATATGAATTTTATTATTATGAGAGTCATGCCCCCCCCACGTTACTTTGAAAAAAGAGAGCATTTTATTAGTGATGTTACGAAAGAAAATTATCAGTACTATTAGGTTAATTTCAAGCGGTAAATAGGTCAACATGCCGTCGTTAACATACTAGAGAAGGTTGAAGAGAACAAATTGGCAATTTCGTCAAATCGGAATAAATGCTGCAAGGAAACACGGTAATGATGCATCGAGTGGTTCGGCTTTACGTGAGCACTTCGGTTATTACCATACTCTATTTCTCAATGCTATTGTTGACGTGTTTCCTTGACTTATTTTTGACTTTTACAAATTCACTAAGTCGTCAATAACCCGAACATCTTTGGGTTGTAGTAGGGTCACGCCATTGGTTTAAAAATAATTTATTAATGCTGGTGTCAAATATGTTTCCAACATAGGTTCTAAAAGAAAGGTGTGACAATGCTTTTTTTTTCAGTAGAGAAAAGAAGCAAATATAGAAATAGCTGTAGCAAACTATTTGTCTGTCTGACTAACCTGTAGAGAAACAACCAAATCTGCTAATATTCCACACACTAATATGTCTTCAATGAGAAGACTTGGGTAAGTCTACTTGCCACCCAGCCTCGGTATGGGTACATTGGTTTACATGGAAGGACAACAAAAAGACTGTGCGATAAAAGAGCAAGTCCCTGCAGCATGTCCAGAAACTGACCGCACAGACTTTTCCCCAGATGGTCAAAACCTCCTTTACCACAATCCTGTTTTTATTTCCACAGAGACACCCTCTCACAACCTTTCCCGGAATCCAATGCGGTCCCGAAAGAAAAGGGGAAAAAAAAAGTTAAAAATCAGTTCGTAAAAGATTAATGTACAGAAATTGAGTAGAAATTAATCTTAGGGGGAAATCCACAGAGCAGTGGGCCGCAATAAGGTAACATCAAGTAACACCTACATTCCCGCCTACGTCGCACTGGGCTCTGATTGGATATTGATCAGGCAGGTCGTGCGCAGTAGTGTATAGTCAAGGTGGAAATTAATGTATTCAAATTAAGAGTGGAAAATAATGTATTTATGGTGCGTTTTGTTTTCATATATATGTTTCAGAAAGTAGATTGTTTTTGGGACATATTTTGTTTCAAAAAGAAGAAGTATTTTCACAATGCCTGTTTATTGTCTACCTTATATAGCCATAGTTCACGACGCAACACCCAATCTTACACATCACACACTGCTACTTCAAATTCCTACGCAAGTTCCCTATCATTCCTTCCCCTCAAGATATCACTTTCATCATGAAAATTAAATGTGATTTCTGCACGTGCTCATACATGTAAGTCCCCAGTGTAGCAGGGGGAAATACATTACTATACGTGACTAGATTTTGTAACTGCATGTCATATTTATTTGTCTTGACCCTAATGGACCACTGTCACAGAATGGAATCAATGAAGACATCTGTGACTAGGATGTTGTTTTGTTTATCAAATATGTACTTAGGATAATGTTTACTACGCATAGGCCACGGCACTCTCCGTGCCCCTTCAAAATATTCCTAAACAATTTAAGATTTGGATATGGATATGCCCTTTGCCGAAAGAAGAAGATAAAGAAGAAGAAGAAGAACGCGTGAAACGAAAGGGCATTACCTCTACAAAGTTGACACTTTAATTGAAGGCACACATGTGCATATGATGTTCTATATGATATTTTATAGGCTAATAGGCAAAGTTGTACACCTGATGGAAAAAAATGTAATTCCACTTGATGAAAGATGATAATATTTTTACAGGTTGGTTATAGTTTTAGCTGTTTATTCGAACATAATTATTTTTTTATAGGAATGACTTGTTTCTTCTGAAAATAATGTACTTCTTAAAACCCTTCAGTTTTTTCCGACTCTTTTTAGTCAAGACAGCTATTTCAATATTCTAGCAGAAATACGTCAAATTGTTCCATTCCACGTCATCTAGTTTATGGTTTTCTGTTTGGGTTCAGTTTATGTAGTTTTTACTTGTCCAAAGGTTGCACCAGATTTGATGATGGAATCGATCAAAAGCCGACCGTTGTCCCACTTGCCAGTATGGTGTCCTACGTGTCATCTACGGAACGCGGGCTGCGTCAAGATTGGTGTGCACACTACTGCCATGTGCCTACGACATCGTGCTCCTGATGTATGGAACGCCCCCGGGGGAACTCCCAAATGTATTGAGCGCCCCAGGGAATTCATTCCCATCGCCCCATTAGTCTAAGATCAACAGATATTCTCTAAGCCATACGTGATAAGTGCCTCTCTGTTTCCCGTTTGAATTCCAAAGGTGGTGAATTTATAGTTTTACTTTCATGTTAGTCAATGATAACGCCTGTTTTATGATACATTTCAATCAGTGCAGCATCGGTTCAGTTGTGCCTAGAGAATTGATGTGCATCAAACATAATAAGGTTATTGTTATTATTATTATCAATAAACTTCACATTAATAATCGCCTTCTAAGTGTTCTGGCTAAATACACAAAACCCCAGACTACAAGAGTTCCTGTATCAAGTACGGTTCCTCACCTTACCAGACCAAAGTACTCATTTTTTTTATAAAAGTGGTTTATTTTGTAATATCTATTTTATGTCCCATTCTGCCTCGAAGCACACGAAAACGCATGTAGATGTTTCAGGGATGATGGTTACACGTTTAATACTTTTCTTACCCTACTTCTTAGAAGTTGATGGCCTTCTGTTGGTAGTGAGAACGCTGGTCGTTTCCATTCCAGTCAAATTATGTATGTTTAAAGATATTTACAATACCTAATTAATGTTACGCCTGGTTACAAGATAATGTTGCAATCTAACCGGAAAGTTGCTGTTTAGGAATGGTTAACTGCCAATTCAGTTCCCACCCAGCCTTCGGACAACCATTACTCAATCCTAACCCTAGATAAATATAGAACGACTATAGTAACAATATCAGTTAACATGATGGAGTTTCAGATCCGTCTCCACTGGATGCTGTATGGAGAGGCTGCTGAGAGATGGTCTTTTTGTCTCATTTGAAGTTCAACCTATGCACAAACATACAGGATAGTGTGCTCTGCAGTGAATTTCACCAAGCAGTAAAAGATTAGTGTTTTTGGACATTGTAAGAGTAACTCTTCGCTACAAAAGAAGTCAACTAAATTCCTTCGAAGAAAATAGTTAGTGGCCTGACGTTTCGACCGTAGCAGAGCCTTTCTCCTCGAAGGCTGAATGACAACACAACGCACAAACAGTCATACTGGTGTAACAAAAGCAGTCAAGTGGAAAGAGATGAAAGAGATGAAAGCACACAGAAAAGGCAGGGAATGAACAAAGCGGAGGATGACGACCCAACACTTGCTATTGTGACTACTCACAGTTGGCATTCAAACATCAATTAATACAAAGGGAATGACAACAGACTCTTGATTTAGGCACTTAGAATTAAAACACGTGTTGGGCGGCTTTTCGAGGAACTTCAATGCAATGAATTATACATTAACAATTAATTATTATAATGAATTTTAGTACAATTAATAAACCACCCTATGAGTACTCATGAAGATGTAATTTCCCCAATGACCTGCACAGTTCTGATTAAGTTACGCTCGGTAGCTTTTAATATAGTTTAGCTTTTCCAGATAATACATGACGTGTGTATTTTCAAGTTGTGTTTTTGTATTGCCCAGGCCTATTAAGTGATTTGACGGAATAATTGAATAACTGGTAGCATTTGGAGGGCGAAAAAACAGTCTTTGGAGAGCTCAATTAGTGTAAATAGCAGAGGAATTATCAAAGTAGAAATAGGCTAAGTTCTATAGTAGTAATTACTACTATAGAACCAACAGAAAGATGGTCCAAACTTCATCAACAGTTTGCGTAATCACTATTAAATAAATGTATAGTAAAATTTGACAACAATGCTTTTTCAAGGTCATCTATGATTGGAAAATAATAATGAAGTGATACGTCCACAATTCACCCAACATCAAAATAAATGGAAGGGAAATGACGACAACAACAGCTGCACTACACCAGTTCTGACAGTGTACGGCGCAACACTGTCATACAAACCACTAATATTGCGCACATTTATGAATGTAAGCTTTCAAAACTCAATCATATTGTTAAACATCTGTCTGTTCTGAATCAATTAGTCTCAAATGACATAATCATCGTTCCTTTCATCCACACCCGTAGTTCTTCGGAGAGTCCCGACAAGCTTACTTTTTTTATCTCAACCACAACGATACAACTTGCAAGTTCAATGGCGTCTTCCATTGAGGTCGCCGACTTCATTACCAAACAAGTTCAACTATCTATAGTCTATGGCGGTTGTTGACCTAATCACACCTTCTCTGGAATTATTAATGCGCCAGGTGTAATAATTTGCTTCAACGGTAATTTAAAGTCAAGAAAAGTGGTAAACATCCCTAACACTTAAACAAATGGAAATTAATTACACAAAATGAACAGAGGAATGTATTACATGATACGATTAAAAACAATGAGGCACTAATTTCATTTGGAATGGTATCATATAGAATGGGTATAACTATAATTATACCCCCGACATGGTATTAAAGAGTGTGACAATCACGATTTGTGAATGGTATTCACTATGATGGCTAGAAAGGGATATATGCCAACATTTACGTAAATATACCCACGGCACCGGTAAAATTGACGCCAATATTGGCGTAAGTAATTTCGACTTGAGCCACAGTCGTGAGTATTTTTCGCAAATACTTATTGGCGTATAACTTCACGATGTGTGCCCCAATTTGCAAATATTTACGTCAATATTTGCGTAAATATATATGTGTGATGTTTCTTAAAAGCCACCGTACTTCACACTGACCATCGAATCGAGCTTTATAACAGCAAATTCCTTCCCTTTGGTCTCTTCTAAGAACAAAACTGAGCATGCGTAATAGGATAATCTACGGTTGTATCCCGAGCAGTCTGCAATGATGTACAACCCATAGCAGTGGGGCAGTAGTCAGAAACCTGAAACATAATATACTGACTACGGTACACCTTAAACCTAGACTAGAGCTTGGCTAAGTCTCATGAAGTACTGAAGCTGCTGAATAGACCTTTATCATGCTGCCATCTTGGTCATGTTCCCCGTATCCAATAACAATAACGAATGCTGATATTCATTGTATACGAAAAGGAACCAGACTAGTCTCCTTCCAGTCTCGGTTTGGATACATTGATTTGAATGGGAGAACATCCAGATGGTCGCATCACGATAAAGGTCTGAGTATCAAATGGGGGCATAATTCGGGGTTACGGAGGGGTTAAGGCATGCTAGAGTCAAACTGGAGGTGTTATACTTTCAACCCATCACTCTCTCTCTCCGACTGACGGATAAACTATGTTCTTCCAGTCCCTCGGGATTTCACCCCGCTCTTTTGTCGCTTCTATATTCAGTGAAATTGAACACAAGGTGGGGTTAGAAATTAACACTTCCACCAGCATCGGCGAGGGAACATTAAAGATGAATGTGAAATGGGAAAAAAAGGGATCTAGTTGGAACTATTGTTACTCATTTAATACTCCCTTCTGATGTGAGTACAATTCAAAAATGGTTAATGGCCTCACGTTTCGAGCCTCGCAGAGTCTTTCTCAAAGGCTAAATGAATAAAATTGAGACGTGAAGTAGAGTGATATTTAATTCTTTTTTACGAGAGGGCTACCGTGTGGGAAGTCGCCAACAAAGACATTTTTTACAGATTAGTGAAGGTCGTGGAAAATGATGAAGTTTAGACTTGACTTTCCTGCGGAAATTGATTTAAATTAAAATCCGCATAAACTACGCCATCAGCCATCTCTGATGAAGGTTTTAGTTTTGCTGAGTTTGACGGATTCTATTCCAAAGAAACCCTGCCTGTAGCTTAATAGTGTTTAGCTTGAATGCACTTACTATATTATGAATAGTCATGGCGACTATGCACTTTTATGAATAAGCCCAAACTGAAGGCCGTCTGTAGCAATCAGTCGTATTCCAAAATTAAAGACAACATTTATATTCACGCAACTGTAACGGTTACAATGGAATATTGTCAAGGCCAGCATTTTTGCAAGCACGGAGCATTTGTTTTGAGTTGAACGCGTGACGGTCACATCAATATAAAGCAGCTCTCATATAGATCATCAAACACAATACGTATTACGCTTGGGTGATATTAGCTATGTGATGTTAATGGACGATATCTTCTTCCAGATGAGATTACAAAATATGATGGAACCAAAATGTCTACCCTGTGGGCTAGACCCTTCCCGACTAGGGCCGAGTTTCGTAGAGCTGCTTGGCGGCTGCTTCTGTGCTTACCGCCCGAGTTTCAATTTCATGTCGCTGCTAACCGTAAAAGGCACGTGACCTTCTTGGCCCAATTTAGAGCTGCTTTTAAGCAGAAAATACTGCTCAACATTTTCCCGCTAAGCACAACTAAGCAGGATGCCAGTTACATTTTTACATGTAAAAATGGTATGTTAGCTGGTAACCCTATTCTGGTCAGCATAATTTTGGTTGTGCTTTTTATGCTTAAGTAGCAGCTCTATGAAATTTAGCCCATGTGCTTACTGTATGAAAATGAATAACGCGACAGTGCAAAATGCAAGGTGAGCGCGCAAGCCGGCTGCCTAGTGCTTGATGACCCGTGAAGTACGCTTACCCTTTAGACAATTTGTCTGCTATAGTAAGCACGCAAATTTGCTTACCGTTAAGTAGCACTATGGAAATTGCAATAAAAAAGACACCCCCGGAAAAACAAAAAAACAAAACCCAAAACAAAAGAGAGGGAGAGGGAGAGAAAGCGATGGTCTAATGGACAATACGGAATAAATTATAGCACAAAATGCCGTAATTTTGAATTAATGATACAATTAGAAGCAGCATATATTTTTTAGTATTTACAGTGAAAACAATGTTTATGGTAACAGGAAATAGCTTACTTTTAAGTTAATGGTGGCCATGGTCATGATAATGAATTGCAAAGTATGCAGCAAAATTGCTCTGCAATTTATCATAGAGTGCACAATTTGGTTTTCCTTA
>CM021533.1:16733048-16743625 GCA_010994315.2 Pisaster ochraceus
TCGTTTAAGTCTTGACAGCTTTCTTTTGCTCTTTGTGATTTGTGACATCCTTTGACAGACGCATTTGACCAAAAGTGCCGTAAGGGCTTCTGCAAATTGAAGAAAGAGAAACCAGCCTCAGGCAATTTGCTTCAGCCCGGCAACAACCCCTGCCCCATCCCATCAGCCAGGTAGGCGTTCGCCAACCAGTCTTTCAGACTGTTCAACTCAGTTTGGCTTTAATAAAACGCGCAGTTTTGTTTCATTTACACGTCAAGGTTCTCAAAATAACACCCAAGACATTGTTGCAATTGCAATCTGCCTTGTTCTGTTTAAAGAGTGATTTGAGTGGCTCGTTCCAGGAATATGATTTGGCTGTGATGAAAAAAAGGGCCTATGTTGACAAGTGGTGGTTCATCACTTGCTGTACCAATTTACACGGTAGACGTCTTTAAGCTACGGTGCTGAGAGGAAGGATTCCGATCGGCTGTTCGTCATGTTTATTAAACTCAATTCACATTTTTTCATTAACATCTGAAGCTATCAAACAATGCTGGTCAGTCATTCAATTTGTCGTGTACATCAATTAAAAGCGTGCACAAAACCAGGACTAATAACTATTGAGCTCGACTCTCACAGTTACGGCTCTGTTGTCCCACTTCACAATATACTTGCCTATAGATTAGCCGCTAGGGGTGACACCAGCGGTCGCAGTAAAGCAATGAATAAATTGACAGTAGAGGCCGTGTTATCCCACTCTCTGGGGCAGCTTAATTTCCACCAGAAGTCTCCATCTAAAGATCGTGCCGATGTTTGTACAAGTTCATGTCTTCGAAACAAGGATATCTTGGGCTATGTGATGGACAGTGTATCTTATGTAAATAAATTCAGTGCAGGCGTATTTGAATCTGTCCATTTTGTGGGTTTTCGCCCTGGCAATGCGGCCGTGATGCTACATCGAAGCGATTTCGTTTCACGGCTTTTGAATATTACAACTCTAAGTCTAAAGGATCTCTCGTGGACTTACACCCCCTGAAGAAACAATGCATAAATGAAGATGTGATAAGTCTTAGTATTATGCTGTATATCATAGACAGACAGAGAGAGAGCGACAGAGAGAGAGAGAGAGTGAGAGAGCTCTAAGGTTGATGACGAAAGAAAAGAGCAAACAAAGATCTTAAAATTAAAAAGATGGTTGATTGCGGCATGTCATGTGTGAAGCTGTGAAACAGAAAATGTTTCTTAAAATAGCAGGCATCAGCTGTAAAATGGTGAGCTTCACGGCATTTGGCTCTGATAATCCATTTGTACTCAGCGCCAAAGAACTCTGTGGTAAGCAACCTATTTAAGCTTACCAACTTCAAAAACAACTCCAGGGCTACATGCAATACATGTGGCTACATGTAGTTCAAAGTTTTTTTTGTGTGTTTCAAGAGTTCTCCTGAAAGTGTACGCTATAATATACTAACTTGTATAATGTTTGCATATGTGTGTTTGTAGATGGAGAGTCTTCATGGTCTCACAACATGCCGATGTTCAACAGCTTTTCTAGGCCATTCAGACTTTTGCTAAAACCACAAAGCTTCGGGGATCCTATCCCTCAACCCCCGCCCAGGGCTACACGGATTACTAAACCGTGCGAACGATTTAGCCCCTGCATATTTTTTTCTTCTTCCACTGTCCCTTCCCGGGCTCCGTAGAAATTTGCCCTTGATTGTAATATTCACACTCGCGTTGATTGTATTAATGTTAATAGAAGAAAACTACCGGACGGCTGCGTCTGTTTTACATTCAATCAATTACAAAGTTGAGTTATGTCAGAAAGGAAAGATTCGCGTGAGAGATACTCAGCGAAGTGAACAGAACAACGACTTGAGTCGATGACGTCAGTTGTCACTTACAGGGTTAGAACAAGTCTTTGTTATTTTCTTTGTTTCATCTGCTGTCAGAATAAATCACAAAACACAAGTCAGCTGTCGTTCGTGGACGTGATTCCCACTTAAGGGTTTGCCATAATGATTGGCAATGCTCAAGGTTAACGAACGAGTTTTAATCTCTAAACTTCTCTTCTTATTTCATCTGAAAAACTTCCGTGTGCGAGAAGAAAATGTCCCCCAAATGCTCAGCTCGAAGGACGTCTTGTCATGTCCCAAATTATGCGCAATGGGGGTGCACACAATCTCCCTGCCTATTATCAACCGTTTGTTTGTTGTCAACGGGACCGTCTATTTGATGGGTTTTCCTTGTTGGGTGTGATCAATGAAAGCTACAAAATAGAAATGAATCTTCTCCCCCCCAAAAAAAATAATAATAATGATAATGATGTGTAAACAAAAACACATGGATGGTGAGTTGGAGCTTTCTTTGCAAACCATTTCCTTACAATTACAAATGACTGATGCGATTTCCCGATGCTCTTAGTTCCGATACTTGGATTACAAAGGCATAAATATTCATGACTTATTTCTTTACGATTAGCCCTAGAAGATGGAAAGACAATCAAAACAATTGCTCCATATGGTTGTTTTTTTTATCAGTGATGTGACCTGGAATTAATTTAATTCTTCTTTTCTGAGTACAAAATGCTTTTCTACATAATATCAAAGGACTCACTGTTCAGCTGGATAAATGTCTCCACGTGATGACGTCATATATTCTTTTCGGTATATCGGAACGTCTCCTCGATTGCAATGCCGCTGCATAAACGAAAAAAATATATATATTGAAAAGAAATTGTGAATCAAATATCGGAACTCTGTTTCCAAGTCATTGCAGGTACATACTAAACGTTCTTGACATTTATTTTTCTACAAATAATGTTAGTACGATGCTGAAAAATATTTCTTGGAAAAGTGGTTCTCTGAATTTGATTGGGCTTCATTTGTTTCCTTCAAACAAGAAGGCAAAGTTTGCTTTACAGTCCAATGCTGACCCCAAATCCCCTCTGAAGGGACCTGAATGACTTCTGTTGAGAATAAGTTATTTATGAATGTGATTTTCAATTATTCTACCTCAGCAGACGGTTGAACAATGGCCAAAGACAAGTCATGACGCATATACAAAACCGGATTTTAGTTTTAAAAATACATGGCGTAAGAGCAGGTGAATCGATAGAAGACCCAGTGGCGCAAATCTGGGTGCACTCCATCATCAATTGGAAATACAAATACATGAATAAATAATGATTACGATTTCAGGAGCAGCAGGACAAAGCGATGCCCCCGCCCCCCTGGGTAACGGATGGCCAGAATTTGTTTGTTTGATGTTATCTAGAACAACTGATCATAACTTATTCTAGGTCCAGGAAAGACAACGGCATAACGCAACAGTGGGAAGAAATAATAATATAGAACTCTTTGAAGTGAACTAAATGTCATTATCCTCATTTTAGTTCAAAGTTATGTTTCTTTTTAGTGAAGGGTTTCGCTTCAGTCACTAAAAAAACTTTATGTTCAATGAGTCAGTTTGGCCCTTTTCTAAACAACGGCTACGGCTTTGGCTTTGGCTTTGGCTACGGCTCTGTCATGGCATTGATCCTAAGCTATGGTTTCCCCCCCAAAAGGCTGATTCAACTTTACCACTCGTTACTTTCTTGAAACTGAAGCAGGATGGTTTGAGTCTGTGATTAGACTTCCCTTTATATATTTGTAGATAAACCAGGAAATTTATACGTGTGTTGTTGTGTTTCTGTTTTTCAGTATTCTTAAAAATATGAGATGATCAGATATCAGTTTTAGTGTGACTTGCCAAACTCTGAAATGACAACTGAAAACATCTGTTTCGTTTTGAAAACATTAAACTTAAATGTAGGTTCTTATTCGTCTGGTAAAACTGAGCTGCCTTGTTGAAGTGACAGACAGCAGCTTGGGTTTGAAACAAATCAGTGTTTGTTATAGGTGCTTACAAGCCCTTTGGAATCAGAAATAAATCGAGAAAATGAACATGATAAATCTGATTGACATTTTAATCTGTACATTACGAAGGATGGATTAGAGCAGCTAGCCTGGACCACAGACAATCAGCAGGTATATGAGGGCAATGGGCCAGGCTAGGTTGTCCTGCGAGCCTGCAATATTGACCTGGCTAGGTTATCCTGCAAGCCCGTACAATTGACCAACAGGCTAGGTTGTACTGAAAGCCTGCAATATTGACCTGGCTGGGTTGTCCTGCAAGCCTGCAAGCCTGCACAATAGACCAAGCCAAGGTTGTACTGCAAGCATGCACTATTGACCTGGCTGGGTTGTCCTGCAAGCCTGCAATATTGACCAGGCTAGGTTGTACTGAAAGCCTGCAATATTGACCTGGCTGGGTTGTCCTGCAAGCCTGCACTATTGACCTGGCTAGGTTGTCCTGCAAGCCTGCAATATTGACCTGGCTGGGTTGTCCTGTAAGCCTGCACAATCGACCAGGCTAGGTTGTACTGCAAGTCTGCAATATTGACCTGGCTAGGTTATCCTGCAAGCCTGTAATATTGACCAGGCTAGGTTGTCCTGCAAGCCTGTAATATTGACCTGGCTAGGTTGTATTGCAAGCATGTAATATTGACCTGGCTAGGTTGTACTGCAAGCCTGCAATATTGACCTGGTTTTCCTGCGCTCATGCGATATTGACCTTCATCAAACAGCACTTTTAAGTGTTGTTTAAAAACAACACCAATCCAAGTATGGGGTAACTAAGTTATGTTTATGATTATTTGAACTTCATTGTTAACAATTCATTCTTTGTTGATTACATTTGTATGGTTAGGTGCTACGGGTTCAATTGGCGCCATCATTTCGCGCGTTCTGATTTCCAATTGTTTTCGTCGAAGAAAACGTGCATTAGAAATGATCACTGTCATAAACAGAACCCACAAACGGTCTCATCTTTTTAACTCATGTCAAATAATCACAGCGACACTGACAATTCTCGAGGCATATCATCCTAAACATTACCTCTAAGAAGTGCTCAGTGACGGCGATTTTTACGTGTGTCTTTGAGAGATCCAAGAATTACTTAGACCCTTAAGAATTTAAGTTGTTTTGACGATCAACCCACGAGAACCTTTGGATCGTTGCCGCCTGCACCTAGCCAAACCAAGGCGGGTTGATTCGGTGCGAATCCCCGGGGCATTTCCGTCCCGTTATCCGGTCAGCCCCTCTGTGGGAAAAACACAACGGCCGGACTTATTTTCACATCGGCAAAACTGTGGTCAGGAAGTTATGGGACAAACCACACAAAATGAGCAATAACTTTCCCCCGCTTTGGCTAAAAAAACAAACAAAAAACAAAAAAACTGGTCATGCACGATTTTTTTGATGAAATAAAATAGCATCCCTTGAGACGGAAAATGATATGAGAAAATGGCGGATTTATTTTATGGCCCAGTGATCGTGAATGGCAAGCTGAATCTTATTTTTTCCCCGCCTGAATTTCATGTGGGAATTCCTGACTAGAATTCTCTTTACGTGTCGGTAATTCCAATCGCTCATAAATCTGCCATGGATGTCCCGGGGGCCACCCTCGCGACGTGTCGCTACACTGCGATCACCACCCGTCTACCACGCCGTACGCCCCCAGCCGACTAGCCGCTCATTCACGCCTGACTCGATCACAAAATCACTTCCCGGAGAATGGCTACTGACTGTAATGTTTGCTAATTAGCGAGTAACCTAATTTCAAATGATCAGGGGACGACCCTTTTCTTGATGTAAAGCTTTACAGTTGCGGACTAATGTCAACTTTCAAACCTGAAAATTGTACTAAAAACAAACATATAAGAGGAAAATATCAACCGGGTTTTGAGTTACATACTAAGATAATGAAGATAATGACATGATTAGGATAATTGTTCATAGGTTGGTTTTTTTGATGAGAATTGTTGGAAAGAAGTAGAAGTTGTTTTTATACAAATTTGTAAACCAATTAGAACAACACTATAATATGTATAATTTTATATCATCCATACCTTGCAATAATAACAACAACTTTCTCTGGGCCGTATGATTAGTCAGAATCATGCCAGAAAGTTAGAAAATACTGGTTGGTAAAGATGACTTCACACGTGTATTATTCTTAAAGCGGTGCAGAAGTTAAAAGAGAAGGAGAGCGCAAGAAAGAAAGAAAGGGTGAAAACCCAACAGCCCCCAAACAGTAAATGTAACCTCGTCCCCAATGTGTTCAATAACCGCCGTATCCACGTCAGCAATCGACGCCATTTTGCAATCGCCGCCATTTTTACACGGCGTAAAGTATTTCTTAGCTGACGTATGACCAGTTATAACACCTGCCTGTCAAGCACGTACAGGCAGAATTTCACATTTTTGCAGAAGCGGTTTTTTTAAATTTTATTTGTTGTTGGAAGTGCTATTGTGATAGTGCCATTGGTAGTGGAATTATCAAGGATTCAAGTCTGTCATTATGTTGTAAGAGTTTATGATAATGATAAACAATAGAAAAAATCCATCGTTGCATAGGACGACTTCAATGACGTCTAATACTTCCGAGAAGACTAATGACAAATACTTATGAATATTGACAATGATGCAAATGATTAGCGTGCTGACGTCACCACTGATCCCGTTTCGTTTATTGCCCGGATATACCAGTGCCAGGTTTGTGATTGGTCACTTGATTCCTCAAACCGTTTTGATTGCATCAATTAGGAGTCTATTCACCAAGGTAGAATAGGATGACCATGAGATAAGCTGGCGTCTTGTAAAGCACGTCACATAAAACAGACGTATTTACTCAGTTTGATATTTTCTGTATATTTTTATTCCCCCTTCATTTTATTTTGTATTTGTTATCATATTTTCTCAAACAGGCTATAGTGCAAAGAAAAGATGGATCAGGTATGAATCTCGCGTGTAAAGAAAATGAAATATTATCTCCCTCATAGCAACAAGCATTCAAAAAATGATATTCAATTTAAAAGGGCAGTGAACCACATCTCCTTTGAACCAATGTTTAACAGTTTATATTTTGAGTACCGTTTTCTTTGCTATTTCCTTTGCCATTTTTCCTTCTTTTGGTACTGCAATTCTTTGTCTTTGTGTTTTTTTAAAGGATCCTAATGGATATAAGTTTTTACCCACTAAGTTTTTGTGTTATTCTTGGCTATGTAATCAGTTTATCTTTATGTATATTATCTTTCTGTATTTTTTTATTTATTGTATAGCCAATAAAATACTACTACTACTACTTTTACCACTAAGTAATAACTAAGGACAGGTAATTACAATGGATATTTCTTTTCTATACGAAAAGGGACTTTAAAAACTCTTATAATATACATCAACAAACTGCGAATACATCTATCGTTCGTATCCTTTCAGCGGCAATTATTATTTATTTATTTATATTTATTTATTAATTTTAAATCTTCAGACAATTACACAAGGAAAACAAGTTGAACAGGGACTGTCAGGGTTATACAAAAGTATAAAAACTGTCATCGAAAGATGTGTACAACCAGACCCCTGCCAACGATAAACATAGAATTATATAATTTTTAAAATGGAGACGGCACACAAAAGGCTAATAAAATCACACAACATTTAAACGAAAGCAATTCCCAAACCTGACAGAAACAAAACCCATAAAACACCCATGAAGAAAAGAAAGAACCCCCCCTCAAAAAGAAAATGTACCGTACATTTAAATAGAAAATGCATAATTAAATCTACGCTATTGTTGTTAAAACATCACTTCCTTTATGTATTGAGAATAAAGATCCTCATTGTCTTACCCCTTCTTCTTCTTCTTCTTCTTCTACACAGCAAACATCTTCCTCACCAGGTCTTCGGGTGTTATTCACCCTCTGTGGCAGCCATGCCTAAGGGCTGATTAAGTTGACAGTCACCTTAGCGTTGCATGACGAATATTATTGGAAAATGACTGACAAGAGCCTTTCGGTAAATGCAGAGCTTAATCCCGATATCGAAACTAAGATTAGGATTAGTCTAAAGCTTATAGTCATGCGCGGATGTCTAAAAAAAATTCTCCCTGATTAATCGACCGTCCTATAAACAAATTGGAAAACGGAAGTCAAATTTGTCAAAAACCAAAACATTTAACATTTCGATTAATTAAACGAGTTTAGAGAGAATACAAGCACCAACTTCCTAGCATATTGGAAAACTGGTAGTAAAATGGTTCACAACACACATAAGTTATTACGTAATAAATCTAAACAATTGGAGAAATGTCCCAATGCAACTGACTGAACTTTTCAATCAATAACCACGACCAGTGACTTCAAGACAGCTAAAAGAGTCATAATGGTTACTTTAGACAGAGGCCACAAAAACTGAAAGAATGTGTACATTTCATTGGTAATCACTTGATATTCGTGCTTGATTTATTTGCTTGGTTACCTGCTTTGTAAAATTGGGACCTTACCCTCCAAGATTACTTGTGCTAGGTTTAAAATATTAAAAAATCTTCCGCTCAAATCATCAAAAAGGTCTACTCGGGATGCCATACCTGTTTACTGTTTTGAATCGTTGTAAATACCATTACATGAGGACATTTACTGAGACCGTGACAAAAGGCCCTTTTTTTCGTAGAGCTGAGTCGTTGTTTATCCCCAAAATCATCATTTCTGTTTCATCCCACTAATTTAGTAATGACAAGCTTGTTCTTGTGTATTAAACCGCAATTCAGGCGTGACGCCGTGGAGTGCCAATCACTTGTGAGAGATGTCTCAATCCGTGAGCCGGGGGAAAAAAAAGCAGTGTTTCGTTTTGTTTTTGTGAAGGGTTCCGTCTCCATGGCAACAAGTAGGTACCCCCTTCATTGGTGATAGGGAATGGTTGATTCCATTGCTTGTAGTCTAGCGGTCCGTGAGATCGATGTCTCATTCTGAGAGTAAATGATCAAGTGTGAGGATCTCTTTTTTTTCCCCCGTCACTAGCTTGGATACCAAAACGTAGAGTTTCGCAACTTGGCAAAATGTCTGGATATTTGCTAACATTGGTTTTTTTGGTATTAAGTGCATTGATACTGACGATGGGGCCGCAGCCTGCAGATACAACGGAATTAACAGGTAAGCAATGAATTAATGTATTACAAATTTCTATTTTCAATGATTATTACAAGTATCTGGAAATGACTCCAAGAATGCCTGGATGCCTCATAAGTGAACTTAATCGCTCGTAAGATAAACCTGTAAACAAAGGTGCTTGCTGTGTGAACCAGAAACACCGGGGTGAACCACAATAAGTGTTCTGGCTTCTTTTACTCACACTACCAATCCTAGTACACGGGACCTACGGCTCAATGTCCCGTCCTAAGAACAAAGCAATTATGGTAAAGTATCTTGCTCAAGGGCCGAAGTGCCATGACCGGGACTCGAACCCACACTCTGCTGACCAGAAACACCAGAGTCCTTTGCTTTTAACTGCTTGGGCCACAAAACGCCACGTATGTAGCAAAACAGTTTTGTGTGTGTTATTAATAAAGATGTCGAATTACGCTTTTAATACCGTAGTCATTTAATTTAACGCGTACTGAAACAGTAGGTCATATTTTGGCGGTTTAACAAACTATCCAAAATCAAAGCAAGATTGGTAATCACCGGAAACGAAGATCAGTTGATTCTGAGGGCTCACAGATTACACCAAAACCAAATCCAACAGAGAAATGCTTCCTGCTGTATACTTTCAAAATCAAGAAATAGAATTTTTGAAGATTATTGAAATTACCGGTGCTTATTTTGCTTCCAGCAATCAAAATAAGCTCGATGAATGGTATCACTGACAAAGAGTGTGTTCACTAAAGCATGAATGAGCACATACATGTTCCCAGGTTGGTTGGATGGTGTTAACATCAGAAAATGATTTTCAAATCCATGATGGATTTACTCTCTCACCAAGAAAATTGTTACTTTGTTGCCAGATCTTGACACCCCCCAAAACACACCCTTGTTGGCTACGCAGTAAACGGAAAACCTCTCTATCCCCAATGTGGCTGGGCAGTCTAACTGGTTACTGGTTTTTATCAAAAAAAAAGAAATATTCCCTGGCAAACCAAACAATATTGTTCTAAATTTATTGATCACAAACCGTAATATGCTGACAGGGCTGTAGCGCCTTGCCTTATTTAGATAGTGGTGTTCAAACCGCCTTGTTTTATAACAAGAAAGAAGAAAAAGAAGAAGAAGAAGAAGAACAAGAAGAAGAAGAGAAAAAAAACGAGTGTTAACTCGAATTCTTAATCCAGCATGGGTGCGGGATTTGATGTTAAAAATGAATCTGGTACAAAAATATAGAAGATGATCTATTGCAAATGTATTCCTTTACAAAAGGTAAACAATATATGTAAAGCTATATAATTTTAATTTCGTTTTCATAATTAATGAAACCCTCGACCCCTCATAAACAGGACGTTTGTCTTTCAACTTTCTCACTTCAGTGACGAAAATACTCGATAAGTTGCACTTATCCTGACGACAATGGTTTGACCCAACAGTCAAATAAAATAAAGAACAACGTTACAAGCTCCCTTCAGACTAGGACAAGTACGAGTCTACAAGTACGCGTACGAGTGGAGTACGGGTACGATTACTAATACGAGATTAATACAAGTATACTACCAGTATACTAAAAGAGTATAAA
>CM021533.1:16791218-16809377 GCA_010994315.2 Pisaster ochraceus
ACTACTCGTTTGTCATGGCGCAGCCGTCCTATATTCAAATCAATGTAACCAAACCGAGGTTGGAAGAAAAATCAGTCTGCCCCGTTCTTAAATAAATCTACAACCAATTTCACAACACACGCATTGTGCGCGTGCGCATCCCACGTCGTGCGAGGGTCAATCTATAAACTTTCGCGTGGTTCACTTTCTGAATTGGTGACCAACAACGTTTAGTACCCTCCACATGAACCAAATGATTTGACGATTGTTTCAAAGACCTAACTGTATGCTTTCTGCTTTCATCTTCAGGCTGAGAATGGCTAGATACTGGTGGGATTCAAACCAACCGCTTCTATCATGATGCCCCCGTGTGAAATGGCAACCTGAGTCAACCATGCCCCTGCCCTATCTCAGATACCGTATTGATTCACCGTGACGTTGTGTATGCGCTGCCCTGATAAGCTACGTGGACATCGAACTTGCACCACGACTGACGTCAGTCAATACTGCACTTGATGGACAGACTGAACACTGAACGTGATATTGCAAGGTTGGGAAACACGACGGCATAACAGAAAGCGGACACAGAACCGTTGCATATACATGTAGGAATGATATAAGCGGGTTGGGTGCTTATTGCAAGGAGCAGACGAACAGTTCCCGAAGTCAATGAGGAGGGTTTACCCAACTGGTCTGTATGGATATGAACAGACGCGCTGAGGTCGACCGTTCAATGTCGCGTAGAGATTTACCCATTCCTTCATTTGTGCAAGGGGTCTCGACAGAAACCCAACCTTTTAACCGAGCAGCCTCACCGATGCAGACGATCATGTATCGTACCAGACAACCATACCAGTACCAGTCTTCGGTGTCAGCAGTTCGCAAACTGCAACAATTTGCAGCCAACGGCGCAGTGATCCCCTTAGCACCAAACTATCCAAAGCGTTCTTTGGTGCCTGCGAGTGCCTTTTCGGACCCCACTTTGAACTGGTCAACAGAAGTACAACAAACAGCGATAAGAGAGATGCAGCAGCGTGTCGTAAATGCCAATGCGGTGGTCCTTGACAAACACCCTAAGCATTGGCCTAGGATTGGCTTGCCACCACCGTTGAAAGAACTGAGGCAAAGCGCTCCCCAATATCCACTCAATGAGAGTGTTCCCTCACACTTCAGTCCGTTTCAGGACATCGGGGGAAAATCTTCAGGAAATCCCATGCACCCAACTAATTCCGCACAGAAAATAGGTTGTCCCGATCAGCAATACGGAGTGAATCGTCAGAGTGCCTTTTCAAGACCGACCGTGTCACCTTCGGCTGTTAATTCCCTTGACGTGGAGATTCGCCGTCTCCGAGGAATGATAACAAGAGTTGAGATGTTGCGGGAGAAGTACAAGTACCAAGAGGGTGCATTACATTATCCCAATGCCCTGCCCGGCCCCCATCCAAGTCCAGAATACAGAGGGACTTCTCCAACAGGGTCCAATACTATCCCAACATGGTACAACGATCAGCCCAGACCCCCGACTGACCTATACCGGTACCCAGACGTGCATACATTCAAGCAGAATGCTTTGCAGAATCACCATCCGAACTCCGAAATGAACAAGATAACTCACAGGCAGCAGGTCGCTCCGGCAAGACGATTTCCGAAGTCGACCGAGCACACGCAGAGACCAGCCTTTTTGGACTTAAATCAGTATGATGGAATGCCTAAGATCGTTGACGTGCGCAGCTTGGCTGTTGACGTGCACGGACAACATCGCGATAAGAAAGAGTCTCAGAACTCCCGGATGTTCAGCATGAACGTTTCACCGAATGCAAGGAGCTGCATGAGGTCAACAACAGACACCAGGAAGGAAACGGGAAGCGTGGAGTCGCATGATAGTGGGGTTGAATGCACGCCCTCACCAATAGAGATTCAGTCCAAAAAGAACAAACAGTTTGTGTACGGTAGGACTTTACCTGAACTGCCTACAGATGATGAGGTGTTGGGCAGAGAAGAACATCGACTCTCGATGTTCCATTACCACGTACCTTACGCGCCCACCAGCATAGCTCGCTCTGCTGACAGTCACCGTTTACCGATAACGTCCCCTCCATCACCACTCATACAGAACCCACGGAAGCGGTTGTCACTTAATGCGAACGAAACCGAAGTGATGGCCAAAAAGTCAAAAGCTGTGGCAGGTGTACACTTCGATAGACCTGGGACGACTGGCTCAGTTTCCGTGTCAGGCAGGAGCGACCAAGCTCTCGATCTAACATTGGAGAAAAGAAACGGTCACTATGGAACACACACAAACGGGGTGAGGATTAAAACAGAACCGAATAATAAACCAATTAATTCACCTTTCCCTGGAATGTGTTCCTGTTCCGAGCACAGGCCGGATTACTGCCCCTCAGGAATGCTACATCATCACAGGGAAATAAGTTCCATGGAGGATCCGGTGGATCTCTCTAACGAAATCCCGACACAGAACACCTCTGAGAAACATCCGTTGCATCATCTGGATGTAAGGAATCGTATCTTGTCAAGCTTTATGCAACAAGTTGGAGACGTATTGCATCAAAGGTCTGGCACAGAAGCACAATCCAACAACCTTGCCCAAGAGCCTAGCAGCATTGGTCAATACACTAGTTCACAAGATGAAAACACTTTGGACAGCGGTGGGTCAAAATCATCCACTATTAATAAGTCTGATAAGAAACAAGCCGCAGCCAAATCGTCGCCGGATCGAAGGCAGTCGCCGCCGAAACTGGAAACTAACCCCAAGAGTCAAATGGTACCCCATTGTCTCACGTCAACAAAGAGCTCCTCGAGCATCGATGCATTGGTTAATGAATCCCTTCGCGTGTCAAAATCGCCATCTTGGAGACGTGAAGAACTAGCCTTGAACTCACCTCTCGTGGAAACCGACGACAAGAATCCGTCTGTGCCAGAACAGTCTGGCGCGTGCCGTTCACCCGGCACACTTGTGATCAACCATGTCGAGACAGAGAACTGCATTGGAGGTGCATGTGGTGTTACCGAGTCACAAGCCCGTGCAGCCAAGTCTGATATGCACGGCAGTCGCCCCGCTAACTCGGACAGACACCAAAACACCTCATTTTTCGAAACACAAGAAACCTCGCAGAAGGCTATAACCTGTCCTTCTTACAGTTGTACTCAAACGGCCCAACCAAAACTACCCGAAGCCAGCCTTCTCGTTCGTCATCTCGAACCTGTCTTTCAATACCCGACTGGCAAAATGTCCAAGAGCACCACTAGGTCACTAACTGAGGCTGAGAAATTGAAAACAAAGCTTACTGCTTATTGCAATGGGAAACTTAGCGAGGATGTTGGAAGCGAGTTCAGAGTCATGGACTCCACAAATTCTGCCCTCAATTTCCAAATCCCTACCGAGGATAGGTTTCGCCGGCTCCAGAAGGTAGGTGGTAGACCACACGAGATATATCGAGTGACAACCTCTACTACAAAGGAGCATCCTTCTAACCGTAAGCTGCAAGCTCCCCATAGCGTGTACTACCGAGAAATGTCTTTCCCCTGTGTCCTTCGATCTGAAGTCCCATTCATACCAACGCACTTACTCGTCCAGATCCTCTTTCCGGGGGTCGAGGTGGCGACGGTTGGCAGAGCACTCCAGCAGTGCAATATTCTGAATCGCTATATGACTCGTAATGAGCAGGACGCCCTTCAAGACGACCTGAGAGTACGTCGAATTACCAGCTGTAAACTGGTATCCTTAGATGAGCTGCATGATAATTGGGATGAGCTTCTGATGAATTTAAGTATCGACTAAAGTCGAGGGAACGATGTGAAGCATCGAGACATTTTGATTGCGAAAGAGGCTAAGGCCGTATCCGAATTGGCGGCTGCGGCTACGGCTACGGCTAAGGCTAGATCGCCGCGTCATCATGCGCTGAAGTATAAGACGTCCTTAGCAACAACCTTAGCAACAATCGTAGCCGTAGCTGTAGCCGACGATTTAGATATTACCTTACTTAAAACTGAGATGTTTCTTTTTCAAAGAGTTGGGTCTAAAGGTCATGTTAATACAAGAGGCAGTTTACTGGTAACCAGGTCCAGGCACTCTCTACGAAAAGAAAAAACGTTCACATTAATTGTGATCGTATTCACTTTTGGAGCTACATGAATATTTCACTGCTAGAGAAGTGTTTCTTGTTCTGTCATGGTGTTCCTTGTTCTTACAATCAGTTGTTTGCCCCTAAAGTTGTCTACAAATTGCCTCGTGTGACAAGGCCTTGAGTCACTCAAAGTAGTTCGGAGTCCAGGCAAGACCTGTCACAATGCGATACTATTTCTTTGTCATTTTCATCCGCAATGCAATGCAATTGTTACTTAGACCGATGGGTTCAACAATACATGCCCCAAGGAAGACAAAGGTTAGCAATGAGTACAGTTAACGTCTTATCAATGTAAGTCGATTTTATACATTTTATACCACGTGTGACGGGATTATAACCAAGGACTGGGCATTAGTGTTTTGAAAGAACAACACTACTGCCTAGTAGTCCATGTTCTCGTGCGCTCAGACCGTATAAAACGAACCACATTATTTTAATAATGTACAGTGTACAAAGATTGTGTGTCATTTTTTTTACAAATTGAATTATCTTGTAAACCTAGTTTGCATAACTATTTCATTTGGTTGAAGTTAGTCTTTATTTTGTGTGAGAGAATTATAATTGAATATGTTAATTAACGGCTTATATTATTATGATTGTTTTTGTACTACTATTAATGTGGTATCAACGGTTTTTATCCTTTCATTTTGCAAAGTGCACGCACGCAGCTGTGTTACATACATTACACTCTATGGACACTTTATGGACTAAAAACCCAGGTTATTCAACACTGTAAAAAACACTGTATGGACGTGTGTAAGTCCACATAGTGTTTCAAGTCACTACATTGTGTGAACCTCGTTTGCTGTCAAGTCCACACTTCGTATGTAAAGTGGACAAGTATAAAGTGTTGGAATGACAACATTTTTAGATAACAACAAATGGAAAAGTAAACAAGTGTTGGGATGACAACATACTTCCAGATAACAACAAATGGAAATTTTCAGAGTGTTGGAATGACAATACTATTAGATAGTAACAAATAGAAACGTACAAAATGTTAGAATGACAATACTTCTGGAACACAACGCACAGACAAATTCAAAGTGTTGGAATGACAACACTTTTGAAAAACAAATAGAAATGCACAAAGTGTTGAAATGACAACACTCATATAACAACGAATGGGATTTTTTTAAATGTTATAACAATGTTGGTTTACACAACTACCATACAACGGGTGTTTTGATTGTTTATTTAAACTACAAACGCTTGATTGAACGAAGGTAAAAAAAGGGGTAATTTATGGACCATTATGCAAGAAGACTCATTTGTTTTTAAAACACTATACTAAATAGAATGAACTTATACAGGTCAGACATGTGCAACAATTAGAGCCAGACTGGATGGCGACAGTGATGCTGCATAAAAAGCAAACGTCTCGTTTAATAATCCACATTATGTTTTATGTTAACTGTAGCTGGTATAGGTCTCATTATTCTCTTGAAAAAGCACTAATTGAACCAAGTGCACTTACCGTGAAATGTGACGTAGCTTGATGATCAAAATAATCGGCTGCTGTTTGCTGTTTTATTTGTCTACCTTTGAAGAATCCAACCCCTACGTAAGAGTTAGTAGAATTATAATTATTAGTGCAATAATACCATCTAAAGTTATCAGCGTTCAGTTCTGTCCATCAAAATTCTGCATTTATTCCTTTAAAAAAACAAGATTTTTGAAGTTCTGTAAACTAAGACCAATTTCGCATTTTTGTACTCAAAACTTAACCTACAATAAAGTATTTAAAATGACGACTTTAAGATCGATACTTAGTGTCAAAAACGAAATAATGGAGGTGCTTTGTTTGTATATGCGAAACCCTTTAACCCATTCTTGTAAAACTGTATTTATACTTTGACATGTCTGAAAATCAAGCAGCTTTTTGTGTATTTTGATTCAAAATAAATAATTAAAACCATTCCACTCATCTCCCTGGTCTACCACCGGGTCTGTCATGGAGTGTTGCTAAGCTGTAAACATAATGAGTCTGTTTAAGCCTCGTTTACACATGCATTGCACTGCAACGGTATCTTAACCTTCAAATACCAGAAGAATACAATCTTACCAGAACAAGAGATGTCTCGCGTCAGTTGACAAATTCATAAAACCCTTTGTAGAGTTCTGTGGGGGAAAAAAAGACCTTTGGTATATACAGAAAAAAAGAATGCTCACAATCGGTGTCTTTCCAAATTGTTAGGTTGCAGTGGACTTGCTGGGTAAACTCAATTGGCTGAGAAAATTTGTCAAAGCTTTAGAATTGGTAAACAATGGAAGTTTACCTCTTGTGCACACTCATACGTGATGCAAATAATCATACATTTAAAAATTAAAAACGAGAGTGCCACTGAAGTTACCTTATTCATATTTTATAAAGGAACATAACATACAACTAAAAACACTTCAGTTTCACAGATGGATGGAAAATATCAGTCAGTTTGTTCTTTCCAGCCCAGCCCCCCCCCCCCGACACCCACGCAAGCGGGAATCTCAAACCTTACACACAGTAAAAGGAAATCTCGCAGTAGAAAATCGGAATTGGTTTTGGTTCAAAATCACCTCTTCCAATCAACAATACAATACGATTGCCGAACAAATTTAGTTTGAACGAAACCGACAAACAAAAGAAACCCCGAATAAACAAGATTTTTTCCCCACACTCTTCCCCACCCCACTCTCCTCAACCCCCACTGTCCTTCGCCCCCATTCCATGGAATTCAGCATTCTTTCAATTGCAGCGCCCTCTATTTTTCCTACATAGGCCCTACCGGTAGAGGGTTAAAGTACTGAACACTGAACATTGTAATTACATGTAGCTGGGAAGAGGAAGGTTTAGTGGGGGGGGGGGGGGGGCAAAGGTATTTGTCAGTGAGTCTCAGAAAGAGAGAACCATTACAAAAACGTAAACAACATAGGGACTTCGCTCGCTGGAGTGAACATGCTTAGTTTACTTTCAAATGCGAAGGCGGATTACCATTTTCAACTGCGCCTTTTCACCACTAAACCAAGAAACTAAATATTAATTCATATTCTGACCTTCGACCCCCATCTAGGATGTAGCAAAGTCTTGGTTATGTGGGTGGTTCGAATTACACGTGACCTTTGGTAATGTCTGCTACAGAATGATATGAGCGGGTGTCTTGACGCACACAGGGAGGGGGAATAGACCGATACATTAAGCTCCTCCCCATTGCGTATTGACCAATCACAGCCCTAATTGCGCAACCAAAAGTCCGACAAAAGTCCGACATGCGTGCGCGTATGCTTGGCGCGCGCGGCAGTTGTGCAGAATGGCATTGGAGAGGTTCATTGGAGAGGTTCTTGCTCACACGTGCGCCGTGGGCGGAGCCTAATGCATCGTCTATACACATTGACCCAATGCTGTTTAAATACGGAGTTTGTTAGAAAACAAAAAATACAAAGCCAAGGTGCAAGAACATAATTTTTTTCACAATACAAGGTTTTTGTGAGATGGTTCCCTTACCGGAAGGGCATGACTGGTTACTTTAAAACTAGCCTTGCGCTCCACCTCCAAACACAGGGCACGAGTCAAATTTCGAGCCCAGTTCGTACATTACACTGCATGGGCTGTTTTTGTTCACAGCAAGCGCAATGCCGATGGTTGTGCGTTTACAAATTACGCACGACACAACCCTGAATTTGACATGGTTCAAAGATTTACATACAGGACAATTCTTCACAATATATTGCACACCAAAACGCACACTACGCTTTTCAACATGGACACGTGTTCTTTCCACTCACCCTGCTCTGGTGTCACAAATCACTGGGAGTTTCCTGCGTGAAGTTAACACCGTCCACCATCCAGGGAGCATGTGCCTAAAAGATGGCGGATTGTTGTGGCCCATGGACGCGTCTTCGTGACGTTGCGACAGAAATCTTCATAAGTGTGACGTAATTCAACTGCAAGCCACTCCCACCTCACACAAACTGACTCCCGAGGCTGCACCACGCCCGATATGTGGCGAGGGTGTTCCCTGCCCCCAATTCCCCCATAATTTAATACTCTCTTTTCCTCTCGTACAGATCACCCCTTCCCCTAAAATCCTCTAACTCCTGAGATTCCCAGAACACAATGAAGACATAACAGCACACAGTGCCACGTGTCCAGCACCAAATATCAGAACCCTATATATAGATGTTGCATTGAACTGGTTTTCTTTTTCAATTTGGGTGAACAAAGAACAATTTTCTATGACGGGATTTGAACACCTGACCACCGGATTAACGTGCTGGGCGCTACTGAGCTATGTCAGAAGCCGTAAGAAAGCTGTTCAGCCAGGGACCCCGTCTACCTGCTGCTCCTACGTCAAGACTTCCCTGCCGTTCATAATTCAGCAATCTTGCGGCAAACGTCGTATACCTTAAGCATGATAAAGTTGTTGGCTGAAAAAAGTTTATGTAGCAGACTATCATTATGTCTTACTTCGGCTTTGCATTGTTAGTACTAGTTTGGCAAGAATGATTAAAATGTTGTCAAACTCCACGGAACTAGAACTAACTGTAACACTGAGTAGAGCCCCCAAATTCAACGACCTTCTTTGACTAACATTCAGTATAAAATCCCCATGAGAGAAAAACCTGTACTTACAACTGTTGGTTCGAAAATTTAAGTGTACATGGTGGTTTTAAACAACAGTGAATCGTACCACAATAATAGCAAATTCATTTAGTTTAAATAAGTAATAACAACAGGCTAGAATCGAAGTGCCGCAAGGCCCAACACGTTTGAATAAAAATCACGTCAAATTTATAATGGGGGAGAGGGGTTTTGCTGCAATTCCTTGACAAGACGTCCGAGAGAAAGCTGTCTTTGTGTTCAAGTGTTTATATTGAGCAGCGCCCTCCACAGTGCAAGCTCCATCCCATTATCAGTAATGGCGCAATGAATTACCACAATGTAGACTTGATTTCCAGTCTGAGATCGCGGTTATTTCTGTGCATCAGCCACCCAAAACTTTCTTGGCTATCACACGTTTTAACTCACGATCGGAGGTTAAGGTCGGGGATTAATCCCGGTCACTATTACCAACTACTATACTGGCTATCAGCAGGTAGACATCAAAAACACGATCACAGACGTGGAACCAAGTCTACCTACGAGATAACGCTCGTACTCAAATAATAACCAAGTCATTTTTCCGTATTTGTACATCCAACAAAGACTACCAGTAAACTTCTGTTAAAATCATCTATCTGTGTTTGGAGTTTACCGGCCCTTTTAATTATATCAGATTTATTGTAATGAGCCTCGTGGCTTTCCAGTCACCAATACCCCAAATTTCACACACAAAATAATATATATAAATAAATGTGATCTCGGAGTGAGTCAAAAACATACACAAACTTCTAATAATATTAAAGAAAGGAACACTGTTTGCTGAGACATCGGAAACCTTATGCTCTCTTCTCTCTAAGTGAGTATGGAAAATGTGAATAAAACTACGAAATAGTGAATGGATCAATACCTCCTCCATTTGCCTTTTCAGTAAGCGCGCCCTCAGCGCTAGAAACCTCAGAAAATTAAAGGTGTTCTTCTGAACCTTGATGATCACGACCATTAATTCTTAAATGATAATAAATGTTTCGATATTAATTTATTTTCTGAAGTTTGTGGATGGCCCTGCTGTATGACATAAAGACGAAAGTACTGCGACTCTAAAAGTTTTAGTTCTTTCAGATTTATTGCAATTCATACAAATACCATACTGAGTCGGTTTGTTTCACAAAATTTCGCCTTTTTTTAAAATACCAAATCAAATTCAGAATTACAAATGATTGACAAAACTTAGAAGGAAACGTTGATATCTTCCAAACGCATAGAATACTACAATAATTAATCCCATTTTAACAAAAGGGTGTAAACTTAGTTTATTTCTTTGTTTCCATCTTTGTAGTTGCGTAATTTTGTATTCTTTGTATTTTTGCCTGTAATTCGACCCTTGACCGTCGTCATGGGAAATTTGTTCTGTAAAGAATAAACCACTAATAAATGAATGCATAACAGTGCATCGGGAATTATTATTTTGGTTTGTTTTTTACTCTATACCAATGTGTGGTGTACTCTGTTTACTCAGTTTCAGGCCCTGGGTTCTTGTCACGCTGGTTGCTCTGGTGGTAAGACATCTCTGCTCTACATTGACAGGGTCGGGGGTTAGAATCCTACCGAGAAGTACTCTGTATATTTTAACCCATCATAATTACGAGGCAGCTGAAAGATATTGAGGGCGCCCTATTTGACAGTCGACTCTCGACGTCTTGGGCTTATCAAGTAAATAGCGTTTTTCACAACGTTGTAAATTGCACATTGCATTCAATTCTTGCAGTTGATTATTCCGAATCGTTGTAACGTCATGTAATGAATTCTTGCCCCAGACGCTGACTTTTCGATGACTTTTTTCCTCAATTTGAATAAGGTGGAGGGAAACGACAGACGTGGCCCCAAATTTACTTTTCTTAATAAGCCAAGCTTGTTAGAAACAACAAGCCACACCGGACCATGAGCAGACTCTGCAGCTGACAAAATGCAACCAGGAAATGAGGCAACGGTTGGACAGGTAGCAGGGATGGAACACTACGCAGTCCACCTCCACTGGTGGGCAGGTAGAAGTGAGGGAACATTATGCAGTCCACCTCCACTGGTGGGCAGGTAGAAGTGAGGGAACATTATGCAGTTTACCTACACTGGTGTACATGTATAGATAGTAGTGTCTTGGTACGTGCAAAATAGTAGAAGATATTTATAGCATACAAAATAGTAAAAGCTTTCAAAACTATCTTTATCTAAGATTTAAAAAGGGGGAATCGCAACTAATTTTGGATCTTTAGGTTGGTTTAAACATTACGAAGAAATTAAAAGCTCAGTGCCCAATAGGGGCACACCCACAGCGTATGAGGGAACACTCCCCTCCCCTCCCCTCCCTTAAAAAAAATGGGGGTGACAACAACTAAATCCCCCAACAATACTCTCTGATCCTTCCTGTGTTTACGGAAATCGGCTGCTCAGTGTTGATCACAAGGCAGTATATCGACTGAACGTGGATAATCTATGCGGCTAATCGATTTCAGAGGGAGCGGGCAATGATTGATGGTGACGGTTACGCGGCAGCCTAGGGTTGAAATCAATAAACGTTTAGATCTTCTTTCTCTAAATTAAAAACAGCTGAATTCTTAGCAAACAGTATTTCTGGAATGGATTAGGGTTACATAATGAAATAGACCGGAAATCCACGCACAATGACAGTATACTTCAACCGCTCAGAAAATGTATTTACTTTCACTACCTCTATTTAGCAACCATCAACATTTACACAAGGGGGAAATGGTCACACTAATTCTTCAAAAAGTTCAGGACGGTCTCACCTCCTCCCAGAACACCCCGCCCCTTGAGTGACGACTTTCCCTTCTCTTTGTTTTTTCCTTTTCTATTTTTATCAGCAGAAAGCTCAGTTCATATCAATTCCTACCTTTAGCTCCACAGATTGATTTCCCTCTAGCCTTCGAGAAAGACGCTGCTAGGGTCGAAACGTCAGGCCACTATCTATTTTTTTTCTTCTAATTTATTTTATTCATAATGTCGTCTTCTGGTATCCCCTTTATTTAGCCTTGCTTGGGGGTAAACTTGCATAATGGAAATTATTTTAAGTACTTTTATGCAGCGCTTCGATCAGAGTACCGTAACACCAGATTAGGCTACCGGTACCAACATTGCAGATGAGCCCACGATCAATGGTTGATGACTTGGATAAAGCAAAGGCAGGGGACACTTTCTCTATGGATAAATTGAGGTGTTCTATATTATGTCCTTAACCATGATTACAGTCGCTTGCTTCATCATAGTTCAATATCCAATAATTATAGCCGTAATGCACAAACTAATGAGAGCTAAACTGCATGAATAACTTCACAGATTGAATGCAATAGTCCGCTTGTAAAAAACAAAAAAAACAATCTACGCTACTTGTACAAGCCAATACTACATAATACACGATTAACATTGGTGCTGATTGTACCGCGCGGTAAAGAGATCGAAGTTGCATCACTGCGCATGGCATCAACCAAAGCACGCCGTTTTATAACCATAGAATGATGAACACCAGAGGAGACGCAAGGATCATTAAATTCGTCCACGGAGCACGGACGGACGGATGGGGGTGAAGCCAGGAGTGTTACAGCTGTGGCGACGTCGTGCGGTAAGGCGGGCGAGAGACGGCACAGTGGGCACGTTTTCTTGCTTCTGTCATAAACCGCTGGTTTGTGGTACTACGTGGGTGTGATTAATCTCTAAGCCTCTCCAGCAGGCTTGCAATTTGCACAAGCAATGAAGTCAAGCAGATATGGATAGCGCAAGTGTCGAGCCACAAAGCACTGAAATTTACTGCTGCCGTTAAAACACTGGATGTCATAGACTGATTGTTTCGACATACATCGTGCTCAAACTTAATTTTTAAATAAAAGCAAGTGGGTAGATTCTGAATCGCCACAGCTGATACAACGGTTTAATATAACTCGGACTTTCTGCACACAGCGTGAATACACAATGGAGATACCGGTATATACGCTGATTTTGACGGGTCATATTCTGGCTTTGTGGATGCCGGTCGTTCGATCTGGTTGTCTAGAGGAATTTAAAAACTTTAGTATTGTTTCATTTCAAAACTTTATTCCGTTAAAGAACGAGATGGAGAAAATCTGCAGGGATCTCAGAGAGGGAAAAACCGACCAGTGTTCAGATGAATGCGATGGGACGGTTCGCGATATCATGGATTATTTTACAACATACTTCACTTGCGATTGTTCCGATCTTGGCAATACGGCACTCTACACGGAGGAAAAATGCCTAGAAGACCGAGAGCGTCTCGGAGTTTGCTCAACGCTCAGGAACTTTTTGGCCGAGATGGTAACAACACAGCAGACCAGCACGACCCCTACTATCTTCGAGAACGGGAAAATGCCCTGTGACTGGGCGCACAGGCACTGTCAGGAAGACGGCGACTGCATGGCCAGTCTGGAGAACACGATCACCGCGTGTTCGGGAGGATGCAGTGAAGACTGCCAACGCAGTGTTGATGCTCTCCTGACGTTACGTCATGCCCAGAGTCTTTGGGAATGCACTGGATGTCGCGATGGTGCTGAAGGGCGATGGTGCCACTGGTCAAAACTCTGCAAGGATACAGGAACATTAGAGTCCTACAGACCGGGAGAAGAGCAGTCGAGTACTGAGAAGACCACGGGGACAAAAGGTGGGAGCGTCAGGCAGTCGGGGAGAGGGGACACCAACGGCGCTTCCCCACACGGTGCTGTTTTCGTGACATCCGTGGGACTCTATACCATCATTTGCGTTAGCCTTTCCATCCTTTTCGGTTGATGAACAAAGAAAACGTTTTATTTTACGAATGATGATGAAAAACACAACCGAAACGGTATAATGTTCCAATCGTTCATGCAGCATAACCTCGTGAAATAACATGTGTGTGAAAACAACCTGTAGGGGTTGCAATATATCAAAGTATACCGGGGAGCTATGCAAGTTCATCTTCGGAAATCTGGAGGAACTAAAAACAGTGACATAGTTTCTAACCTCACCAATTCATCAGTCATCGATGTGCACATTTTGCACGTGAGGGTTCGACAGCTCCACTTGAGTATATAATCATTGCATTTTAACCATGAAATTCAACAACAAACCTCGCATCCTTTTTCTAGCTTTACAAGCCTGTTTCAAAAATGTGTTTCTGCAAAGGTTTTGACATGTTGACCTTAAAGCGCACGTCGCCATTCTGCTGCGTTTGGGTTCACTTTCGTACAGCTGCTCATAAAAGCAGAAGAAAACATTGCCAACGAAATCATCAGCTCAGCATCACTAAGCAGGGCACCAGTCCAAAGCATTGATTAACGCAACCTTGCATCTTGGCTGGTCGCATGTTTTATGCTGAGCAATTTTCTTCAGCTAAGCAAATTAATACGCGTGAATAGCTCTTTGAGTGTGTTTTGGCGTTCGGGGTAACCAATTACTATTTCTGCTAACAAACCCTCATGCCAACACCAAAACAGTAATCGATTACGAAAGTCAAACGAACCCTAAGTCAAATAAAAAGATTCTGTACACAAGAATTTGTCCTTCAAATACATCTTCGTTGAAGTAATCTCCATCATTTGTTTTAGAGGCAGAGATGTACAAATGCAGATTACTATAGAAATGTGTATAATGCTTTACATATAAGAGTGTTCTGAAAACAGTTATGTTTTGACTAAAAACAACAGCATTTTAAGGAAAGGTAGTCTTGCAATGAAAGAGATCCGATTGCTTCTGTATAGTTAGAACAATGTTGGTAATTTCTAGGGCATTGTTCTCTAAGAAGAACCTTGTCTGACTTTTTTCTCAATGTTTCGTTTTCGGTTCTACAAAGAACCGCAGGTTTTTCCGTTTGGTACTTTCTCATTGCATTTTGTCATTGCGTTTACGACAAGCTTCACCATGCAAAGCTTCAAATCTTAACTTCTTGATCAATGTTGTGATGTTTTGGTGTCAAGATTTCTGACATGATTTTTGTGTCTATAAAATAAATGTTCCTGATATTTTTTAGAGGAACAATGAAACAGATTTCAAAATTTATTATCTGAGATATTGTTTAATTGTCTCTGAACAAAGAAAGTATAACTTCACTCAAAGCTGTTATCAGAGGATGAAATTGTAAATAGCATACTTTACAAAAGAATGTTTGCTTTTAGAATCTGAACCATTGCATGGTGGAAACACAACATACGAAACGCCAACGGTATCGCTCTAAACTAATTAACAAAAGGACTTGATGGCTCTGATAAGAATCTGTGATGAAACCAAGTATCACGTTGTTTCAATCAGTGCCAAATTCCTGGAATCTCCACTCGGATTGTTAATATCATGTCCAACCTTTCAGGTACAAACTGCCGTTTAAATGTTATTGTTAACTTCGTTTTGTAATTGACACGCTTTCCCAAGGCCTTTCAATTTGATGATGGGACCGAGGGCCTGCAAATATTATAATAAGTCGATGACATAAAACAGTTATGCAGTCAAAACCAGTATTGAACACTTATTCGACGCTGTCTGATTACGCCAGTTCATCCATCGTATTACGTTACGTCCTTACGGACTAACGGTGTCACGATGCGTTCTTCTATATCTATTTGAATCGATATCACGCCTTAATGCAGCGGTCTGACATTTATAGATTGCCCAAGTTTAACATACGTCAACCTTGCTCTTATGATCATGCGATGGTTTGACTGAACATGCTACAAAGATTTCAATTTGTAAATGCTCCAATTCTCCGTTTGTAGTCGACGCAAGCAAGAAAAATCTTGCAGTTTCAAACCCTTCCCAGCTTTGATAGTTGTGGCTTTAAAACCAGAGTTAATTTGGGGCGTTTTCTCGTAGTACAGCCGGCTGTATTAATACCCTTGTTTTGAAATCACCAGAGACTGATTGTATTAGCGACGTGGTATTTGTAGGATATATTAAATGTCGCCGGCAGTCATTTTGTTTTCATTTTTGTCAAGAATATCTTCGTCCCAGAGGTTCACTTTCTTGGTTTTAATGTAACAATTAATAGCATGATTCATGTAATTTAAAATACAATTTGAAAACCTTGAATTTTCAGTCATTGAAGATGACATTGTTCGCAGCCAAAATAATGCGTCATCATTGTCGTTTGAAAACCAAAACACATTGTACGAGCTTTGCAAAAAACACAATGCTTCCCCCCTTCTTCTTTCTATTTAAGCTCCATACGCTGATTGCCATAGCTTCAAGCGAAGCGATAACAATTTCATTCTGATAAAAGACTCGCAGCAAGGAAAGCCCCAGATGGGGGCACAGTGAGTCATATCACGTATGCCGTTGATCGCGTCGTTGGTTCGGGCACATGCCAGGCGCAAGGCTGTGCTGGTCTGTAGTGATACAACGATCGATGCTGCATGACACAGCATTTGGTTGTTGTTGGTTTTTTTTTTTTTTTTTGCAGGCGGGAAAACGACGAGCCAAGGTCATGCATAATTCACGGTTGCGTTTAAGGCGACATTTAAAAAAAATAGTAGTTTCCAGGGTGGAATGGTTGCAGGCGTAAACCGTACGGTGCAAGCCATGACCCTACATGATTAATTTGCCTCCAAGGCGCTGCAGCACACAATTGCCTATGTAGATGTTGCCATACGTTTTACTTCAGCTCCCAGTTCGCCACATACCATGCAATAATATCGTGCATAAAATACGTTTCATGTCCTTTGAAATGTAAACATGTGTGAACAAAAGATCATTGCTTTCGCTAAACCTGCATTTTCCCGAGGTTTAACGATGAACTGTGTGAAGCGCATTTATCTTCGTTTATAAATGGCAAAGAGGGGACGGATCTACGACGGATAAAATGGGCGGGCAGAAGATGGGGGATTGACTGCCCCCTTTGTAATAATATACCAATTATGACTGTTTTGTCAAGGTGTGGTACTCGACGTAGATGGCTCCGCCATCCTCGTTATTCTCCCAATCCGTTCATGGTAATCAAAGCGAGGCTTGAGGGTACATTAGCTAGGTCCCTGTTTGATGTGATGACACTCAATAATCGTTATGGTTTACCAGTGCCGGACTTCATTCAGCTGTTCATAAGTAGAAAGAGTAGCTAAGCATGAACACAACAATTTTGCCTAATAAGGTTATCAGCCAAAATACCACCATCACAATTATTGCCTTTGACTGGTTCGCTGCTTAGTTTTGCTTAGCAGAAAAATAATACAGATTTCAGCTGCAGCAGCTCCATGAAATCGAGCCCCTATGACGTAATTGATGGATGGATGAGGATGAGCGTTTGAATATTAGATTCGGTGGGCATAAAATATGTGAGAAAATGCGTTGAAGGAGACACTGTAAAGAGAAACACTCACGACCTAAAACAGCATTAAAAACAACCAAAATTAAATAGTGTAAAAATAAGTAATCGAAAGCTAACTAGAGGTCGAGTTGGTCTAAGTATATATAGGGTGTAAAGGCCTACCTTGAAACATGAGACTGTTATGAACGCAAGGTGGCAGCAGACTTATCAGGTAACTAATTTTCTTGGAAATGCTCAGAATTATGTAATAATGGAAACTTACCTTGGGTTCGTTTTTCCGGTCGGTCATAAAACCATAACTTTTTCAGTTGAATTGGCCATTGGTTAATCACTGGCCGGTGACTGAAACCGTTTTTAGTTACACAGCCGAGAAAACGCACCATGTCTGCTGCCACCACATCACAGGAACATGGCTGTGTGGAATGTTTCAAAGATTAATTTCATGAACTACACGGCCGGAATGCTTGTACTTTACTTTCAGTGTACATTGAGAGAATGATGAAGATGGAGTTGAGCAGGATTGCATGGATCGTATTCAAAATGGTTGTCAACGTGTTTTTATCATTGAGTGTACTTGCCATTTCTCATCAGGATTCAGGAAGAAGTGTCCTCCCAGCCTCGGTTTGGCAGTACTTGCAAAGTGTTCAAGGACAACATAATGGATGTTTGATAACAGTTTCAGAGGAGTCAGAGAAATTGAGAGTGATGAGAAATAAGACGATTTTAAAGTTTCCGCAAACAATTTGTGTTTGTTTTGTATTGTGTAAAATTACAGATTGGCTAGATTGCATTTTTCACAAGCAAATGTTGTTTTTGTTGTTGTTGTTGTTGTTTTGTGGGGTTTTTTAAACTCAGAACTTCAAAATGTTCATTCAGACTGTCTCAAGATGAATGCCAGAGCGAGTTGTAGATCAATGCTGCGTGTGTAGTGTAGGAGGATTGGTGATGCCAATCATTGGTATAAGACTGTCCCGGTGGTGGGTTGTCAGAGGGTCGTGATGTCTGATTCTCCACTCTTCTACATCCCTTCCCCAACCCTCACCAACCCTCTCCACCCCCAACAAAATAAATACATACCGATGAAGTAAAAAGTAAAGAAAGGGTGAGATGAGATACAAGTAAAGATGACGAAGCACACAGAGGTTAAGCAG
>CM021533.1:16809645-16828628 GCA_010994315.2 Pisaster ochraceus
CCAAACAATGGGAGAACAAAGAGAAGTCCTCGGTCAGCGGGATTTACAAACGTGAGTGTTTGTGTGTGTGTGTTTGATTGTATAAAATGTTAGAATGAACATGCATTAATCTTCAGACATTCTCTGAGGAATAAAGGGAATCAATACGGGTGCCATGCTGTACGATTCGCTGAAGGTGGAATAAGGCATGCGCTTTGGCAAATACGGATGCCGGGAAATCGAGTAGATCGTCGGTTGTTGAGAGCTGAACCTAGCGAGGTGATTAACACTTAACGGTTTGTGGCGAGCCATCCTCTCCACACGTCCGTTAAGAAACCGGGGCTCCGGGCCAGGGCTAAGTAATCATCGTATGCCCCCGAAAGAGAAGTCAACCCGCGGGGGATGGGGGACGATCAAGCGTTGGAGTGATTCTACAACCTTGATGTTAGAATGCGATCCCACGAAGCTGCTGGTGGCAGCCAAATCTGTTAATCATCGCGATTTGACGGCGCAACTTGCCTTTGGGCGGGATTCCAAACAGTTCAACAAACCCTGTTCCTTGCTCTGTACTAATCCCGTCTTCCCATTTTATCTTGCTCCAACAAGCGCGCTTTATTTGATGTGCCAGAAATCAAGATATGAAAAGAAAGAGTTTATGCCTGCCACCCCCCCTCCACCTCTCACAAGGGGGGTAAAAAAAAAAAACGTTTTTACTCAATACCGTGGGAACGCTGCATCGATAATCGCGGGGCAATCGCTGCCCGCCGACGGGAGAAAACTGACGGGGTTCCGTGGCCTTTTCCCCACTCGCTGCCCGACACGGATATTACGTCCCGCCGGCTTCGGATCACTCAGGTGTTATCCAAACGCTGAAGTGAGATTCCGCCTGGCATGTTCACTGACCTGACAGAATAAATGGCAAGAAAAAGAAGCCTGCCTAATATTAAGTCATTAAGTCGGCATATTGCCAACCTCCCATCACAATAACTATTAAAGTCACCCAAGAAAGGAGGGGGAAAAAAGAAGAAAACAAAAGCGCCGAGGGTCCACACAGGTCCAGGAACACTTCAAATTTTGAATGTAGGCTTCGGGCTTTAATCCATAGAATATACAACGTAGCATTCCGAAATAAAATCATTTCTCTCATTGTAACAAGTTGATGTTATACTGCATTTTGTAGGAATCTGTACATAGCTACACGCCTCTTATTATTATTATTATTATTATAACAAAGTGATGTGAGAATGTTGAGAAATGTAGACTGGGCGTTTTGAATGTTTAAATATTGAAGTCTTGATGGCATTTTAATCTTTTTAAAATTTGAAATTATTCGGGGTTTTTCATTCAATTCGTTTACAAACACAAACAATTGCAAGACGCTTTTTTTATGCTCTGTTATAACTTGGTTTTGTTAATGAAATATAATGTTATTTCAATCATTACATTCACGCTATTGATACTTGTGTTTGGTTCCTCGTCTACCCGATGCCAATCCTCGTCCTACAAAAAAAAAGGGAATCTACACTTCTTGTTAACTTCCATCCTCGTTATCTGTGACATTGATTTGAATTCGTGGAGTTCGGTTAACTTCCTACGTTACCGGGTCAAGTCACACGTCCGCTGTCTATAGTGCGAGTCGTGCAGAACAGCGGAAAAGTCAAGGTTCACTGGTTAACTAGTTTCCCCAATTTCTAACAGAAATATTTTAACACTACAGAAATATTCTTGTTTTCCAGGTATAAGTCTTCATGTGTAGACTTCCATTATTTTTGTTTTTAAGTTGAGCGATTAAAACTATGCTGTACTAAGAGCATCAATCTGAAAAGCTTATAACAATGATTCTTTGTTGAATATTTGAACGTCCTTGCTCTTCGAATGTTTTCGTGACGTCACTAGCCCGGGTCTGACCTTCAGTAGTGGTGGCTGACCCAAGTCGGGTTTATAGCTACCACAGTGACGTCATGAGCTACTATAGGAAGGGAAGACCAGAGATTGAGCCAGAGAGGCCAACTCACAAGCTTTTTGTTTGTGAGACAAACTAAACGATTTTACACTCCAAAAATTACTGGGTCAGAATATTTATTGACCCGGATTCCGGGACCCACGGGGGCATGAGTCATTTCTGGGTCAGTATAACTTGGAATCTGTCTCAAAATTACCCAGAAATGGGTCAAGCTGACGGGTCAGCCCGGCCCCAAAACGGTCAGTTCAGTTCTCAGGGTGTATGACCGACTTCACAGAATGAAAGTCTGGAGAAGGTGGCCTAGTTACTTACATTAGCACGAGACCTATCGTGACTTTCCTTTATACATTGTACCATCGGGTAAGACATTTAAGCCATGAGTTGCTTCCCTTCACCAAGGTGTAAATAAGTATTGGCAATTGTTTTCAGTGTGTTCTGGAGCCCACATGCCGTGATAAAGTATATGGATTTTATGACCGGGTACCAGGGAAAACATTAAAGCTTACGCAATTCCTCCATACAGCAATTAGACAGTTAAAATTGAAATTAAAAGATGTCGAAAATACACGTCGAGTACGTGGCATAACTGTCATCTCGGACGTTGCATTATTATAATACACATCCACCGTTGGTTTTGTAATAATTTTGCCAAGCTTGGTTCGTTAAACGCAAAATTGAGCTCGCATTAATTGCATTTTCCTCAAGATTTTATGACTATTTTTATATATTCTGAATGTTTTAAAATCAATTAATTCAGGGGAGTGATTTATATTTTGTTGGTTAGTATCTAGGAATACATTGTAAATAATTAAATATGCAAATATAGATATAATATAGAAATATGTAATAATTGTTATTATCCATTAACATAACAGTGTCAATTTAAAGTTATAATTACTCACTGGTTTTTGGAAGAGTAAAATAATTTCAAGCCTATTTAGTTTTCATGCAATCAACTTATGAAAACTCCAAGCTAACAAGAAACCGTCAAGCTAACAAGAAATGTATGTGTGATTTTAATTAAAAGAAAGGTACACACACACACACATACACAGTTCTTAATGCTTTGCTGAGTGGCAACATGGCCAGCAACTGCCTTCACAGTAACCACGTGACTTGTTTTGTCGAATCAGAGATCAGCTTTAGCCTGTTGCATTATGATTTGAGAGTGGTCAAGTTATATATTTACTCGTATAGCCCTATTTATGTACCTTACTCAATACTTATGTCATAACAGATGTGGTACTATAAAAAACATGATAATTCTAAAATCAAATGTACAGTTAACAGAATGGTTGCATTGGTGCATCAAACAGGGCAGGTGTAGTTAAAACTTGACTGTCGATTTGACTCCTCAAGTAAAGACAAACGGCATTCGGGCATTCCCGCCCCGCAAGCCTCATCACACACATCCCATGGTGCACCATTGTATTACATTGCAATAAGTGTATAAAACTAGCATCATAATAAACACACGCTGTGTGACTGTTTGATTGTCAATGATGATTTATATTGTATACTAAAAGATAAACATGCAGGCCATGTGATCATTTTCTTAATCAAGGGCCTCGTTATAATGACTGGTAAAACGTTGTGTTGTATCCAATATTCCATAATATTGTGAATAAATACATAGATTAATATATGATATAACAAAAAAAAAAAGTGTACATGTACGGTTCAGTTTTTCTACGGAAGCTTCAATTGACCATCTGCAATTTCATCTATCCAAACTACACGTCATTGAAAGAGACGTCATCTGTTGCTCCCCGTCTTTCCGATTAGACAACCTTCAGAAACAAAATAGACACAAGACTGTTTTTTAACTCATCCATGTTTCTTTCAGGATACAGACGAGCCATTTCCAATAAACTCTACGCCCACGCACACTTTTCCCCCTGTCAACATGTTCAGTAATTAATTCTTTTCACATTCGCACTTGATGTGTTGCCGGCCAAGTGCCATCTCGTAGCCCCCTTGAAGAAGTGAACTCTTACTGCGGCAGTTGGGCGAGTGCTGCATTTCTCATTCCTCACTCGGACAGGGATCATGATGGTGAAAGGCCTGACCACGGCGATCAAGCATGCGGGTCGTCGTATCACTGCACTTAACCCAAAACTCAACAAAGTCATCTCTGGGTGGCGACATTTCCTCCTCCGACTCGTACGAGCAGTTTCTGTATCGCCGTGAAACTCGACTGGTTAACAAGATGCACAATCACGAATTCCCTATCTCTGAGACACCAAGCTCACGAGCTTGTGTCACGGGATTTCGAGAAAGAAGAAAGAAAAAAAATCAAACGTTGGCGAATCGACATTTTTAATGAATCAATTGGTAGAAACCACACGTTCCATTTACATCAGAAAAGTACAGGTTAACTTCTTAAATGGACTGACGTGTAATATCACGGACTAGGCTTTATGAAGTACGCAGTAGCTAAGTGTGTGGAAAGCAGTTTGTCTTGCTCGACACACCACAGCATGAAATTGTTATTTCACTCAATCATTTATGTAGGGTTAAATTTATTGCGAAGGATATGTGGCACTATTTCTATAAAAAAACAGGTGAGGAACGCACACCAAAGTAAAGTACATTCTAAAAAAAACTCCCGGGGAAGAATTGACCTGCATCCGGGTTCCGTGGGGTCTGACCCATTTCTGGATCATTATGACCCGGAATGTGTGTCAAAATGACAGGTTTTAACCACTTTTGGGGTCAGCCTGACCCAGAAATGGATCAACCCCCTCCCTCGGGGACCTTTTTGTTGTTGTTGTTGTTGAGGTATACAAGAGTTGTAACACCATTAGGCCTACAGCCTACTTATCTCTCAATGAGTTGCGGTGGTTCTGAAGTGAAATATTGGTTTACAAGTCGACGTTTCGATCACTATCTTCAGATCGTCTTCTGGATTTTTTTTGTGTTTAATTAAGAAAAGAGAATAGACACGTATTAAAACAACTCGGCTTAAAAGCTGATAGGCTACATTGTGAAAATCCTCTGCGAGCCACGACAGGGAGTGCTGTTTTCGAATAATCTCATGGCTTCAAAATGATTGCTTAGTTTCCCTCAGGAAAAAGAAAAAGCTTGAGTATTGAGAAGGAATAACAATCAAAAGCACCGGCGTGCCAGCACTGCATGCATCGCTGCCGCGCGGTGGTACCGCACTCTTTGCTATCGTATGAAGATAGCTCTAATGCTATTACTGTAGCTAATAATGCAAACTGATATCGCGGCGTGGTAATACTTCACTCTAGTTTATTGCTCACATCTCAAACTGTGATATTAATCCATTTTATTCATTGCGGATGGAATTAGGTTTTTTGTTTTTTTGTCTCTGGAGTAAATATGAATCAGTTTTATTTGAGTCGTATTTCATACACAGTGAGGCGAGATTAAAGATTTTTCTATGTTTACGGACTTTATATGCCTACAATGACATGTACAAAAAAACATGTTTAAGTGAAACTGACATTCAGATGTTTAGTTTAGTTTATAAGTTTAGTTTAGTTAAGTTAATTACCTTCATTGCACAAACATAAAAAAATACAACGGGGTGCACAAGGGAAACCCAGAACAGGCACGCAGGTCTACTAAATTTCTTGTTAACACGTTAGAATAAAACAAGAGACAGAGACCACAGCCAAAAAGCAAAAACGACTGTAGAAAACATGGAAGTATAAAAAAACAGTTTATCAAATCACAATAAAAAAATATACATGTGCATTTTATACACAATTTATAATACAATAAACGGCTAAGTATTTAAGTATTGCACATGCAGAGTGGTACAGAAAAAAGAGAGAGAGAAAAACGAACCCCAAATTACAGGTCACTAGTGAGGTAGTGGTCACGGAGACCAGATTGAAATTGAGAAATAACTTTCAAAGTTCTGAAATGTATCTCAAAGTTTCCAAAAAGGCATCAAGAATAAAGAATTAAGCCTTTTTGCCCCTTTAATCATTTACCAAAGAACATGACATGGCCTTTCAACAATGAGATTAATAGCCCAGGAATCGAACCCTTTATGGGAAACCGGCCCTTTAAAGGCTCTGCCAAATACACCTGTTTCAATATGGCGGTCTCGTTTGATTATACCATAATACTGTTTAATCTAAAATTCAAAATTCTCCCTTCGCTAACGTCTACTTAGTACGTTATAAATTGTGATTGTCTACTCCTTGTAATAAACGGGGCTCCAATCTTGCTGCATGACAAATTGATTGTGATTTCCTGTGTAAGGTATTCTTGGTAGATTCATTATAGAAACTTACAAGTCTCGCTTGTAGAGTGGCGCCACGAGGCAATCTTGTAACACCTCATAGTCTGGGGCTCGGCTCGTCTAAAGCCCATACAGCTACAACTTGGGCACAGTTTCATTGCTTGGACACAAACATAACTGAGAGCAAAGCCAACCAGACAATAACTTACAAGTACAAATACCATGTCATAAGGACGTACCATTTGCAACTGATTTCCTGTATACTGTTGCTAATGGAACTGATGATGCTTGGGAACACAGGAAGAGACCGCAAAACAAATGCTTGGATCAGGGATCAAACTGAAGTCAGGGATGCATTAGTAATATAGCAAAAAAAGATCAAGTGGAGATGGGCTGGACACCAATAAAGACAAAAGATGGAGCAAAATCACAACAGAATGGCAACCTCTCTCCGGGAAAAGAAAAGGATGCAGACCTCAAGCAAGATGAAGAGACGAGTTTAGTCAGCCACATGGGATCAACAGCCTGGCAAAGACATACACAGAACAGAAATACTTGACACAGTTTGGGAGCGGCCTTCACCCATCAGGTGAATGATAGTCCGGTGGCTTAGGGCCAATGTTTGGCAAAATCGTGACACGCTGGATTAAAGCACCAAATTTCGTACAGTTATTCTATAAGTCCCATAGAATCATTCTAGAGTGGGGTGCCCGGTTTGGGTAACCTAGGTCAAGGTCAGGCCGAGGTCAAAGTTTATGTGGTATTATAATACTGCCTATCAATTTTTCACCAATAGAGGGCCGCTTCTGCATATCATTAAAACTTATAACAAATGACCATGCAGCTTCTATTTCAGACACGCAGGCAGAGCTATGCGGAAAAAGTTGATCACTTTAGTTAGCTGACCTGGAAATGATAGACCGGGCACCCTCTCTAATATGCTTCTATGGGACCCCTAAAACAAGTGTGCAAAGTTTGGTGCGATTTTTTCATTAAGCCACCGGACTATGACAAGGGATGATGATGATGATGATGAAACATTTAAATATGCTAAGCACAGACAAATATTACTTATAGCAAAAATAGGTTACCAGCCAAAAACCATATGCATGTATTTTGTGACTGGTTCAATGCAACTGTTTTCTTGAAAAAAATAAAGTGAGCAACTATTGCCTGACCAATGCGGACATTTTGTTTTAAAATTTTTAACAAGAACCTCCAGTACAAACAATTGTCCTTTGGGTGGTAACTTGTTCACTGAAGCAAGATCTGATTCACTTTGCTTAGCGAATTATGTGCGCTTAAGCAGATCTGTGAAACATATACATGGTGAGCATTGATGTCATATTTTCACAAGTTAGTTTTACCATTTTCATAAAAGCAAGATGATTTTAATGTCGTTTTATAAAATCCAACTTGGTGATCTCCATTCAAATATCTGCGCAATAACCGTTTTTTAGTACTTGGATTCAATTAACAAAATATCTAAAATTATTTATGTTCAAAAGGAGACGTTGGTAGACTATTCAGGCAAACTCTGGAAGGCTGTCTAGTATCAAATTGAAAAAAAGATACGCAACTGATTGGAGAGTTGAGAAATAACTCCAATCCGACGATGCTATTAAATTTACGAGGTCTAATATTCGGCTGAGTTTCTAGACGAAAAGGCTCATCTTCGGGGCAGAGTTTTTTTTTCATAATTAGTGTACGGCTATACCGCCAGTCGGTTCCATGACAATCGCTGAGACCTGAGCAGACCCGAGCCGTCCAGGCGACCTATCATCACCGCGTGGCTGCAGTGATTTACCATACCATCAATCATTGCCTCCAACTCTAATTGGCAAGACTATACGGAATAATTTGCGGGGAAAGGGCAAAGTGAGGAGAAAGCATAGCCGGGGTTTATTATCTTTCGAGGCGTTGTTGTACGAAGCCGACCCAGGCACGGACCAGTCCCCGGCACGTGTCTGAGGTTAGCTTTGGAGGGTCGGTCTCGGTGTGTCCTCTCTGGTTAAAAGCCACAATGTACGACGGTTGGTGTTAACTTACAAAATGGAGAGGCAATCAATTTTCATTTTTAACACAAATGTTAAGTTCACTTGCGATCAATTGCCATCGTTAAATTTCCCCAAGACACAATTTCAATAGTTACAAAATTCGATACAATTCTTAAATCATTAGTATCTTAAAGTACACTTGGAATGAAATGTAACAAGATTCATAAAGAAGAACGTTATGAAAGTGCCAAAAACCACCGAACAAAACATTTATTTTGTATTTTGACAAAAACAACTTGAGAGTATAAGAGATTCAAAAGATTGATAATCGGGTAGGCGTAGTGGTATCTTTCATCACCCCCCACCTCTAGGACCCCGGTTCGAATCACACCGGGGCACTATGTGGATTGGGTTTTCAGTTCCTGCCTGACTGCGTGGGTTTTCCCTAGAATAATTCTCTGGGGTTTTCCTCCCACATCTAAAACTGAAACTTCCTTCCTTAAGGCTTCTCTCCATGGGGTTCTTGGCTAGTAAAGTGATTAAGTTTGCTTTTCTGACAGTCCTTGGCTTCACAACCAGAATAAATGAAATGAAATGAAATGAAATGAAAGATGCATCGATTAAGTATCTCATCAGCACAAAAACAACATTTTAAAAACCTTCTTAGAAATGTTATGAATAATAAATTAAACGTTACCCGTTGTCAATTGGTTCACGTTAACAGCCAATTAAAACACTTGTTTATATGGTCCTATAATGAGGCAGAATATTCCAATGGTGACGTCATAAGTGTGGTTAATAGCACTCTCGGTTCTGCACAACACCACGATAGCACTACAGCAAGACTCCTTCAGAGAATTTGCATAAAACCCATTTCGATTCGCGCCAGGAAATTCGCAATTAACGTCTGCCCACGCTCTGCATAACCACCCATGCTATTTAAGCTCCCTGCTCCCTTGGATTATTCCGACGCACACCGATCTTTCATTAAAAAAAGGGAAAAACAACCGCTCGCAGTTTGGACTCCCGCTGACGTTTATTGACAGAAAGGCCTAATTAATTTGAAAGACATGAATCTAAATGAACTGGTTTAAATGTCGGACACTATTATTCAAAGAAGTTTAAGTGGGGCCGAAATAGTTTCGACTGAAGACGTTCGCAGGGCTGAGAAGGGCCGAATTCGTGGCGAAATATGCGGAGGTTTTGGGACCACTGTTTACCAGTGAATCGGGCGACCGATGGAAAAAACAATAGTATCACAAACAAGCAAACCTGTATTGAAACCAAAGGAGTCTCTTCCTTGACGAAAGAAGATGAAATACGGAGATCTTCAACCTGTCAATATTTAACTTTTGTCGCCAATATTTCACTTGTGAGGTAGGCAATCCGCCGCGGTGTTTATACAGCAAGTGTGACCTCGGACGAGCGCGTTGGTTTCCCCACGGTGATGTGTAGCTCGATGCACGACTGATATTTACTCGGTACTTGTAAACACGAAAGACAAGACACGGTAGTTGTTCAATTGCTTGGTAAAGATGGGATGGATTGGAAATGAGTGGAGAATGAATCAATGGGGGGAAGATCTGGGGGCCCTCCCGAGAATAAAATAGAAAATGTAGATTTGTGTGGGGGACGGCAGAAATGGAAAGTAAACACGGATGGCTGAAATTGGTGTGGGACCTTTCCGTTGGATTGCCATGCAACGAATTCCTCTGCCCGATTGAAGAAGAAAATCCCAGTCTATCACGCTCTTACTATTCCCGACAGGGAAGTAAGCTTAAAACCTTCATCATGGCGGCAGTGCACACATCTGACAAATTTCCCTGTTCGAATCAATGACACCAAAACGAGGCTGTAAAGAAAGAACCTCGGCCCAATCCATTGAAGCTACTTTGCACAATTACTGTTAGTCCAGTAGAAACACGGTACCAGCCCAAATTCCCAGGCATTCACATTGTTGTTTGCAACTGGTGCCCTGCTAAATGGTGAAATGTTTATGTAGGACGAGGTCCCATTCCCCCCGGTTCAGGTATAATTCACAATGCATGGCTTTGACCTTGCCGATATTTCACGCGCGAACAGCCAGGCACCTTGAGCTAGCCATCTTCATGTGCATGCAGAATAATGTCAAATGCAAATTCCACGAATAATGGCGGACGTACGCAGCTTAAAATTCATTTCAACCCGTGAATAGAGAGCAGAAACCTTGAGTGTGGTTGACTCATTGTTTAGCAATACAAACGATACAATACTTTATTTGAAATGAAAGACGGTTTGCAACATGTATTTCTGTGCAGCGATTAAATCGAATGGGTCTCAGACTAAATTCCTTTATCGTTTGGTTAGAAAATGGATGGAGCATGGAGGAAGAGCTCCATGAATGGAGCACACTTTTGTTCACAAACTGAATTTCTGATTTGTTTTGTCCTCTCGTTCTACGTTTGTTGTGTCCACGATTTGTATTCTACCGGAATGTCATCCAGTTCACCACAATCCAACCTTTTTATTCCCCTCTGTCAAATCAATCTACTACCGAATTCGCAAGGGGAAATGGATAGCCATCTTTTCCACAATGTATTGGAAATCGGCATGAAACAAGACAGCGGATAGAAAATAAGGAATGGTACGTGGGCGTTGCTGCTCCTCCCCCATCAACTGAATGTATCCATGGAGGAAGCCTCCATAGTGCAAAGGTCAAGGGTCACCTGGCTATGCCTGCCATTGTTCCTAAACTGGTATGTGTTGTAACGATGCAGCTTTTACAGTTTCATTGCCTCTTTTCTGCCCGTTGTTGAGACAATTGCTTCATGCTGGTTTGAAGCGGAATTCATCCCTGACGGCAAAATGGCAGCCAAAGACAAAAGCCCAGCGCGCTGCCTCCTTCCCTCCATTGCCAACTCGTCCTTGTACAGTCGCGAGGGACGTCCGTGAGGTCCCTGGATGCGCCACCTCGTACCTCCCGCATAATATCCATCAGATAATCATCGAGACCCTCACGTAGCTCACGTATACACAAAGCACAAAATTGTCATTAATCTAGTCTTGAAACGACTCAGATGCGATTGGACTCAGGTGGTTATACGGCTAGGCCGCATCACTAAACAATAAAACGTACTGCAAATTCACTCCGACAGTTCCGTGAATTGGCGGGAAATGATGATGCTACGTGTGGCTCCACTTGAACAAAAAAACTCAGCATGAAAATGCTCTTAAAACACAAAGTAGGGTTGACAATTCTTGGGGGAAACAGATCTACGAGCTAACTGAATATAAAGTTCAGCCAGTACCAATCCTTCAGGGGAAAAATTTCCGGACAAAAGACGTCGATGAAACAGCAGAAGGCCCTCTTAACAATCACTTAGTTCGATTATAAGCATTAAGCCTGAACGACCGCCCACAAGATCACTGACAAAACATCAACCATTCATTGTTCATTGTTTTCGCTCAAATTCAATCACAAAAAATCGAAGATGGTTTTTTTTTTGTTTTTTTTCACAGGTTGGCTATTTGGTCTATTTATTGAAAACGGAGATATTACATGAATTTACTCTTTCAAAACCAATGATTAAACATTACAAAAAAAACTTGTTTCCTACCGTTTGCTACTGCAGACAGTTAGGGTTTCATATACTCTCCTGATTGGGGACACTGATATCCCCATTGGGAGAAGAAGGTTCCAATCAGGGTAGAAGTATATCCAAATCGGGGTAGTTTGGCTTTTACCACACACGAAGGTTTTCTGCTTGTGTACTATTGACATCTCCAATGGGAGAAAGTTCCAATCAGGGTAGAAGTACATCCCAATTGAGGTAGTTTGGTTGTTGCAAAAGGATACAAATGATATAGGGCATGTATCACCAATAGGTCAATAATGTGTTGAGTTGTAAACCAGGCACACCGTGAATGACATTATAAAACGTAAACCGTACACAGATAAGTCAATATTCACAATAATCCCTGGACTACCTTAATTTCACCCGGACTAGAAATTACTCTCACAACTCAAAATTTTACATTCAGCATTGATACTGCCACAACAACAATACATTGATTTTGTTTTCTTCATGACAGTGAATTACTTAGAACAACTACGAATTCGTAATTGGGCTTCTTGGAAGAGCCTGACGTCATGCGCAACGTGACAGACAAATTATATGGCGATGGCTGAGGAAGAAATGAGTAAAGTCCAAAGGGCAGAGAAAGCGCCATCTTCATAGCAAATTCCAGGCATGGAGTTTCAAAGAGATGCAGCACGAATGAGTGAGATTATGATCGCCACACATCATGGTCGAAGTTGGGTTTTGGTGTTGTCTTCGTTTCGTTACTTTTCTAAAATACAAATTTACAGAATTTATAAGACAACAATAGCTTTAGTAGACTGGGCGGGTCATACCACCTACCCGTTTAAAAACAACGCCGAAACCGTATGCAAAACTCTTCCAAAAACAATGGGGGACTTTTGGGACGCTAGGTGGCAGCAGACCAGGTAAGTCCATTGTTCTCGGTAATGTACGCATGCTCAAAACTACGTTAACGACGGAAATTTACCTGCTAAGTCTGCTGCCACCTAGCGTTCCAAAGTCTCCCATTCGGTTCAACCCCGAAAGGAGCAGTCTATGCACAATGAGACTGACCATCTCATGACAAACGCAAGTAAGGTTAAATCATATCTTGCGACTTTAAGGTTTATTAATCCACATCAATAATTGAACAAATACATTTCTAGGATAAATACAAATACTTTTTTTTTTAAGTACTAACCTAAAACAACTCACAAGCCATTTCGTTTTCTTTAAAAATAAATATTTCTATTGTCTATTTATATCATAATTAGCAAAAAGAGTATAAACAAATGTTTGAAGATTGCGTTTTTAACAATTAGATGGAGAGGCACATAGAATCAGGGTGTGGGGGGGGGGGGAATCGGTGTCTTACCTCTATACAAATCTTTTAAATAAGTATGTGTGTGTTTGTGAATGTTCAACAAAACCCAACAGATTTATTAAAAAGCTCGTATAAAGCGAAGACAAATTATCTTGGACAAAACTAGAACAAGGCGATGAACAAAGAAGAATAAACAGTAGTATAATTTTTTTATAAATTTATGAGCAGTGAATAGTTCTTTATTCAATAGTTTATTACACGGGTACTTGAGCGCTTTTCTTTTAACAACAATGCTATTAAAACTTGTTTTTAATGTGTTTGGTTTTTGTTAAGATGTAATTTAGACATTTGTAAACTTCTGAATTGTATAACCTCAAGGTTTTGAAAAACAAGAGACACTTATGCCGTTGACGGCGTGCGTTTAAAATGTTTTTGTTTAACGTCATGTTTGGGAGTTTGCTTTGTTCTACATCCATGCTACAATAAAGCGGCTATACAAAACGGAGCTCCCACATGACGTAACATGTGATTACATAATAGGCCTTTTCGCAAATCCGTCTAAAAAGCACTGGAGAATCATTCAATTTAAATTATTGTTTTTTTTATTTGAATCTGATTATGTGAACTCAATTTCCTTATTGATTGAAAGCATTTTAGATGCATTTTTGAGCAAAGATCACTTGTTGCCGTTTCCGTTCAAGTAGTCAAACTCATGATGAGAAGTTTTCATAATGCAAGGGTTTGTAACTGTGAGTTGAAGTCGAGCTCTGTGGGAATTGGCCCGGGTCCGTCGTTTCATCTACTATCAATATTTGTATATGACAATTTTCAATCGTAGTAAACAATCTGAAAGTTCATACCAGTACTGCCAAATCTATAGCATTTTTTTTTCATGGATCTTAGAAGAATTCATTACGGGTTTTGTGGGCTCTTGTATATAAGTCACATTGTCTATGACAGGTCAAGCCTCTTCAATTCCTCATGCTCCAAAATACACTTCAATGTTAATAAACCCATTTGAAGTTGCATACCTAACTAGATTCATTTGTTTAACAAAGCCAATTAGTGACACCAGTTGTCATTGATTGCTGTTTTCCTCAGAATCGCCAACAAACACAGCAATTAGCCCCGTGCGGTCTCCACACTCGCTTGCTATAATGAATAAACAAAGTGATGCATTTTCCCCTGAGTCAGTAGATTTTAATTATTAAACTACTTGCCATCAGGTTAACAGAAGGTCTGCACGAGGAAGAAGCTTGATCGAAATTCTCAGTCTGAAGGAGGGTGAGGGATGGGTATCCTGCCCAGTAAAGGGATCGAGGATGTGGATGATGTCATCTCCTTCAACCTCACTCCCTGCTTTTGGGGACTGGGGCAAAAATTGCAGGAAAGTGTCACCCGTCAAAATAACGTGCAATGTACATGTAACTGGTTCCCCGTTTTGACCAAAAAGAAGTAAATTCTGTCCTGAGCCAGTATGGCTCATCAGGCCGGTGTTTATATCCGGTTTCATTAAACGACTGAGAATATTTCTATTACCCCTGGACAGGACGCCAGTCCATCGCAGAACACTCCCCCATCTCTCGCCGTTACCCATTTGTACTCCTGGGTGGAGAGAAGCAATTATGATAGAGTGCCTTGCTCAATGACGCAAGTGTCGCGGTAGACTGCAGGCCAGGATTCGAACCCGCACTCAGTACTTCCAGAACCCGAGTCCATCGCCCCGGACCGTTCGATCACGGCACCCCCACCTTGTACTTTGGGTATAAATTTTCTAATCGGCACTTTCTGCCTTCCATCAATTCGTCTGGGTGTGCTCCTTTAATGCACACATGATTGCAGCATGATTGCAGAGAACCTGGTTTTGTGAAATCAATAAGTTAGCAGTCATGCACACCTATTTAACCCATTGCAATCAATACCGCAACCATTAAGACAGTCAGCTATGCGAGCATTTATCATAAGAGACTGAAATTTAACACCTCAACACATGGACGCGCTATGTAAACACCCACTAATAACCAGCATCACCTTTGACAATTACCGGAGCAATAATATTGTGAATTCTCATTAAGTTCTTGAGGGGAGAAATGTTTCCGTAGCAACCACGAGCTCTTTCTTCCACGTACATATGGTTTGGTTTGTTTTCCGTATTCACAATCATGAGCTCATGGTTTACTCGTCTTCAAACAAAGATACGATAAAGTCGGTCTTTGTTTACTGGTAAGATAATCTGCTGTGCACGTACAACCCCTCCTAAGATGTCTTCCAATTGCTTTTTGTTTTGTTGTTATTGTTGTTTGTTTGTTGTTGTTTTTGTTTTTCAGGACTTGGAAAGCACTGAATATACAGTATTTGTTATACATCGATGTAGGGCAAAACTAACTCAAAAAATTGTGTTTTTTTTATCCACAATGTTTCAGTCAGGTCAGTAGAATGTTACATGTGTGATGAATACTATGTACTATGTTCAAAATTGTATTAAATGTGACAACTTTCCAAATATTAAACAAATGAAAAGCAGTCTGATTTGACTGCAGTCGATGTAACGAGAGTTCCTGCGGACTTGCTGGTATAGGTTACGGTATGCAGTATCGCTTAATCCTGCTCCAAGGCCGTAGTTAATAGTAGGTTGTCATATTATGGGCGAACTTGAAATATAACTCACTGAATAGACAAGAAACAGTTTTTTGTTTCTGAAATCAATCATTCATTGAAGATAGGGTTACAAAATCACACCGACCCGCTGTAGTATTATAAAATGATGCCGTCACACATAATCATATATACTGTACGGGTACTGTTTGTCTATAGGCCTGGCAAGGAGTGGTTGAACACCGGGTAAGGGAGACGGGGTACCAGAGCTGTGGGAATGCCTGGCCCTCCATTCCCCCAGTGTGAATTATCCAACAAGAGTCTCCTTAGTCTCTTGAAGAAGACACGATAAGACGAGCTGGAATGGGGGCCAGACAAAACGGATTCTTGAAAGGAATAGTGCAATTACCTACATGGTCTACTGCAAACCGAACCCTGGTATCGATCCACCATCGTGCTATCACTCAATTTTTCTTGGCTAGTTTCTTCAACTAATAAAAGGCCAAAATATGTCACATGATATCACCTAAGCAACAAAGATGCATAATATATTCCTCACATGGATGAGTTTGGTCTTACAAATACACACTAAATATGTAGTAATTTTACTAAAATTGCGAACCACTTGGAAAGCAGCTGGGAATATCATAATAACAAAAATATTAAAACAACTATCTCAACATGATAGTGTTGTTACCTTCAAACTAGTGTGTAAATGAATTGACCATCACAACTCGTTTTCGTGTTTCTATCGATTTGGGGGAAAAAATTGTTTGTGTGGGGAAAATGCCTCCAACAAGAAAGGAAACTTCTTGAAACATAATCTTTGGAAACAGGTTTTCTGAGTTGATGTTTAGAAACACGATTTCTGAGTTGTTCTTTAAAAACACGTTTTCTGAGTTGATCTTTAATAACACGTTTTCAAATTAAGATACACGGCCCAAAATGAGTTCCTTTATCATAAAGCTGTATACACATTATACCATTGTTGAATTAAAGTTGTCGAGTTCACTCAAAGAGTGTTTTCAGAGGAAATAATTTGTTCTCCATGACACGTTACTGGTGCCTTGAGTCTGGTGCTACGGCCATAAGAAATATAGTATTGACTTATTACTCTATTTATTAGACATTAAATAGCACATTTTCACAATAATAATGTTCTCATAGCCAAATTTAACTAGTATTCTATTGTTGAAAAATCTCCATGATGAACATTGTCTCCAAAAGGATTTATGCAATGGGCAATGTTCAACTCCAAAATGTTCATTTGACTTCTTTCAGATATCTCAAAGAACAATGCCCTCTATTGCCAAGCATTAGCAATCTGTTTGAAAACTCAATTTCCACCAAATGTCATACGAGCGCTTTAAGCTTGATTAAAAACTCTCAAGTGTTTAAACCCTACACAACCCTTGTCTTGTTCCCTGTACATTTTAACAATCAAGGGCAGAATTTCTCATTCTAAATAGAAGGGGCCAGACTCATCCAGCCTCAGTTTCATCACCTGACTCGCGATAGACCTTTATTATTGTGCGGTCATCTTGATTTTTCCCCATTCAAGTCAGTGTAACGAAACTAAGGCTGGAAGGGCAAATAGTCTGGTTCCTTTGTGTACAATGACTATTAGCATACATTACTGTTATTGGATACAAGGAACATGACCAAGATGGTGGCAGCACGATTAAGGTCTCTATGAGGTCAATGGCACAGCATATCGTCTTCACATAATTGTTTGACGTGTTATGGCATTTAATATTATTTCGTAACACTGAGAACTTCCGCATCTAACTCGCTGATACTCCGCTAAAAGCCATTAATTGGCCATCAACCCAAGCATAACTGTAGTCGTTCACTGAGAAAACGTAAGCTTCACTCGACACAAATATCAAACACGTCTTACAGTCGGATCGATCAAAACGAAAAACCTGACACGTGCACGTGGTAGTTTCCCGAGCTTTTAGTTTAATTTGGAAGCAAATAGAGGAATGACGGTGAGATCCTACTTAAGTTTCCACTGAGTGGTTCTTGCGATATGGTGCGGAGTCTTCGGTCTAGACCTGTTGCCTACCTGCTAGGAGATGAGTGTATACTCAGTGTGAAATTACAACACATCCAAGAGTCGTCCGCTGGTCCATGAACTCCGAGACAGTAGCTGGTCTGTAGGCATACAGCGTGGTATGAGACTCTATTGTCTAGGCCTCTCACAATGTTTCGTGAGGTATGACTACAGTCTAGAAAGAGGGGGAGTCTGCACCACCCACTGAAAACTCGAAACCAACCCACCCCCACCCCACCCCCTCATCTCCATTCTTCTGCCGATGGTAACTCAAAACGTGTTTAGTTGTTCAGCACTGATTGGTAAGCACTATTGGTTTCCTTTTGAATTGTTGCTTCAATCAACATCAAATACCACAAGAGAAAGTATTTGGAAGGCCATGATGATGCTGGGAGGGGTCTTTGTACACCCTGTGGTCACTAGGCTTGGAAACCCTACGTATCTTACGTTTACGTTTGAAAGTATTATTAGAAAGTTATTTGGACACAGTTTTTATTGAATTTACAGCAACATTGGACACCCTTTCACCCCGATGGACTGGGGGTGTGGGTGTAGCTAATCACGGTGACGTTTCACGATTCACCTTGGGGGTTGTGGGCAACGAGTAGACCTCTGCTCCCAACCTGTACTACCACAGAGTCCTGTCCCCAAACCTCCAGATTCCGAACACCCGATCTGTTTGAAGAGTTTGTATACTCTATTAACAGTGACGACACCAAAATCCTTTCTCGGCAGCATCGAAAGCCCAAATTTGGGATCAATATTCGCACTTCATAAAATCATTTAAACAGTTTGTGTATATACGCTTCCAATACAGAACCTATAAGACTCACCTGTAGTGGTGGGTTCAACGTGGCAAGCATTACTGGCAAAACCTCACTGTATTGAGCAAGCTGCAAAAAAAGAGAATGCAATCAACAGAAAGAATAAAAATTACTGTCAAGAAATTATATATGTTTCAGTTTTTTGTGTTTGAAGTGGGAAGCATACAATCATATACAATGCACACTAATTACCGAGTATTATACTGAGTTTATCATCCCCGCTCGCCTTCATTTCTTAAAGGCAACGAATACCTTTGGGTTCTTGGAATGGTTCGATTGTGTTAACCCCTATTATAAATGTAGATATATATATACAATACAAATAACATGTTGACATTTTATTTCAAAAGGTACATCGCGTTTTTGAGATATCGCCGAAAATCCGGAGCGGTTCTGTCTACGCAGGAAGAATAATCCGTAATTGGAATACACAATCTGAGAAACGTTACTGACAGTAGCGTTTCTC
>CM021533.1:16839075-16855091 GCA_010994315.2 Pisaster ochraceus
GGCCCCTAAAACAAGTGTGCAAAGTTTGGTGCTTTAATCCGGCGTGTCACGATTTTATCATTAAGCCACCGGACTATGAAAAACTGAAGTAGTGAATGGCTGAATACAGTGCAAGTCTGCCTGAAATGTATTCAGAAAGAAATGCCATCGAGTTAAATAAGCTTAGTCAAATTGCCCACACATCATTTATCACAGTTTTTTGCACCCTGCAATAATGAGCTCGTCAGTCACTTTTTGTCAGCAGTTTTACAACCATTAAGTAAGTTCCCCTCAACCAACATTGTACCACCCATTAAAATGATGAATTATGAATATTGGAATTGGGAATAGTACAGTGTGCGTTTCATCCTTTTTGTAATTTCATGGGTCAGTGGGGATGTGGACTGTTTAATCAAGCCCCCCCCCCTTCACCATTAATTATGCAAGCGAATAAGAAGTTAAAACTTAGTATCCGTACAGTAGTATGCATCGGTAGCACCACGGTGCAAAAAGGTCATTCTGTGTGGACTGAGGTCAAAGTCTGTGAATTATTCTGACAATCCAATGACACTGATCAAATTTAAAGTGATGCTGCAATCACCAGTTTCTTGAAAGGGAAATAGTGTTGTCTGACATGTTTATTTTCCCAAAATAAAGTTTTGTTTTGCAAGAGCTAATTAAGTCAAATAAATAAAATACATATTTGATTTCCAGTCAGTGTCAAGAAACGTCTAAAAGGCCTGCAATAAATACAACACACAACAGTATAACGGGCCTATTCTTTCAGATAAAAAACATTCTTTTTTTAAAACATGATATGATAACGATTACACTTAGCATCATGTTATTGGTTTTTTTTAAGGATGCTAGGTCAAAATTTTGGCAGATTTTAACCCAATGATTGTATTCAAATTTTAAATAGATATAGGTTCGAGAGAGCTACCATTTCATTTAAGGTATTGCACGTAAATACCCGCCGACGATATGTGGTAGTTAATTAAAAACTACAAATTAATTGTCTGGATCCCGAAATTATCTCACGTCCATCAGCCATGTACAAACAATTTTGCATGTTACGTGTGTTTTGTGCATTGTGCGTGGCATATGTAAGAGTTTTTGTATATATGTTGTATTTTTCCATTTTGAACATCCGCATCATCTGTCAAAATTCGTTCATAGAAGATACTATACGTACCCCGAAAAAATATTTCGGCGAAAATCGGGCCATGCAACTTAAACACCACGAAAAATGAATTGTACAAAAGTGGGTTATTGCAATTGAAGAACACAAAGCATAAGTAAGGTAAGAAATGAACGAATCAATTTTGTGTTAAATATTAAATATTTTTTAGTTTACAGCTGACGTATACAAAATCTTTATAGATCTACTCAATGTTATTAAGTATAAGAGTAATCCAAGAATAGTTTTTATCTGAAAGATTTGCAAAATAATTAGTTAGTAATTTTGAAATTACATTTGGTTCTTTCATCTCTTTAATTGTCCTAAAAATAAAACAAACTAGTTCATAATTTTTCTGATGCATTGCATGATTTTCTCAAGAAATACCAACTCTCAGTTTTACAGTAGAACTTCAAATAAAAGACCAAAAAACAGCCGCCAAATAGGATTGAGTTCGGCTTGCCATTGCAGAATAAATGACAGGACATGAGAGAAGAAAAAGGGACGAAGGTGAAGCTGAAACGGAAATTTCCCACGAGCCCGCACTAACCATGACTGTAATGCAATCAAACAGGTTGCTTCCATAGTACATTACATAAGCGAGAAAACAACCGAGGTATGAAAAATCAAATCAAGTTGGTCAGAGGTTGGTATCGCCGTAGGCTACCACATTGTGCTCACCACTCTACTCAATTTACCACACTATCATATAAACCAAGACTTAAAGGTGAGGCACATAAATTATGCTCACCAGAATCAGGTTAACAGCCAAACGAAACTACCCATGTCACATGTACAATTTGTGACTGGTATCCTGCTCATTTCTGCTTAGCAGATAATTGTTGACCAATATTTTCTGCTTAAGCAACTCTATGAAATTATGCCCTGGTGGTCACATGTTCAGAAAACACAAACAGTTTTAGGCCCTTTTCGAAACCGTGGTTTTGGCTTCGGGCTCGGGCATAGGCTCCGTCATATATGCGCTTTCGTATTCACGGGCTCCAAAGAGCTGGACAGAACGATCCCGAGCTGAAATCGTCCATGCTTTCTAAAAGGACCATGTATGCTTTTTATTGACACATTAGCCCTGGGCTTATTTTGACTTGGCATATCAAAATAAGAATACCAGATTCAGTTTGTTCATACACTGTACTACTTATTTAAGAGAACATTGGTACTGGTGTATTTTTTGTAAATTTGTTTACAGAATTTTACACATAAAGAAAGCTTTCAGCTTGCGATATATTCAATTTCTGTTTGAGACTATCACCACACTGTGCATCACACCTTTAAATACTAGCGTCTACCTTTTGTGTTGACATTCTATCGAGGAATGCCGTTGGTTATGTGGGAAGATTATTTCATTGGGGATACCGCGATTAAACAAATGGAATGGGACTTAATGCTGAATTTGCACTTTTTCTTCAAATACAAACGTCGACCTAATATTTAAACGATATTCCTCAGTGCATGCACGGCTGGTCGACAGCCGCATTTTGAGTGCCATCAGGCTGTTAAAGAGAATGCGCCATTCTCGGGATATATTTAATTATCTGGCATTATTTTTCAATTTTACTTATCAATATTTGTTGGGAGTTCGGGTTCAACAAGATCATAGTTCGGTTTCTGAAAAAAATGGCTCTAAGTTACGTGTAAAACGATGACATGAGAGGATTTCACTGCCGCCCACCTCATATTAAGCCGTTTAGAGACATGCTGGACGCATTAATCTAAGACAATATTAGGTTTGGCTAAATTTGTCTCTCTATACGCCCAAAATAAACAGTGCACTCCTGTAGTGTCCGTCATATCTCAAAATGCTAGTTGGTCTTGCGTAAATGCAGCCAAGGGCCGGGAAATTTTAGCAATGATCAGAACAACTTGGTAAATGTGTTGAATGTTTGTAATGTGACAATGTTGTACTAATGCAATTCCACTTCAGATAATGTGTGGTGCATTTGGAATCCCAACCTTTGATCCACGTTTACTTCCTGATTCCATTCAGTTGATCCAGATTTGTGAGGTGGATTCATGGGGCTAAAGATGGCGACATAAAAAACATGAGTGCAATATTCATAAATATTTATCCGTGAGGACTATTCTTAAGTAAGTAATTTACCGCAGCTATAGGGCTATATTTAAATATTTTATCCGTAAAGGTTATACTCATAGTTATAGTCGGTATAAGGGCTCTCCTCATATAGCAAGTACTTTACCCGTAAGGACTATATTTATAACAAGTACTCCATCAGTAAGGACTACATTCATTATAGCAGGTACTTTGTTCGCAAGAGCTAAATTATAGTTATAACAAGTAATTGTGATGAAAGCACTACTCAAAGTTATGTAAGCACTTTATCCGCTAGTAGTATATACATGTATACCTTCTGCACAAAATATGTGAAAATTCGCGATGTTTTCACTTAAGTTTGACCTAATAAATGAAATCTTCAAATGTTTGTTTTTTGTGCGGGGTATATATGTTTATTAAAAACTGGGAGAGGGGAATAACAAGTTAATCTTCAATAAAACTAAATGAGGTTGCCTAGTTTCCCTCCATAAGATTGTTGTGAACATCGTTTATCATAAACCTTTTGAAAACACTAAACCAATACAAGGTAACCCCAGGGGAGATCAGAAATAGCTAATACAAAATTGTACATGCTAATTTTACGCCTCATGCTGTGTATTGCAAATATCCTTTATAATATAATCTACAGTTGTCAAGCCCATTAGTTAATTACTCATAATGCCACCCTTTCCATTCCTTGACCTACCCAAGGCCTTGTACATTAAAACAAAATCCCTCCGCAAAGCAGTGTGACCGTAAAACAAATTTTGCTCTCAAAAATTCAGCCTTTTGTTCTTGCCGTGGCTTGCCGATTAGCATGAAACGTGCCCAGGAACTTGTGAAAGGTCAAAACCATTTGACTGAAAAGCTACAAGGCTTTGTGCATCACCTGCCCAAGTGTGGTTTCAACATTGATAGCATTAAAGGGATTATAAAATATTGATTTGGGGTAAAGACTATACGTACTTTAAAACCACTTCGATTACAGCAGTGTTTTCGGGGCAGTGCAATCTTTCAGACAGGCTTTCAAGAAACCAATGGATGGTAGGCCCTACATCGATATTTTGGGATACTTTAATACAATCCTCTAGTTTTCAAGCAACATTATCTTAAAGGGTTGGTAACATATGTTTTCTGAAGACAACATTCATTCAAGTCCAACGTTTGTCCAAAATCATAAAAAACTGTTTAAAATTTCGTCATATACTTGAAAAAAAAATCGTCACTTAACCCAGATTTCAAGGTGAAGCGCAAACTTCTTTTCATGGGATTTTAAGGGAGACCCAGTGGGTAATTTTGACCCAGATCCCGGGTCATTCTGACCCGGAAATGGGTCACTTTTCTGACCCGGAAGTTTTTAGAGTAAGTGGCTGACATAATCTTAGCAGAAAAGAAAAAGAAAAAACACCATCATAATAAAATTGTGCATGTGTAAGTCATGACATAACGTTCAAATGCTGCCATCATTTTATTAGGAGGACAAATTTGCAGCACGGACACAAAGCGGTCACGTTGGTCCATAATACACGACATGGATGTTAGAATCTCAATAAATTCCCATTTACGAATATTACCCAGCTTTAAAAAAAAAAAAAAAAAACACCCCAGACCCTGATCTATTGATGCACTTACAGCCTTTGATGCAGTCCCCTCGGGGTATATGGGAGATCCAGAGATAAATGGGCCATTTGATCCAGCGATAATTGGAACATATTGTACTGCCAAATTCATCAAATTTATTCGAACATTTAAAATGATTGTAACGCAAAACTAAATGGGAAAGCTGACTGCACCACCTGTGTCCCCAATCACCTCACAGAATTTCATTTTCAATTTGTGTATTTTTTTGTGTGTAATGCTAAATTAGAAACCATCTATGTAATTCATTTCATTCAAGGGAATGCAGAAAACAGATGCATGCGCCGTGCAATTACCCAAAATGGGAATCAAAATATAGAAATGAATTAGTAAAATAATTAAACCTTTGAACAAAAGTCAAAGCATTAGCAGTTTGTACCATATTGAACGTAAACGTAAAAGTAATTTAATTTGTAAAGCATTTCCGTCAAGATTGCGCCATTTTGCCATATCTAGGAGTAGGTTACCCTGTCAAAATGATGCAATAAGAAATCAAAATGAAACTTGTTCTCTGTCTAACATGGTTTGTAGAAACTTTCTGTGCTATTTATTGTATGTATATACATGTCATTAATTTAAAAAGTAAACATGAACCGTTTGGAGGTTAAAAAAAAAAACACACCTGTAAGGGGCCTATGCTATAGCCAATCATGTAGTTTCTGGTATCGTTCACCAATTAATCAGTTTATCATACGTCATGTCAGACTTGCTCTCATGGTTCTGCAAGTTTGTGTCAGTATCAATGGCTTTGACAGTGGCTATGATAACATGGCTGAACGCAGCCGTAGCCGGAGTCACTTGATTCAGCCACACTGTAACTTTAATAGTTATCCTGCATCAGCGCTCTATACGATCACCCCCACCCTGCCACTGGAAGCGGGTCCCTGGATATTACGGTTGCGGGCATAATGCTGATGTCAGATCTCGCCAACCGCCGGGTAAAAAGTACAGGTTGGTTAAAAGACCCACCCGATCTGCATTGAGACGGCTTGCCACTGATCATGAAAAAAAATAGGATGACTGGACGGAGAAATCACTGTGCTTCTGACTTGTTAAAATTGAATTTTAGGGTGATGGCGGGTGGGTGCTCTCTTGTTACGTAAAGTATACAGTTACCATGGCTACAGGGTATCATTATCACCTAAGAGGTGAGTTAAGAATCGTTGATACTCACACCGCGGGGAGAGTAGAGTTACAATCTGAAGGGAAGTATAATGTGAACGGGTGTGTTAACTACCATTGTAAAAACACTGTCATCTAACACGCACATCCCAAATGTTCGCAACATCTGCAATGCAGATTTGAACTGTTCTTCCTGCCACTTTTTGCATGATGAAACGAGAGGATGGGGGAATACTGTTCCATTCACCCCACAAATAATATTGTAAATTACAGTATGAGGGGAGCATTAATAATATTTCCAAATAACAGGATATATGACCTACTCTACATGATGACGAGGCTGTTGTTACCCGTCAATTTATGATAAGCTGTTTGTACCCTTACAGCAAAGCAACACAAACGCCAAACCAAAAAAAAACAAAAACAGCGTTTTACTTTCCCTATTTTAAATTCGATCGATTTCAGCTCGGCCAACAAGCAACCTTGCTCTGTCCAATAAAACAACAAAATACAGGTTGTGACGCACACGCATAATGGCAGCAATAAACTGCACGAGAACACACCCTTGTACGTCTTCGTCATCAAAAAAAAAAAAACTCTTGAGGTAAAAGCTGTTGCCGCAATCAGAATACTACGGCCCGCTGTGATCAGCTAAACCAACTCGTGTATATCCACGCCGCCGACGATGCCACGGAACGGCGATCGTCTTCAAATTAGTGGCCTGGATTTCTGGGTAGTAGGACGGCTACGTATCCCTAGGGACTACCCTGAGATGTCAGCATGCCATCATGTCCAATCCACCTGTCTCTTTAACCCCCCTGCAAAAAAACCAATAAAGCCGCATTGACGGGTCTGGCGGATTATGCCAAATCAGATGGATGTACATGTAGTACAGCGGCGCAGCGGCGTTGTAGAGCTGCACATTTCACGCCGGATAAAACACTCCGAGGCAAAATCCTTCATCAGAAAATGATGTGTGAATACTATACTCTAAATATCAGTTTAATTATTGTGATGAAGTTCAGAGATATTCCATACTATCGCTCGCATCATTTAATGCAACCATTTAAAGAAGTACAAAAAACACCCAAATCCTCTCTTCAGGTTCTAGGTTCTGTGTTTAGGTTCTTGCTATATGTGGGGGTCTTGTATGCAAAAACGGGTGTCATGCACCGAACCCAGCATAGACAAAATAGCCTACAGAAGCACTGGCTACGCATGAGTTATCAAAGTTTGACGCAGAACTCAAACATTATTCCGTCAACTGCAACGAGGTAGAAGCTCTATTAAGGGGCCTATTGGTTTTAAGATTCAGAGAAATGTGAACTGCAAAAAATGGGAAGATTTGAACCAAAAAAATGCACATAAGGGAACGCGTTCTGCAAAATGATAGTTTTAATTAATATAGGGTATCAATATCTATGATGGAAAGTATTATTTCTTAATCTAAAATCTGTATTAAAAATGTTAGTAACAATAATAATAAAATTGCCATTTCATTCCAAATCAAAGGTTCCTGGATGCGCTTGGCGATTTAAAATTACATACCAAAATCTCTAAAACACAAAATTTACAATGTAGTCAGTTTAAATACTATTTATTTTAGATTTATGTTTACACGTAAATACAGACCGGCTGCCTTACAATGCAGTGATGATTTACATAATTGCATCCAACTATTAACACAGGACCCTATACTATGACATTTGTTATTTAGTAATTGTTTGATGAAAGTGTAAATCATCAACAAATCGCCTGGAATGAAAAACACGATGCCATTTCCATTAAAGCCAGTATAGCCTATCTTACTTACATTCTCATAATGTTCCACTATCTGTTTAATTAATGCAGAAATGCAAATTTGCAACGCAACCCATTAACCATGTCGGTCTCCCACTTACAAAAATACTAATAAGTACTAAAACATTGTTGAGAAAACAGGAAGGATCAACTACGCCATCACAAGAAAGTATGAATAAATCATTACGCATTACTATAATACATAATGTCCACCACAATGGTTAAAGGGACACGTTCCATCGTGAACTAAACACGGTCCGCCATTTTGTGGAGTCAACAATTTAGTTCTACAAAATGGCGGACCGTGTTAATTCACGAAATAAAAGGAAAACCAAACAACTGCCACAGGCATATCTGTATGGATTATTATATTCTACTTGTAAAACATCTTTCCAACCAATACTCATTTCATAACAAACGCTTTTTGTAGCCCCAAAACGCCCAAATGCAAGACAACATGTCCCCTTTTAACGTGCGCCATACTTGCAACAGCTCAATAAACACGTCTACTCTCATAACACTGAAACCCAAAGCTCTAAAATCTCCTGCAGCCATGATAAGGTTTCAATCTTATTGAACAATCCTCCAACATTTATCCTATGGCTAGGATACCCTTCTCAGGTGCTATCCCTAAAAGGTGAACCAAGACCTCCTAAAATATCAAACTCTTTTCTTAGTGTCAGAACTCTGACTGGGCCATCTGGAAATCTAATTAAATTGGAAACCCTACTCAAATGTAACCTTTAGATGCAGTTTTTATTGCAGGATTCTAGACGCTCGACAGGGAAACGTGTGGAAACTACTGTAAAAGGTGGTCATCGAATTATCCAGACAGGCCTGTGTTTAGTTTAGAAACTGTTCTTTCTTAACTTCTATTCTGTCCCTCCTTCTTACTAGTTCAGTTCTGTATTCCATACTTCGTTAATACTTGTGTAACCTCCCATCTATCAAAGCATGATTGTCATATAATTATATGAAACTGACAAGAAAACGCTCTGACATTCAAAAAGCATAACATCTGAACAATGGTTGAGCTACACATTTGACCTTAAGGGTTCTCCAAATAACAGTGTATGAGCAGCCAACCGGTATGCACGGAGAGTACGTTGTGGCCAATCACAGAAAAAGAGCTGACGATTTGACCAATCACAGAGAAACGCTAAAGATGTTACCAGTCAATACTTTTGAAGGGCGAGTCGAATAGCCACAGTGTAGAAATGTTTGACCACATAGAACTGAACTCGTTTGACCAATCACATTGCAGAGCTACATCAATCAAATTGATCAGCTAAAACAATGAACAGGTGAAACAATGAACAGGTGAAACAATGAACACGTGACCCAACGCGGTGGTGTCAGGGATGACAATTTGTTGATGAGTTCACAAATCTGTCCACACAAATCTTTGTACCAATGTACCAACCCCCAATCACACATTTCTGTTTGAATTATCCAGTTTCTTCATCGCCCCAAATTAAAACCCCCACAAGTATAAGCGAAGTACGCCAATCAATCATTGACAAGCCTGCTGTCTTGGGCGGAAAGGCACACGTGTTTAAAGAATGCCCGCTAGATATGCATGCAGTACAAACCAATTTTATTTTGCTTAACCCATTATTCTGAGTGTGTTTGACAATCCCCAACGGTAAATATTCTTCAGGATTGCAGAATCCACTCTCTCGGGGCATTTCTAATAGTTTAAGGACAGTCTTTTGATCGCTGTCCTGTGTCTATGGTAAAAGGAATCTCTCTCTTTTTTTAAGAGCTAAAGATCTGTGTCAGTTTGTTTATCCATGGATGAAGTCCAAGGTTTATCTAAATATGGCCCCGTCACAACGTAATGGGTGACCCTAAATACAACTGAATTAAGTATATGCTTAGTCCGGCTTCATTAATATAACTCAATATAAAGGCATGACACATCATTGGTGTTTGTCATTCCCATACACTTGTTCCTTTAGACCATACATCTTTTGTTTACAAAAAAACAGCGACCTTGTACATTACATTTCAGGGCCTTGGTACAGACGGTTCAGTTTTGAGCATAAGAGTATACAGTTTTCAGAACACCTTTAAACTTCCAAACCAATGACTATTTCATTGAGGTAAGTGTTTTTTTTTTTTAACAAACACGTTACAGTTCGAGGGTTTTTTTAAGCAGTGCTACAAATAGTACAAATGTTTTACCTAATTTCCCAAAAGATCACATCGTTTCACCAGAGAAATTTTGCTCGGGCAAGTAGCTGCTAATTTCAATTTAATTGGAAGTATTATTCTGACAGCACTGTAATCTATATATACATCGTCTTCAACCCGGAAAAAAACGGTCAGGTTGCATCCGTCACTTCTTAGACATCCCAAAGAGGGTATCATCCGCGCAGGAAATGTACCCAGAGAATACATTGTATACCGAAATGTAGTTGCTAATTAGATTTGGGTATTTTCAATTTTGGTTGCATATTGAACAGTCCCGGTAATTATATACATAGATAAGATTGGAATTACAGATTGGCTGATTACAGATGAAGCTGCCGATGTTGGGTTCCCTTCGATTCCAATTACTTGGACTCCTCAGACTAGGACGGTATTTTTATTTTTTTTTTATTAAAGAGTGAATCAGGGGGTCTTGCGAAACGAAGCCCGTTTTGGGCGAACATGACTAGTTGTTGATATTGAACTTTCTTGATTCGTATATAGTCTTCGATGGCATTGCTCTGACTAAACTGTAATACACTTTTGGACCTGAACTCAAATTTACACACAAACACCAAACAGTTTCGACTTTTTATTTGTAAAATTAGCCTAAATTGGAGCTTTTACAACAATCCAGTAATCTAACTCTGTTTAAAAGATATAAAGGAAATCTATTTTGTTAAAAAAAGAAAATATTATTTTGAAAGTTAATTTTCAAGAAAAAGTATCAACGCTGTTCTTCTGGTTGACGGACATGTTCTCGAAAAATGTTGTTATTTCTTACAGTGAACTTTACATCAGAAAAGTTGTCTATAAAAGTCCCAAAAGACTGAGTTATCTTCAACTTCTCCTGAATAACGCAAAAACAAAAAGTACCTACACTCCCGGACCAGAATTGACCCATTTCTGGATCATTGTGACCCGGAATCTGCGTCAAAATGATTCAGAAATGGGTCCGAATGATGCAAACCGAGTTAAAATCCCATTTTACCCACTTTCCGGGTCAGCCTGTAGGCGATGGTCGGCCGACCATCGTTTAGGACGTGTGAGTTTTAAAACAACAAGGTTGACGGCTTAAAATCATCACCATTTGCTCTCATTTTTCTCGGCAGTCACGGACTGACAAATGTAAACAGGTGGGTGGAGGGACAGTTCATACTAAATCCTGCCCCACAAATCCACAATTACTCGACCCCAAAAAACAAAACCTTTACCAACGGTTTAATTTTCCTTTATTAAATGCTGCCATCATTTGCAGCTGTTATGTGCGTAGTACAGGCCGCTTTCGGCGGCAAGGACCACTTTAAGGGTTTAAGTTAGCACAAGAAGAAAAAAAAATGATGAGAACAAAAACGAAATATGTATTTTGCCCTCAAACAGAGCCATCCATATCATTGGTTATGACTTGAAGCATCAGGTGGTCCATTGAGCTTAAAAGACAAATACTGAATAATTGTCTAGCTAGCTCAGGAAGCTTCAGCCTGAAGCCATGTAACCCATCTAGTACTCGTTTGTAGTAGTCTCTGGTAAGAATCCTTTATACGAGTACACCATTAAGAAGCCACAGCCCAAACATCCAACGTAACCCTAGTAGAGCAAACCGACAAGGGCATTAATGCATTATGTGTGTAAATTGTCCAAGTACATGCCGCTCTTCAAGCTCTGAAGAGCTCTTTTGTGAGATGGAGACCCGGGCCGTAAATTTGCGCCATAAATGCGCTGGGGGAGGGAGAGAGAGAGAGAGAGAAAGTCGAGGGAAAAGAGAAAGGTGAGAGAGACCTGGGCACCATTGCTGTAACGACATCGGAAATTGCTTTCAGCGGACGATACTTTGTTTTTCCTGAGCGATGCTACAAAGTGGCAGTGTGTTCGGGCTGGCCTGATGGTGGAAAACTGAGATTGGTTTCTAGGGTCAATTATGACTTGGACTAAAGAGCACGAATGGGTTAAGTGAATGATGTGCCCACTCAACAAGCTTGACACGCCGCGGCTCAACTCTGGCCTTTTTGTGGGTCGCTGCCATCTTCACCCTTGGAAGTATTCGGATAAAACAAGGATGGAATTTATAGATGTACAATGTATACAAAATTCAAGTGCTACATGGGTATTTAGAGACGCGTAAAATTCACAAGTGTGATGAGAGTTTCTTTAAAACTGGAGCCAATGTTTTCAATGACAGCATTTAAAGTATAGGCCTCATTTTTGACATTATTTGTTTGCATTGCCCTGGCTTGAAAGACAGGTTATCAATTTTTATTCGGAGTAACATTTCGGCGATGACAGGACGATACCACCTTTCCACCAGATATAAATGTCCAGATGTTCTCATCCACCACACTCAGTTTCTTGAGTTCATAGCGAAACCACACCAAACCTTTAAAGTTTAAGAAATACTTGTAAAAACATTGAGAATATAAAAATTCTCAATAAAAAAAGAGAGAATTAAACAAGTTTCTCCCTTTTTGAGGGGTGGTTGAGGGTGGGGGTGAGGGACTCATTCGTAATAAAGCAGGCCTCATGTCACCCCTGACCTTCAAAATATTGCTATACAGCCAATATTTTTCCAATGGAAGTGCCCTTTGCAAAATCAAAATGGCCTTGCCCCTTCAAGAATGAAATGTCTGGCCCCGTTGCATCCATAGTTTTGCCGGGGCTTCTTTTTCTTATTTTTCTATTTTTATTTTTTTTATTTTTTTTTTAGAGAGAGAGAGAGATTTGTGATTCTTTTTTCTCCATATCTGAAATTTGTCTGTCTAGGCTTTCTTCTACACTAAAACCTCAGCTTAATCTGACAGCCTCGTCCTCATTTCCCATTATTTTTCATACGTAGAACTATTACTTCTTATCTATGTTATCTGAATTGAAAAGAGAAGTATGAAATAAACGCTACGTATTTAGTTTTCAAGTTGATATATGAACGCAGTATTTAGTCTGACACCTGTATGAACACACCCAGACCTATAAAGAGTGCCACAACACCCAACGGGACAAGTCGTAGAGGGATTTATCGTAACACTTGGCACACAGCCAAGTTATCCTATAGGGACTCTAGTGCCTGAGTTATAACATACCTTATATAGCTCTACATGAACAGGCTGAGCAGCAACCCAGCTGCTATACATAACTATTTCAGGTTGGTCTCTTTTGATTCACTGCGCGCAAGTGTCGCACCAGAGAGTGGGGAATTATTTTTAGCGAAGCGTGTCATTCTAATGTTTATTGTGATGCTTTGCAGCTTGTGGTAATCCAATTATAGAAAGACATTTTCTATTTTCACTTCTCCAGAATGCGGTGGACATTATTTACAGCTGCTACCTTCAAGAATTGTATTTCAAACCTGCTTTTGGAGCACGTACCGCGAAGGGTCCGTGAGGCATTTGGATACCATGCACAAAGGGTAACTTTTCACACCGATGATTTTCAAGATCGAGCGCAGCATTTTAGCTTGAATTTTAAATATATATTTCTTCTCGAGGTCTTACATTCATTCCTTTTTCAAAAAACATCTTTTAAAAATTTGCTCCCTGACATGTTTATGAAAGATATCGAGTGTCATAAAGACAGCAAGCCGCCCCCGTTCCCAACCCCCCATCCCAACAGGAAAATCTTCAACCTGGGCTGGCCTACTTTCTTTCCAGGAAGACCGTCCGTAAATGTTGTTTCAAGTCTAGAGTAAATACTGTAAGAAAAACACCTTCGTAATGCCCATGTTCATTGTCAAATTGTAAAAATAGCACACTATCTATTCACCATGTGTTCTGTTACCTTGTCCTGGTTTGCTTGCTCACTGTCATCAATGACCCCTAACCCACATCAATAAAAACTCTAGCGAGACAAAAACATGATGACAGGTTATTCCCCGCCCACCCCCATCCCCCACCCTTTAAGACACATCATCGTCCACTGATCGATTCCCTACGTCTTTCCCTATCTCATCGCGGCCGGCTGTCTGATGTAAAGGCCGTGCAACGCTATCATCTTGAGGGAAACCGAAGGCTCCTCCAGATGAAATTGGCAAGTCTACTCTCGAGCTATCACTTCATCTCTTTCTCTGTCATCGTAGGCATTAAGATGAAGAATTGCTCCGGCAGTGCTCATCGCATTGTGGGAATACCTGCCCCAGCTGAGGGTCCTCTCTAGGGCATAAGCCACCCCTCCCCTACCCCCATCACCATCACCATCACCATCACCATCACCATTCAAGAGACGTTTAAAGCAGAATGTCTGCAATATGAATAACACTGTACGTTGATGAATAGTTTGAATATTTTCAGCAATCGAAGACGATAAACAAGAATTTCCTTCGCAATACAGATTATAATGGTGCCCTTCCCCCTATCTCAACAATCATCAGATAACACCAACTTCGGCTAGCCGGTCACGTTTTCCGCTATAATGAACTAGCTAATCATGTCCTTCTCTGAAAGCCTGATGCCCATCGTCATAGAGGTCGTCCCAACATGACCTTGAAATCATCCATCAAGGCTGACACTGGTCTAAGCGGTCCATCTCTCTCTAACACTACGCTTGATAGAGTCAGATGGGCATAACTCGTCAAGTCATCACGACAGTGAATAAACAAATGGATGAATGTAACAGAGATTTGGATAAGTCAGTCGGACACGATTGATTGACAGCTTCTAAACATCGTCTGCGAACCGATCGCAGTTTTCAACCTCGGGAAATATCGAATCAGCAAGTGCAGAGGCACACGCCTTTTGGTTCGTTGTTTTTAAAAATTCAACCCGGAACCAATTTGTAAACATTATGTTTACTAAAACTATCAATTTAAAACCGTCCTTAAAAACGGTGACCCACTTCCAAAAGGTAACCTGGTGTTACGGTTACCAGTGTTTAAGAAACATTTGTCTTCGAACTTGACAACATGTCTCCACGAGTAATGCATTGGATTGTGCTCCTTCGCTGTGCATGACACGAAAACAACTCTAAACGGAACTTTACAAAACATTGTTGGCAATTTTCCTTGAAAGCATGCCGTTAAATTGTATCCCTTTCATGATGCTTCCTTTCTAACTAGACAGTAAAAACCAAAACAACTGCTTCGGGAGATGTTCCTGAACCACATCATCGCTCCTCAAGCAATGACGTCGTCGGTCATGCACGAGTGCTTCACGGTACACAGGGGGGCCATTGAAGGATACAAAGACAATACAGGACTTTCTCTTTTTATTGATTGCGGCATGTGCTCTGATCTCGTTGCCATTTGGTTTCTAACAAAAACACTGGTCTCTCTCCCAGTTGCTCAACAGCTTAAAGGTACATGTATATATACATGAATGTAATGATCGGGCAAAAATTACTAACTTGATACAGTACATCAATTGTCCTGAGGAATATTTGTCAAGAAATACAACAACTTTGGGTTGAGCAAAGAAATACAAGAAGTGTGCGTGAAAATCCACACTCCTTGGTACAGATTTCAATTGTCAAACATATTGTCAAGAACATGACGTATGATGGAGAACAAAATCTTTCCAAAATGTAAACCAATAACCGCTGTTGATAAGCCATCGCCAAATTTTCTTACGTGATTTCACAAAGATTGGTTGAATGGTGTGTTTACGGCACAGAGTTAGAGGGCGCACTGGCTATGTCACCACCATCCTCTGACCCGCCATGGCCACAAAATGCCCACAGGTCAATTACATACGAATGTCAACTTGGAACATGTAGTTGTTATGTAAATCCATTGCAAGTTATTGCCATTTTTTTGCTGTAAACTTATCACACCATCATAGTATGTGTACATTTGTAACTGTGTGCATTGTGCCGGCTGCATTACCATTGTTCCCATCATGCATCACTGCATCCTGAACAAGAATGTGTATAAGATCATCAGACCAGCACGGTGGTCTTTGATGAGACTGGTGGGCCAGGCGAAGTCATCCCGCCGCCATCTTAGAGGTAAAACAATGATAAAACCATTGATCTCCATTAAATACTAACCATTGATCTCCATTAATACTAATGGAGATCAATGGATAAAACAATGGAAAACGCACATCTACATAC
>CM021533.1:16879051-16896392 GCA_010994315.2 Pisaster ochraceus
CGGGTGGGTTTTACGGCATCTTTTTCGGAGTGAAAACTGCGACAGCCTTGAGCACGAGGCTAAGTTGGGACGGAACAAACGACCCCCACTCCTGTTACCGAAAAGGCCTGGCTACGCCGCTGATAGCTGCCGCAGGCACAATATTAGTTGCTAAATCATGAACCCGCCAGTCCTACCTCCATGGTCACACCATAGAGCAAGGTTCCTTGCTCTATGGTCACACACGTACACAGTACTGTTCACTCATGATCGATTACGGTGCCATATAAGTTGGGACAATTGGCAAGTTGGGACTACGGAACAAGCTCACACAATCCGTGCTGTATCCCGCGCGCTATTCACAGAGAGCTGCATGGCTTGGAAGTGGTAGACGTTTGTGGGCGTCAAGATGGGAACATCAAGAAACCCGTGGCGTTGGATGATCTTTCTCTCAAGATTTGGTGTTTGTTTCGTTGGTCTTGGCTTGTACAAGTCTATGAGTGTGTTTATACCCGTGTTGGTGGAGGATTTTAATATCGGTACTTCGTCAGCGGGTCTTGTAAGCAGCCTTCCGTACAACATTAGTACAATAGCAGGTCAGTGTTTAAAGGGATTCAAGTCAACTCGGTCCCATGTCAACTCGGTCCGAGGTCAACTCGGTCCGAAGTCAACTCGGTCCGAGGTCAACTCGGCCCGAAGTCAACTCGGTCCGAAGTCAACTCGGTCAACTCGGTCAACTTGGGTGTTATCACATTTTAGATACCAAAAAGAGAACCAATCCGTGGGTGTTAAAATAACACACGTGTAGTTGTTTTAGCAGAAATTAGTGTAATTGTTTCCACCCTTTGGTTTAAATTGTGACTCTCTCATCTTCTTTTTTTATTTGTGACAGCACCCATGGTGTCAATTTTAATAGTCAATTTTAAGTAGTTGCAAATATTGCTTACCAACCAAAATGACTATAGACGCAAAAACTAGTTGAATTCTTTTGAGCTGGTCTCACTGTCTGTGATTGTTGACCTTGTTAAGATTGTCTCTGTCCAGAGAAAGTTTAACAACAGTTTGTTGAATATTATTACACGTGAATCTCTCTATTCAAGGAACGTTCATATGTATAAAAGAATTCCTCTGTTCATAGGTATCCTTTCTGGCGTTTTACTGAAAGTTTGGGACGGACGAAAGCTGATAGTGGTTGGTGGGATTTTGGCTGCGGTGGGTTACATCGGAGCAGCTTCGTCGCAGACAGTATTGCAACTCGGACTGTGGCTCACAATATCAAGTACGTGGCAGGGGAATCGGGAGGGCACCTGTCCTTTATGGGGTACCGGTCAACTCGGTCCGTGTCAACTCGGTCAACTCGGTCCGAATCCAACTCGGTCCGAAGTCAACTCGGTCCGAATGAAGTATAGCCACTAGTATTCCTACACTACCAGTGTCGAATGTGCAGGTTACGTGAATTTTGACACAAATAAATTTCTCTGGCATGATGTGGTATGATGACATCAAGTTCAAGTGCAAATAATTTATTAAATATTATCCATATTAATTATTATTTTCATTTTTTAAAAGACAGAAAAATAGAAGAGATCCATTTATTTGTAAGAAATAAAAACTAGCTAGGCTCCCGAAAAGGACAAAGTATTCTTGATCTCATAAAAACATACAATAGAGGCACGCGTTCTTTAGAACAAGCACTACAATTTACCAAAAAGGAATATAAGATTATTTGGTGAACGTTTATGGTTATACTTATAAGTTATATATAAAGTTGTGCTGCCCAATTCAAACTTATATTTCGTGTATTATTCTCGGACCGAGTTGACTTCGGACCGAGTTGACTTCGGACCGAGTTGACTTGGACCGAATTGACTTCGGACCGAGTTGACTCTGAAGCCCTTTATGAATGGGATGGGAATGGTATGCACTTTGTTTCATGGCTGGGTGACCTGTGGCTACTTCTCACCATCACAATCATATCTACCACCAATGACCTTCAAAGCAATATTAACGGTGTGAAACGTTCCACTTGGTGCTAAATATGGGGGTCTTGACAGAGGTTTAGGTAGCGTGGTCCTCTGTAGAAAAGGAAATCAATGACGTCATGAGGTAAACACTCCATTACAATGCCTTGTCTAAGTCCACGCTTATTTATAATATGAAGATCATTCTTTGTGATAGAGCTTGTTTGAATGTGACACACTGTTTTCAATCCTTAAAGTATTAGTTACAAGTTTTTTTCTACGCACTTATAGTGACCCAGTGTAAAATACACGGGGCAATATTTTAAAGGGGAATTGACCGTGAGTAATGACTCTTTGTGAACACGGTCAATCTGTTCTTAGGCCATTCAAATCAACTTTGTCAGTGTTTGTTCTTTTGGACATTGTGTGGAAAATGTTCCATCCAGTGTTGGTTAAGGGTACAAGAATATCTAATCTATCCAAAGCCTGGACAAACATATATATAATCACCCGCCAAATAGACTTATGTTGATTTTGGCCAACCAGCTATCCAATTATCAATAAAAGTGTGCTTTCCCAGGTTTTCTTCAAAGTTACCGCTAGAACCACTTTCATATATAGAAGAGGGCAAGGGGATATACTTCTTTTGGATTTTGGTATGATGTACCTCTGAAAAGTTCCCTTTTCAGAATATCTAAAGCCTCATTGCTTATACAGGATAAACCAATATTATGATGGCGACCGCCAATTTTTCTTGCATACTCTTGTATTCGTACGTGAATGTCTTTCCCTATAAGAAAAGGGTAGCTGAAGAGGAGCAATTCAAACAGTCGATTTGGTCCAATGCGCCAACTTGTTGCGGTTGTTTTAGAAAGTAACGCTGCTAAATAATCTTCCTGAGAACATCTCAACATCTTGGATTATTCCCTTTTTGATGGAATTACTCCCAAAAAATGGTCCCTCATTTGGTCCATTATCTATTTTGTAAGGAGATGCAGGGTAAACAAAATTATACAATCTTTGAAACTTTATCTGATACGGTTCTTGCCATTGTATCTTTCTTATTTATGAGATAAAGCAAGTCATACTCAGTAAGTAAAGAACTATTTAAAACGAGTCACTGTGTTTTTGTTTGACAGACATGATGTCTGCTAGCGTATCGAGACATCCCGTTTTGTTGATAGCCAACATTTACTGAAGGGCGCCTTACATGTGCAGCATCATATTTTTGATCATTAATGTACCACTGACATCAGTTCCCTTTCCAGAATCTCTTAAGCCACAGCCTTGACGGCTTTACTTTCTAAAATGCAAAAAAATATCGTTGCTTTCTCAAATTTGAGGAAGCATTCATTGGGAACATTGTGGGATACCCGATGCCTCATTATCGGGGATGGCATTACAATTGTATACACTTTGGAATTTGTTGTTGATAATATTATACAGAGACCTTTGAATCTAATTTTGAGATTTGGTAACGGTAAAAAAAAAAGGTATTTCCTCTCTGTATTTGCGCTTCACGTCTGATACCGTGTGCCTAAAACCTCTGTCTCTTCATTTTGTAGGTTTGGGACAGTCCAGTATGTACATAGTTACCATTGTGTCGCTGCTAGAGTACTTCCCGGACGATTTTGCCGCAGTAAGCGGGATCTCCTTAGCTGGGGGCGCTGTTGGAATGATGATTCTCCCTCCAGTGGTTGAACAACTTTTGCTGATCTACGGTTGGAGAGGTGCATTGATTATCATGGGTGCCATTTCAGCTCATATCTGCGTGTTTGGTGCACTCATGAGACCACTTTGCCCGGAGCACAACTACAAACCAATTCAAGACTCAGGATCAAATTCGCCAACAGATGAACTTTTGGAAGACGGCAAGCTTCGTAAAGTGTGGAATGCTTTCAAAGAGAAGGTGGATTTTAGATTATTCGTTGATGAGCCGCGTTTCCTCATTATTCAGTTGATCGTAACGTTGTGCGGGGTAGTCTTCAGTGGCTGGCACATGTACCTCATTCCCCATGGTATTTCTCTGGGTTTCGGAGAAACTTTAGCTTCACTACTGGCCACTTTTACTGGAGTTGGAACCATTATTGGACGGCTATCACACGGTACCTTTGTAGACCGTGGAGTAGTCCAGGCGAAGGATCTTTACGCGGGGACTTCCTTCGTGATGGCCGTAATTTTATTTCTCGACTTGCCAGCCTCGTCGTCCTATGCAGCAATCGCTTTTGTAGCTGCTGCCGTAGGGTTTGGAATAGGCGTTCTATACCCGTTGTGTTTTGTTATGTCAGCTGATGTCCCGGATGGAAGGGAGGTCACAACTTTTGCTTTCATGTTTCTGTGCGAAGGTATCGGTTTAATCGCAGGTTCTTATCTGTGTGGTGAGTATCTGATTTGAATAAAGGATATTATTTGATTATACGGAGATGTATTCGGTGTAGACATGGCACAAAGTGTTTTTATCGTAATCCAAAATGGCTGCTTGAGCGAGACGTCATTACAATGGTCTTAAAAGAGAACATTCCAAGCTTGCCTTTGATTCACTTAGGTTTATTTCTGCATGGAGGTCAAGTTAGAACGTGCCTTTAAATTTAGTTTCAAGAATTAAGTTCCTGTGTATTTCTCAGTCTCATACCTGGATTAGTGATTGTGTTGTCTGATCTGCTTTACCCTGTAGGTTGGATCCGTGATATGACTGGCGATTACATCACAGTCTTCAATACACTTGGAGGTGTATCTATCATCATGGGAGCTTTAGCGGTGTCACTGAGACTTTTACCGACTCAGCATTAGGCCGTGGTCAAATTCATGGCTTCGGGTAGTGGCTACGGCTGGAAGCCTAAACCGCCATAGTCGTAGCCGAAGTCGCTTGAATCAGACGCTGCCTTATTTTTGTTTCCATTCTATGTTAACAACAGTTACTGATCACCACCATAACTTCAATGAGATTACATTTTCCAAAGAAACTGAAGCCTTTTTACTTTCAACGCCAATCGGGAAAAAAAGTTCCAGACGGCTCAAGTGCAAAGCTTCTTAAACTTGCCTGTCCGTAGTCATTTGAGTTCGGCAATAGCGCGGCTTTGACGCGGCAGTGGTTTCAAACGTCGATTTTAATATTGAAAGTCACAACTCGTTTTAAAGACATGGCAGTCCGACGTACATTGTTAGCAACAATCCTTGCAGCACAGCACAGTAGAATTGTACTTCAACGAGTCTTTCTCACCAGGATTGTCTCCATTAGTAGAAAAAGACAATTTATTGTTTTACAAAAAAATTTAATGTATCACAGCAATTTTGTGGATCTAAGCAAGATTGTAAAGAGTACATTTATATCAATTTATTCTGGATCATTATCAGACACGACTTGAAGAGGGAAACGGTAACAGAGACTGGATTTCCTGTAGACCTGCACTTACTGTAGACTTGCACTTTGCCTGTATCGCCTCGGTAGGGGCGATTAGTATTTCAATATTGCACTGAGAAAGCTATAGGGTGTCTACAGTGACAATTAATGTCAAAGAAGTAACCAAGCCATTGCCACCCACTTTCCACAAAACGAAGCTGATTTCAAGGAGAGTGTGTGTACGTTTGTCTGAATTTCATTCCTCTCGTCAAAAAGTTGCGCATCAATTTGCTACACCAGATATAAGGAATTTATTTCGATTCGACACGGCTGGAGCGCGACGTACGAAACCAAGCCGTGCTTCTGTAGGACCTTTTGGGCCAAGTGCCTCCTGCCGCGCCGAGTTCCAAAACCGGTTTCAAACGTATACTCCCGCCGTGTCAAATCGAAAAAAAATATGATTATTTAAATTCAACACGGCAAGAGCGCGACGTTTGGAACGGGCCTTACATTTCAAATCTATATCTTTCAGTTGCGTGAAACACTCGGGTATCGGATGAAACATGCTTTTGTTTCCCCGGTACACAAAGGCGGAGACAAAGGTTGCATCAATAATCATCACCCTTTTCTATACTAGTTGTCTCAACAAATTTAGAAGTACTTGTGCCTGGATGATCACAAATTAATAATCCCTCTTGCCATTCAGGCTTCAGACGCAACCCACCTGAAACTATACTCTAGGCCCTACACGGAATAACCTATACATTCTTCAAGCTGGACAGACTGGGAAAATTACTGGTGCTGTATTTATCGATGGCCTTTGATTCAGCAGTAGATCACACTATGTTTTACTTAGAGCTACAGTCAATAAAATTCGGCAGGGTTATGAACTGGTTGAAATGTTACTTGTCTGATCACCAAAAATCATTTCGCATTAAAGATTCCTTTGCAGTGACCTTACCGCGTGTGGTTCGTTGATTGTTTGTTTTCTTATGTTTTTTGTTTGTTCTTTTTTTTTTTAAATATTATTATCAAGTTTATGTTTTCATGATGCAGGGCTCAAATGGAAACCAGTCTAAACTGATTTAGTTCACCCGAAATAAACAAACAAATAAATGAATAAATGACGCACAATGGAAATTCTTTGTTTTCCTACTATGCATTTGGGTTTTAAAAGTTAATTTATACTTGCTAAGGTTCCTTTTTCTAACTTGCTAAAGGTTCCCCTTTTTATTTGTATATAGTCTTTAGTAATCTTGCAAACATTAGTTTTTCATACATAAGTCAAAATAAAACGGGGTCTGGATCTTTTATCAGAAACGTTTCATTTCAAATAAATATCTGCCACATTTCGGATATCTGGTGTTATCTTCAACAGATCAGAATTAATATGCTACTAATTCAATAAACTATAGGAAAATGTTCCACGGATGATTTGCATGTAATGGCAACGCAAAAACGGAACGTTCTAATACGGTAATAGAAATACCGCGATATGAGACAGTTGGCTATACACCGCAGGGCTGGGGCCCAATTTCATGGCTCCGCTTTCTGCCGCCAAAGCGCTTATACGATCACCTTTCCCGCTTACTGTACAAGCACCAAATTTCTGCGCTAGCTGTATAACTGTAAGCGAAGAATGCCTAGAAACGTGGAGTAAGCACAAGCACAAGCAGAATTCCCTGCTAACCTGTGTGAAATACGCTTGACGTAAGCGCGGAACTCCCTGCTTCCGTAAGCGCAGATTCTTTGCTTACGGTAAGCAGAGCCCCGAAATTGGGCCCTGGTCGAGCGTATTCCATGACAAGGCTTACATTTTCGACCATCTGCGATCAACATCAAACCTGGAGAGCTGCTTAAATACAGAAAATAAAACTTCACAATATTTTGCTTAGCAGAAAATGAGCAGGATACCAGTCACAAATGCTATATGACATGGTATTTTTGGTTGGTAACGTTATTCTGGTAAGCTTCATTGTGCTTAGCTGGTACCTGGGCAATATAAGCCCTGGAGCTCAAACACTGTACATTGTAAAAAAAGCTATCGAATATTGTAACGAGTGACACGCCCCTTCGGTTATTTCACGTTTGCCTTTCTCGTAGGCAGCCCGTGGTTTTCTGTCTATCTGATTTATGTTTCTTGTGATTTCCATGTTTGCTTTTTATATGTTTTTAACGTTTTGTCTTGGCCGTGTACTTTTTTTTAAATGTCGTACTTGCATCGTACATTTTAGTGTCAATGTGCATTTCTTGCTGTATAGGGTTGGGGTATACATTGGGTATAGATTTTATCCTTTTTACTCTAAATATCTTATATTTGTGTCAGTACTGATTTTTGTAATTGTATGTGCATCGCGATACTATTTCAAGCGAATTCTTTACTCTATCGAGGCGTCATTCTCTACCAATAAAACCTCGCAAAAATTCCATACAAATGAATTAATTTGACTCACCACAAAACCTTAAGTCCAGTGAAAACAACAGGCGAAATTGGCTGATAGTGAATAACGAAAACATCGTCAAACTAGCTTGTTTTTGTCGAAACTGAAGAAACAAGTGACTGCTGCTCGTGCAAAGTCCGCCATCTTGACAATTGAATTGAACTGATGTTTACGCGCGGCACACGGGATTGGTCAACGAACAACCTTTGACCTTTAGGCGCAGGCGTCCTACTAGAATGACGTCATGTGCAAGGGTCTGTTGTTGAGTACATAAAAATACTTCATGTAGCTTGGTAATGTTAAAAAGTAAATCAAACTTTGTGAATACTTCAACGGTTTGTACATGTACATGTATTAAGATGGGTGGAAACAGGCACTTCTTTCTAGTGTGGACTTAGGCCTATAATGCACTCTACAGTAATTTGGCTTGTAGTAGCCAGTTTTATAGTTAAAATTGAGAGAAATTGACAAGATTTGCAATCTGAATATAACAAAGGCATAAAGGAAGGATAGTTTTGCTTTCTGAAGCCTAGAGTGAAGACTACAGATTAATGCCTGTCTTTGTTTCATTCTATACCATCAAAGTTGCTGCTTTGGGTGAGCTAGTTTGTGACTATCAACTCTCTGTAACAAACAAGAGATAGACTGGCAAAAAACATGGTCCTTTTATACAAAATATGAAAACTCTCAGAAATATTCGAAACTATTGTTGGAAAGTTAGTTTAGGGTACAAGACGGGCAGGCAAAATTTCTACTTACAAGTCCAAAAATCATTTTAAAAACACTTAAATCGATATTAAGTAAAAATTTATTTTTCCTGCAAAATTTATTTCCTGCATTTAAACAAATTTTAAAATCTTTACAATGTCCATCATTATCAAATAAATATCGTATAGTATTTAAATATTAACTTAATTTAAATTTTATTATACGGTTAAATTTTTTATATAAATGGTTTGAGGTAATTAACATTCAAATTTGACAATTAAAATATAAGATTACATGAATAATTTATAAGACACTATAAAAATGATAACTAGTTTCTTCTGCAAAAAAAACACTTCACCACCAGTGGTTAATAACATAATTGAATATTTTTGTGTGATTTGTTGTACTATTATTAGGAAAAGACCTCATGTGGTATTAAAAATTATCTGGGAGGTTAGGCTGCCATATGTAGCCAATTTTGTTAAAACATAAATTAATCAAAATCTTGAAGAAACAATTAGAAAAAAAGAAAGAAAAAAACATAAGTCTTAAAACCAAAATGACCACGTGTGGATCATTGACTTTATCAACATGGTGACTAGAGGTTTGCTGTCATGCCCACCCATGCTTTAACCAGTTGATGCGCAATAGCTTGTTTAAATGGAAGCAGGACTTTCTGGCCCTCGCTGCTTCCTGGCCTGGTATCACCGGTACCCAGCCCCGCCTGGAGAGCAGCTACAATATCCCTCCTCTCAAACCATCTTGCATCCTCTAGTTCTTGAGTATCCACGGTGATCTCCGTGGAAACAGCGTACCCAAAACAACCAATCATAAGTGTTGATGGCATGGGCCATGGTTGGGAGGAATGATAAGTCACATGCCCAACTTTTACCCCACTTTCTTCATGTACCTCCCTACGTACGGCATCCTCGATGGTTTCTCCTGTAAAATAAGAAAGGATGGTGAAGAGTTGCCAAACTCTGTCCAACATGACAGTAAACAGGTACACTGTACAGCATAGATAGTTCCCAGTAGATCCCATCAATACGGCAACTTGGGTTTTCGCGTAAGGCCGCATCAAGCGTTCTAAGTTTTCTACGCTGCCAAATCGTTTCAGTTTCACTGACCAATCGTGGAAGGAATTTGATACAACTCCCGTGCGCTGCTCCTGGTACTCGCAAATAATGCATAGCTGTGCATTCAAAAAGTGAAGATAACGATGGCCGACTTAACACCGAAAGACATCAAGTGGAAACTTTCTATGGGTTGGATAAGCTGTTTCACTCACAACACCAACAGAAGATTTCCCAATTATCAAATTTAATTCTTCTCTACTTTTCTCATTTACAAATTGTCAGAGATGAACAATCTTCATACTTTAGACAGTTGCAGTTTTACAGTCGCATGCAGCTAGTAGATCCCAGAGTTATAGAAACAGTATCTCTCACACTCTAATATTATTATTATTTTATCTCTCTCTACAAATTCAATAAAATGACACACAAAGGAAACACAAAACATAAATACATAGTGGAGAAGGCTAAACTGAGGAGGAAAATGAAACATTTATAATGTCATCGTTATCCACACGCCCCTAAGATAAAAAAATTCTAACAAATTGTCTAACTTTATTTTCTTATAATGAACTAGGAATTGAATTATGAAAGGGGAATTTTCTTGACTAACGCAAACTTTGAATGCACTTGATAAATCCTGTCCAAAGCAAGCACTACATGTATATTGTAAAATGCCAATAATACTGGGCACGATTTCACAAAGAGTTAAGATTGATCTTAACTCCAACTCAACCTTAATTCCTAAGCAAAGTGTGATGTCACAATGCAAATCACTATAGTGATACTGACAACTCATCTTAAAGATGAATCTTAGTGCTTTGTGCAATCGACCCCAGAAGATTTAAGGAGCATTCCACTGACCTGGTTCCATGAATCCAGCCAGGCAGGAATACATATTCCTTGGGAATTGTTTCTTCCTTCCAAGCAGTAGCTGGTTCCCATCAGGGTGGATGACGGCCATGATTGTCACAGGATCTACCCTCGGGTAACATGTGTTGTGCACTCCCTTCAAACTGCGGCACTCTAGATCAAACAACCGAATAAATAACTCAGTTACTTATTAGAACTTGCTCTGATTTAAAAATTCTTTAGTTTCGTACATGAATTACTCCTTTATGGAAAAAGTTGCATATTGACCAAAGACACCAGCCGTCATCACCACAATAAATCTTGGTTGTGCCATTTTTGGTGTGCATTTAAGCAGAGTTGCCAACATTTGCATCATGCAATCAGGAAGATTCTGTACAACAACCAGGGAGAAATTCAACAGGGAAAACAGTTTCCATAATCCTGGATTCTTCCCAAATTTGTTCATCAGATCCCACTCTCTGCTGAATCACAGAGAGAGAGTTGGTAGGCATGGTAGCTCTAATTTAAGGCAATGTGCCTGCAGTTAGACTTACTATTGTAATTTGACTTTTCCCCAAATGACAGAGCATGGGCAGACAGTAGTAAGGTCAAAGCAAGGGTCACTAGCTCATAACATTTATTAATTGAGTCTCTGCTTACAAACAATAGTTTGCAGGTCTCAGAGAGTGTATATTTTCTTTATTTGGGAAAAGTACAAGTTAAATTAAATCATTATTTTATTTCATTTAATTAATTGCTCACATTGATTACAACATGCAAATCTTTGCAAATATATAATAGAAATCTATAATATATAATAGAAATCTAATACACACAAGAATGGTTACACTATGTTCCGACACCCCTGATGTATTTTCCTAATTCTACCCCTAAACTTTAGCCTACCACTAACATGTAGATCATGAGGGGTTATCGAAGCAACTTAAGGGTTATTTTTAAAGTATCACCAGGTACATAATGGAAATGTGTCCCAAGTAAATTTGACAACAGGTTAACTCTGTATGGTAGGTATCCGCAAAAAAATTACACATAAACACGTTTTATACTGCAAACATTCAGCTTGCTGGTCACATGATGTGGGTTCTTACCAATGTTTCTTTCTTAATTTTAAGCACACATAAACTCAACACCATGACCTCAATGGTTGGCACGATATGATCCGCTAAATCCAACACACTCGGGCAATACAACCCTTGCATAGGTCATTGCTAGTTCAAACAATGCCATGTTATGTGCCATGCCCAACTCTCAACCATTTCTTTAGGTCTTCCTTTGAGGTCTTCCTTCCTCAGTGGGGGCGCTGTTTGAACTTGTGATGATGTCATAATATATGCAAGGGGTCTGTGCCTAGAGTAAAGAACATTGGTGGATTTGGGTGAGCTTTGATAAATGCAAAATAGAAAGTGAACTTGAGAAAGGTCCACAACTTTGACCTTACCTTTGTTTTCACAAACATGCTTATATCCAGCCTCCTCAATCCTCATTGAACTTCCACAGGTTGGGCAAAACTTGTATCTATCATGCCATGAAAAGAGTGCCCTCGCTTGACCAATTATACCTGCCTCTATATCAGCTAATGACATCAGAGCCAGGTAATTTTTAGGGGAAAGCAGCTCCGTGCTTGGAGCAATTTCTTTTATGGTATCTTCAGGGACATCTGCTACATCCACAGCAAACCAGGCCGGGTTGTCCAAATCAGAGGTAGCTGGAGAGGTGCTGTCTAAAGGAGATGGTTTGGATTCTAAAAGTGGGATCTTCCCAACTCCGAGGAAGATTAGAGTTGGTCGATCCTCTTTCGGCTTCTCCAAGAGGAACTGTAGCTGATTATATCGAAAACGGCATACTCTACAACTGCTACTGTCTGACCAAGTGACATAGGGGCTACCTTGACTGAACAAGACAAATGTTGTCGTCTGGTCCATCAGCTTTTGTTTCAGCCACTCCTCATCCGTTCTCTTATGACTAAATCGATCCAGGATGCTGAGACCAAAGAAATTGATGACGTTGTTGTCGTCAGCGCTACCCCCTTGTTGCTTGTGTTGGTTAATGAGATGTGATACGGCTGGATGGTGCCAGAACTCAGCAATGGCGAGAGCAGTCTGGCCTGCCTTGTTCATCAAAGTGTAGTCGCATCTGTGAAAAAAAAAAATCCTCAAATAACATCTTCATGATCATGATGCTCTGGATTCTTTCTTGGATAAGGACGAGATTCTTCAGATGAAGGATTTTATTTTTATTAATAAGGTTTCAGGTTTTTTTTTATTCTACAGTAGTAAACCAAAGAAATTAAAAAATAGAAAGCTAATATGTAATTGTAAGTGACATATGTAGAGAATAAAGTAAAAGTGACACTGCAGAGGGATTTAGAAGCAAAGCTTGTCGACAATGGTTCCTAAAAAGCAGGCACAGTGCATTGAACCTAGAATAGAAAATACAAGAGATGACCACTGATGAGTCTGTGACCATACCAATGGGAGGACACAATAACAGGACTCAATGCACCTGTTGCTACAAAAAACAATTTAACCATACAGATGTGAGCACATACCCAAATAAATGTTGTACCTTCCGGAATAAGCCAACAATTGCATACAAATAGAGATTTGGCAATAAGTTTCCACCATAATAGAGCAATATTTTTTGAGGATTTAAGTTTACCAATAAATGAGTTCCAAAGCATGGGATAGAATGCATTGGTAACAATGGCAAACCAACTATTACCCCTCATTGAAGACAAAACACATCATTTTAGGGCCAATATCTGTGAAGCATGATCAATGTATTTCTCCACATGCACACTACTGTAACATTAATAAATGTTCAACACTTTGAACAAAATACAGACAATGTTCCCTAACATGAATTGACACCCCAAAAAAATAAACATGATTTTTTCACATTTAAAAATGTTTGATTTTGTAACTTGCAGAACAGGCTAATTAATGAACTCACCCTTTGTCCAGAAGAAGTTTGATAACCTTATCATGGCCGTTCCTAGCTGCTAACATAAGAGCCGTCCAGCCATGATCATCAAATCCGTTAACATCAGCTATGCCATTGATCAATCTGGACACAGTCTGATGGTCTCCATCGCTGGCGCTTGAATGCAGAGCCTTTTGTATCTGTGACTTGACTGGTTTCGTGCCTGGATCTTCCGCCATGTTGAGCTTAACTTAAATCTCCAAGCATCTGAATAACAAACAAGTGATCAAAGAAACATTCACATATTTATTTTCAAAATAATCAATTATAAATGTAGCCCTAGTTACCAGATCATGTTGGAGATTGATGTATATATAAGTCAGTGAGCTTCTCAAAAGTCTGAAGGGTGAGAGTTGAAAAATTAAAGATAAAGTTAACTAAAGATTAAAGATGGAAAATTTATTTAAATGTTTAAAGTAAAATTTTATGTTTGTTAAGATTAGAGTGTAGCAATACTCCTAGAACAGCGGAATGAACCTCATGATGAGGTTCATTCCGCTATCATCTTTGTGGAGCCGATAGCGGAATGAGGAGTAGTGTAGCAAGTGAAAAAGTGCCATTCAGATTCGAATAATATACTGCTCGGTTTTTATTTTTTATTGTAACTTAAACATTCATGCACATGCATGGAGACGATAGCGGAACAAACCTAGTCATACTATAGGACTGGAGTACCCAGGCCATACTCATCCCTAATGCAAGGAAAGTGTCATTGTCAAAGACAATGTCTGATTCTTCAAAAAAAATTACTGAAATGAACAAGAATAAACTGTATAAATAAAATACACCGTACTAATTGAGTAATTAATACTGTTTGAAGTTATTAGTTAAGTTTTACTAATTGGCATGTGTCCTGTGTAATGGCAGCAGAGCCGAGGGCAAGGTTAAAATAAAAAATCCTGACAATCCTTCCATTTACACTGATCGTCATGATCGTATCTCTCCAGCATGCATGCAGCATGCAGAACTTCACACTCAAACCGTGGAGGAATAAGAACACACCTCTGCTCAAAGTCAAACCATGGGGGTACCTCCATGGTCAAACCATAGAGCTTTATGGTCAAACACAGTCTTCGCTTTCGTGGGGGCTATCCTATCCCTGATCCTGCCCTGACCATGCTGACTGACTCAACTGTGTAAACACTTAAGTTGGGACCAATCCCAAATAAAGCTGAAGGTAGGGAAGGTTTATTCAATCATACATATGTATTCGAATAATATCTGTATTTAACTCACGTAAGCAAAGTTAGCAAACTGACTTAAAGTAATCAGCAAATAAACTTTCTTAGAATAGAGAATATCCAGGGCACCTCTCTCTCTCTCTCGCTCCAGCTGTTCATGATTACAACAAAGGTCAATCATGGGGGTCACCGAGGTTTTATGTAAAAACCATTATGTGCATGCTATTTATTGCCAACAGAGGGCGCAACACAAGTCAGCTTTGGTTTCGGAAGACATTATTTTTTTAAATAGCATCTTAACAAAGGCAATGATTTTCATGGGAAACCAGCCCCGACGGTTTTGTAATTGAATTGTTTTCTCATCTATCCACGAATTAAAGGTCAGACTTGCTTTGGTCAGACAGCACCCTCCCTCCCATGAGTTCAAACTCTTGGCAACTTCCTGTGACCACTTCTACCTCTCCCCACCCCTTGACCCAACCTTTCTGACCACACCCCCTCTCCTGAGGGGAAAGTTACTATTTAAGGTGTGATCAATACTGACCCAGCACAACTAATGTCTACTTTAATTAACAGAATGAATAATAAACACACTCTTTTAAAACTATTTTTGATTTATTGGGAGCAAAATTCAACATAATGACGTTTAAGTTGTGACTAAGTTCAAAGGTTTTATTTAACTCAACAAAAAGGGTTAGGTTTATAAAGCTAGTCTTGTTTCAAAACGAAATAGTAATGAATTGCAAACTAGTCATCTGCATACAGCAAGGTTCAACCTGTGTTTATGATCAGCTTGTTTAAGCCACAGGGAACATTCAGCCAATGGGTTGATGCATTACGCCCTCCTGCCGAACAACTGCCTAGAAATTGAATGCAGGGGGCCAACTACACTAGAACCTCAACCCATTTTCATAAACTGCTGCCAAAGACACACAACCCTAATTATTCATATTGTAAATGTATCAAGACGAATGAATGGGATTTACAATACCAGTCCATAGAATGCCCAATTGTAGCTAGGTTTGGTCGATTCCAAAAATCGTTTTGATTCTCTTAAAATCAGACAAACGTCACAAAGACTACAGATGATTAATTCTGCAAACCGGTTAGGTGTACGTACACGAAGTAAACATGTTTAAGGATTTACAGACTCTTAACATTGCCGTGAATTTAAAACCTTCAACCCGTAATAAGTGTTTTCTGGGATCCAAGGTAAATACAGCGAAGATGCAACAGAGGTTTTGTCATAACAAGGGTTATGTCTTTCTGGTTTGTATTAATGCATCTCCACCTCTTTAAGGAAAATCTGGAGAAAAGGTGAAAAAAAGAAGAAATATTCTTCAAAAACTGAAAAAGTCCCAACATATTATAGACCTTAACAGAACAAACCTCTGGATTTTATTGGATTAGGGCTTGAAAACCCATTCCAGCCCTAGTTTGAGTATTATCGAATTGCATTCTCTTGTTGTTTTCATTTTGACTTAAATTGGGACATTTTTAGAGTATAACAAAGACGATCTGAGTGAATGTATCATTGGTTTTTATCTCCTCTTCTTCCCCTGGCTTTGCTGGATGGTGACAACCGGTGCGTACTTGGTCTGAGCAATCTTATTGATGTAATACACAGCCACCAGAGAGAATATAAAACTGAAGGAGAAAAACAAAAGCAAATATAATGCATCAGTCTTCTTATTGAACGTTTTGACCCTTCATGTTTCAACCCTAGAAGAGTCTTTCTCAAGTGGCATTTAGCCTTTGAGAAAGACTCTGCTAAGGTCAAAACATGAGACCATTCACATTTATTTTTGCATTTACAGCATTTGTCCTTTTGGTTGGTAAGGAGTTTGTAACAGCTACTTTTAATTTCTCAGTTTTTGAAAGAACACTAAATATTGTTTTAATTTGTTTTTTTGATCTCTCTCTCTCTTTCAAAGTAATACATATATGATTTAATGTTCACATTAAATCATATAATACATATATGATTTAATGTTCACAATGTCAAACAAGCTTTCTTTAACGCAATGAATAGCCTGACATACAATAGAAGTCATTGCTAGAATATTCCTATTCTTGTTTTTAACTGCTTGGAAGTTTAGCCTACAAATTGCGTGCATTCTGTTTTGAATATGCAGGCAAATAATATGGGTACAAATCTAACGTATTTGCCACTACTGGTTCCCCAATACAGGCAAGTTATTTAATTTTGAAAACCATCAAGAAATCCCAAGAGAATCTGAGACAAGCTTTGTCCTACATAAGACAACCCCTCATGTCCGTATGTACACCCAGATGAAGGGAATCAACCTCCCTGGGAAAGCATGCACAATCAAACACAAATACTATTGACCTCATTATGTTTTTCTTACTCCTGGGTGGAGAGAAGCAGTTATGGTTAGTATTAAGGTGACTAGCCTGGTAGGTAACCTGAATCTTACTTCTAATCATGACTACATACCATGTTGTGACACAGACACGATGTACAAGTCCAGACGCAAACATGGCAGCTCCAAGGCACAGGGCAACTATGGTGGGTCAAAATATTAAAAATAAAAATGAGAATACTAACCCAGGCACACAAAGTCAAAAGGCCGTAAGCAATAACGTTGCTCCTGACAAAAACACATACATGTAGCATTACTGTTACAAATTGTGTTAACAGCATGACCCGCAAAGACATGTTTCCCACTCCCATGCTGATGCAGAATTTAACATTCCTATAAGGACTTAGGAACGGCAGAAAACCAATCAAACTTTCACACTTTCAGTTTTCTTGAAAGACATTTTTGCACATTAATTGCTT
>CM021533.1:16897392-16908163 GCA_010994315.2 Pisaster ochraceus
ATCTAGAAACACTCATTGTTTAGAGACAGGCATGAAAAGTATGTTAGAATTATGAGACCTATCTATAAAGCACCTGGTAAGGTTAGGGCACTGTTATGGTAAAGTGTCTTGCTAAAGGACACCCCGGAATCTGTTTTTAAAAATTGACTGTTTTAAAGAGGCCTACCTTCAGGGAAGATTTTCAACTGGAAACCTTTTCCAAACATCAATGATTCAATGTTTCCAACGGCCTGTTGCAAATGTTTAAGGAATGAATCAATTATGACAATCAAACAAATTAACCCTTAGTCTGACCATTCAAATTCATCCACTGTGGTTTTAAATGCTACATAAATAGCCGGCAATAATTATGATGTCGTGATGTGAATGCATCTACGCAGCACAGCCAACCCTTCTTCTGTCTGACCATTTAATCTCATCCACTGTGATTTGGATTGATAGATAAACTATGCCAGCCTGCAATATGATATCATGTGGTGAACACATCTATGAAGTGCACAGTCAACCCTTCTACTGTCTGACCACTCAATTTGATTCACTGTGGTTTTGAACAATAGATAAACTATGCCATCCTGAAATAATTATGATGTCGTGTGGTGAATGCATCTACACAGTACAGTCAAACCTCCAAGTGTTTGACCATTCAACATCATCAACTGTGGTAATGAATTACGTACAAACTATGCCACCCAGCAATACATCATGTAGAGAATGCATACATAGTATGTACAGTCAACCCTCCTACTATCCGACCATTCAATCTCATCCACTGTGGTTTTGAATAATGTATAAACTGTGCCAGCCTGCAATATGTTATCACGTGGTGAAACGGTAGTCAGCCCCCTACCTTTTGACCCCACTGTGGTTTTGAGTGATAGATATTGAAACCATGCTAGCTTGCAACAAGATATATGTGGTGAATGCATCTAAACAGTACACAGTCAACCCTCCTACCTGTCTGACCATTCAATATCCTCCACTCTGGTTTTGAAGGACAGATAAACTATGCCAGCCTGCGATAAGATATCATGTAGTGAACGTATATCACAGTACACAGTTAACTCCTTACTGTCTTATCATTCAATTTCATTGACTGAGGTTATGATAGATGAACAATTCTATCCTACAATCACAGTCGACCCTCCTAATGTCAAATCATTCAATTTCATCCACTGGCAAATGATACAAAAACTATGCCAGCCTGCAAAATGTGCCCAGTTTTATAAAGCAGTTAAGCAGAAAATACTGCTCAGCAAATTTCTTTACTTTTAGCGAAAAATGGGCGGGGCACCAGTCGGAACAATGTAAACATTTATGGAATGTTGGCTGGTAACCTGTTACTGCTAAGCAAGATTTTATGTGCTAAGCACATTTTTATACAAGCTTACAGGCTTTGAGAAATTGGGCCCAGTTGTTTTTTTATCATCATATAAGATAATTTTTCTCAAATTGTTAGCATTTTGGACACCTCTTATCCAGAATGTTTTCAAAACTCTGCCCAAGGGCAAATATTGGCCAAGCTAATGAGGCAGCTGAAAAGGATACGGTAAGCATGAGACAGAAAAGAACGGAGCCCAAGAATCCTCCAAGGATTGTCATCCACTCAGAAGCTGCCAGCTGAGTCTTAAACATCTGCATCCCAGCAAAGATGGAGATGGTCAGAAGAGTGGACAGCAAGAAAGAGACGCTCGTTGACACAGCTGTTGAATCAATTAAATGTTTAAAGTACTGTTAATAAATGAAAAGCTATGTGATTTCAGGCATTGAATTGTGGCAAGGTCTGGATTAATTTGGGTTTGCGGTACTACTAGAACTATGAGATGATAGTTGAACAAACCTTGTAGTTCTAGGAGTAGGTTTGTCATTACGCCAATTGCCAAGGAGAATTTAGTTTTGACCTGGTGACAAACTGTTTACCTAGTTCTGTAAGAATTTATCCTGCTAATTGTCTACTACTGTGGAGTAGATTTGGGAACTAGGAATAAATGTCTACTACTGTGGAGTAGATTTGGGAACCAGGAATGTCTACAACTGTGAAGTAGATTTGGGAACCAGGAATGTCTGCTTTCGCTTTTAGCAAATACAAGGGACATCTCGTAATTATCTTCATTTTTCACTATTCCTCAGTGAGACAAGCAACTGCTCCATTATCAGGCAACTGAAGAATGTTTGACTTCAGATGCTGGTCTTTCTAGATAGTGTTATTAGGATCCAGTGTTAACTTTGTTTGGCCAGTGTGGGATAAAAGGGGAATTGGAGAGCATTGCCGCTCTGCCTCAGTCAGGATATCACTATTTAATCCAAGTCACAAATAGCCGAAACATCTGTGTCAAAATTGTTTGATATCCACTTTTCTCCAATAACAGCTAAAGATTTTTATAAATATACAAAAAATGGCAACAATAATTTTACTTCCTTTTTCTAAAATTCTTTTAGAAGAATTGGTAGCTGAAACACTAAAGTTTTACCTCTGAAAAGGAAACTTCAAGCGCACATTTCGTTGTACGGACGAAACTCTCGCGCACTCATGCCCAAAGGAACTAAAATGGAGTGTAGCGAGCAGCGTTGTCAAGACCACCATAGACCCTAAAATTGTTTTTCTTATGATTTTGACGCTTTGTAATGGTTTAAAGTGCCTGTGCCTCTCTGTATACATATCTCACATCTGTCAAACCTTCTGGACAGATTGTTAAATTGACCTACCTAAATTAAGGGAGATAAAGTGGTGGCCAGATGCAGATTTTAGCCCTAAGTGAATCATACAAATAGATTTTGGCTTTATTACGCTAAAAAAGTACTGAAGACTGAAGTGTTATTCCCCCAAACACTAGAGCAAGGAAGCTCTCTAGCTCAAAATAATAATATGTGTTTTTATAAAAACTGGACAGGCAGAGTGCAGTACTCCAACCAAGTCCAACTAATGTTAACACTAGCCTATTTTATATTGTCACTTTACTTTTAGTTTTAATATTTCGTTTTAATATGAAAACTTTCAGCAGTTTGATACTGCATTATCTTGACTTTTCCAACAATATTTAAGGGGGAATTTAAGCCTCGGTCATACCACGCAGATCAGAGGAGAGCCTCCGCTCCAGAGTAGACAGGTGGTCGAGCTGTCCAACATAATAAATTCACACTGACAACGGTCTCTGGCTCTGCAGCCCCAAAATGCTATGAAATATTGAGTTCATGTCCTTGTCTGCAGAAGCAGAGAACGTTTTCACGACTCTGTCATCAGCTAAAAACAAACATACACACTTCAGAAGAAATATGTTTTCTTTAAAAGTTATATGGCATTAAAGACAACAAAAGCTCACCCATTTTGAAGACGGTATTTTGCCGAAATCACAAACAACCGACGACGACGAATTCCAGAGAGACAAAATCCTGCCTGTGCCTAGCCTATTGAGGGCGTTCTGTGTACATGTGGCAAATGCCTCAAGGTCGATGAACTCTCAATATTTTTACGTCATCGCGTGGAGTCAGAGCTTGGATGAAAGACTTTCTCCATGGTCAGCTACAGAAACACAGCGTTCATGATCCCCTTTTTAAACAATGGGTATTTCAGCTTTAAATGCTTTTAAATTGATGCCTATCTTTATCTTTTTCTCTTTTGCACATAGCACTTGTTGTTAGTAGTTGTCTGGCCCGAGGCTCGAGGGGGCGCTATATAAAATAACTATTTTTTAGGGGCGCACCACACTAAATAAACTCCTATAGGAACTAATGCTAAATGATAAATATTCAAAAATACTCAAAAAATTGTGTAAGTCTCTCAGCCTCTTGAAAACCAATCAGACATACTTTTGGACAACTAAACTTCAGAATTCTTTTCAATTTTTGGCAGGTCAGCCGTTTGAAAAGTTTGCTAGCAACCCCAGAAATAAACTTTCCCGAAAATGAACTTTTTCCAAAACCGACTTGCTGCCAGTTTTCGTGAAGCACTTCTCCACTTGCCAAGTAAAATAGGGCCAAGTTAAACGCTTAAATTTATCAAGTCTCCCCAAAAGTTGAAACACAGAACCCAGGTTGTGAAAAATTCTTATAATTACACATTCTATTAATTACACGCCCCAAAACGTAATAATTTTAAAAAATTATGTGGGTATACAAATTATGATAATGAGCTTGGTTTGGCGCATGAATATTTGTCCATTTAGTGTGGTGCACCCTTAGAGTCCTTTTTGTATTCTTCAAGCCACCATTACTATTGTTATTTTGCATTTTTATTGAGCTACCTATTTCACTCATTGCTGGAAATTATTTGAATATGATATTCGAATAATATAGCAACGTTGAGACACCATAGCATCGTACATAAAAATTGCTACTATCCGTAGTTTCCTAATAATACTTAATAAAGTGACGTACGTAACTCATGAGTCGTGTGTGTCTAACTGCCCATGCAATGCAATGGTTCGAACATTAGGCCTAATGGAAAATGTAATATGTACGTGAACATTAGTGAGTCCCCGGCTTTCAGTTTGTCTTTGGACTATAACACCCAACGTTCAGACTAAGAAACACTGTTTACCTAGGCCTAACTTTGAAAGATGGGTCACTTCCAAAAAGTAACTGGGAGAACTCACGAAACCTCAACTAATCTAAAGATTGAATCTGGACGCCAGGAAATGCAAAAAGTGGGACTTTGACTTAATTTGTAGATTTCCTCAAACAAAAACAAAAAAACAAAACAGTGTTAGGCCTAGCCTAATTAGGAAGAACCGGTGCACGTGTAGCAGAAGATTCTGCCCCCCCCGGAGATTCTGGTGTCCCCCCCCCCCATACGGAGAACTGATGTGTACTCGTTTCTTCTGATAGCACCCTCTTTTGAATCACCATCCTTCATTCCTTGTTGAATAATATTTACCATAATGGAGGACGGAATCTCCGGGGGACAGATTTCCCTAGGACAGCGGCCCCGGGCTCTGTTTGATGTTGAAACCCTTATAATAGCCCGGTTCATGATGCGAATGTGACGTCACAACTTCGCAACTACACTCGCAGCGAAAACAGAGCACGGGGCGGTGATGTCAAAACTCGGTTCACATTCGCATTCGCAGGAAGTATGGAACCGGGCTTTAGCTATTGCAAGCTGCTCCAAGCCGGAGCCGGAGCCCTGAGCGAGGTTTGGAAAAGGCCCATGTTGTGTGTTATTCAACCAATGGCAATGACGTGACGTGAGACCACGTGGAAGGTAACAAAGGTCATACTTTATTCATGTTTGTGTGGAGTTTCTTCCACGCACACAGTCGTGCCCCTGCAAGGTTTTTTCTAATATCTCATGGCGACGCAGGCGTATAAGATGGGCATCTCGGGCTGGTAAGTCAAGTCATGATGAATACCCATGCAAGCTGAGTGGACATCGGAGATGAAGCCAATCACAGAGTGAACAACGCAGTTGAATGATTCAGTCACACCATTCCCCGACATCCTACCGTTCAAAGATACCTGTCAATTACTACTGCGCAGACTAATTGGACATACGTTGGTTTCTCTCTTCCCCCTCCCTCTCTCTTTCTTCATCTTTTTTTCCTTTTTCTTTATACGCGGTGAACGATTCACTACGCACGTAGGCCCATAACCAAACCTTGAAGAGCTAGGGAGTCGTCGGCAATAAAAGCCAGTCGTGTCATCAGCTTCGAATCACTTTGAGCGGCAGGTTTTAATTCTTTCTGAATACTTGCAGAAAATAATGGAGAACACACTTGGCGTGTCACCGGTGCTAGCCAAACGAAGCACACAGCTCCTGCCTGTTCTAACGCCAAAGACCATACCTAAGTTTGTGATTCCTTCTCGCCGACCGGGTCAAATGAACCCAGTTCGAGCAGGAGTTGAAAATAAGGGGCTCCCCCGAAAGTACAGTAGTGACAGTGATTATTCCTCGGGCTCAGCAATGTTTGATGAGCACGAGGTGTCCTCACCGGTACACGACAATCCCTCTCTGCAGGACAAATCTAACGACTGCGATGGCTTTACCTCAAAAGTGGGTCAGTCAGAGAGCGACCCGGGCTACACCCTAGCTATGACCCTTCGCCACCTACCGAAAAACTACACCAAGTATGGATTCTCCACGCTCTCATCTTCTCCTAAGACCAACAGAAAAGAGTCCATGTTCTTCTCACCTAAAATGAATGCTCTGCCTAGACTCTCAATGGGAACAAGGTGTTTAAATTTAGCTGCCAAAGGGCTCGACTTGCCAGTCTTTGCCGAAAGCAATCGCACCGTTCAGACTCGTTGTGGACTTCCAGCTTCCCGGAAAACGCACATTTACCTAGATACGGATTCATCTGAGAACAGCGATGAGGACTCAGCAGAAGATGGTTCACTCTCTGTTGTGAGATCTTACAGTAACAACCGAAGACGTAGCTGGTCTAAGAAACCGAGAACGAGGAGAAATGGGGTCAATTTACCCAGCCATTTGAGCGATCTGGACGGATACCTCTCAGACCAAAGCTCCATCGAAGGGAGTCCAGTGCTCTGTAGACACGCCACACCTAAACGAGAACTATACGAAGAAGACTCTAATAACAAAAGATTACTGGCTCTACAGGAGCTCCATCTTACATGTGCACGGCAGCTTTACGGTACCACTGATCAATATTCTACTGATATGGGTGGAATCGAGATATGCCTACGGTACGATCGCTCTGCAAGACGGCTGATGGTTCTGCTCATACGCGGTGAAAACATCAGTTCAAAAGACGTCTTGTTTCCGAAACAGGTCTGCTCGTTTGTTAAGCTGAACATAATGCAGTCAGTGTGTCAGGCCCAGAAATCGAACACAGCAATGAACACTTGCGATCCTTATTACGACGAGGAATTCGCTTTCCATGACATCAGCCCCATCAATCTGAAAAATTCGCATCTTAGGCTTCAGGTGTTCGTGGAGGGATCCGCCAGCAAACTTTGCTTAAAGAACTCGACCAACATTGGTGAAGTCCGACTGAAACTTGCCGAGGTGGAGCAGAATGGATACGTTCACGTCAAAGAGGATTTGAAACACAAGAAACACTTCATTGTAAGTTTTATCAATAATATAATTACAATGACTGACAATACCAACTGCACAAAACAGAAATCATAGACGACAAAGACATTGTTAAACAGAATGCCATTTTGTTTACGCTTCACATCTTAACGACACGATTTCCTTGGCCGTCACGATAGACAGGCTTACAGTAATATTTCTGGGCTGTAACATGTTATAGGATCCCCTTTAAGGGGGCTTACCCGATATTCGTTGCAAGGTTTGAAAGGGTTCTCATCACCATGTTTCCTCATCAAGTTAGTTTATACCATCATTAACCAGAAGTTGGGTGAATTTTTCCTGTGTGGTGGGTAACGGGCACACAATCTACACCTCTGAACCCCCCAATGCCTTTCTAATATAAGTTTTTCTTTTGTGTCTTTCCACTTTTACAGGCGCCTAAGAGGATGAATGTAAGCTTGAGTTACAAGGCAAATGATCGCATCCTGACGGTCGTCGTAGTCAAAGCACAGAATCTGATCAACAGCATCATGTCACGTGGATCAAGTAAGGACACGAACCCAAGAATGTCTTAGCTGACCCTTTTTGAAACCACGGCATAGGCTCAGCCCCGGCTTGGGCCTAGGCCCGGCTTGGGCCCAGGCCCAGCATGGGCTTGGGTCTTGCTTTGGCTTAGGCTCCGTGCGTGCACTCTGTTCCGGGCTTCAAACAGCTGGTGAAGGGAGCCTAAAGCCGTTACCTCAAGCAGAAGCCGTGGCTTCGTGAAGGGTCACTGAACCAAATTGGTGACAATTTACGTATTAAAGTATACCAGATGATGGGAGATCACTACGGACTATGCAAGTCTCGCGCGTATTCGAACATTGGGACCCGTTAAAGTGAGAGTTTGTGTCCTTTTCGCGTTAAAGCAATGTACGTGGCACAAAAGTGGTCCCAAAATGTCTGAATGCTCGCGAGACTTGCGCAGTGTATAAACATCTGCTGAATAACGTTTAACTCATCCCTTTAATTTCTCTCAATTGATTGCAGACTGTTTCGTGGAAGTCCAGTTGACCCAAGTCGGTAGAAGTGGTAACAGTCTAGACAACGACACGCGCCAATCGAGCGTTAAAAGGCTGACAAACTCGCCCGTCTTCAAGGAAGCCTTTACGTTCCGCCTGAACGAAACCCAGAACATCCGAGACGGTTTGATGCTCGTGTGCCGCATCATTCGTCGAAAGCCTTTCCGGAAGAACACCATCATTGGCCAGGTTCAGTTTGGCATTGGCTCCACCCACATTAGTGAAACCATCCAATGGGATAATTTGTTACGTAACTTGGGTCGACCAATCACACAGTGGCACACACTGGTATAATTTGAAGCTTTGCTTGGGTCAAAAACATTGGTCCTACAGATTTTGTTGAAAGTATGTTTTTAAAAAGGGTAAATGAAACATTGACCATGAAGCAAAGAAAAGACTCCTAAAATTAGACAATTATAATTCATCCTAAGAAGACGACTTTTCTACTTGCCGGTACATCTCAAGCATTTGGGAAGACGGACAGAGGCCTGTTCGAAACGTCATGGCCATACGAAAAGCTCTTTCCAGAGCCAATACTCCTCCCCAAAAGAAATTCATACATTTTCTATTATTTACACCATCCAAAGCTTCAAACCTTACCTAAATGTATTGTCATACAATGGGTTTTATCAGCGTAATGCTGATTTATAGGACAAGCTATAAAAATTTAAAGATGCGATAAAAGTCATCTGTACAATGTCCAGCTGAATACAGTGTCTACTTCTCGAGAAAGCAGCAAAAAACTGTCTTGGTATTTTCATCGAGGACGTCGAATCCATCCACGTATAGCGAGGTGACAGCATGTACCAACCATAACAGCTGCAGTATTCGCGAACGGACATTTTCGTCGATATTATTAAACTCTTAATTGTGTACATAATTTGCAATACTGTGAATTTTTGTGCGGTAGTATATTGATTAATTTGTAAATTTTCTAATGATGTCTGATCCATATTCCTTATAAGCATTTTTTTTTCTTCTCATTTCAACTTTTGGTGTCATCCTTTTTTTTCTATTATTTGGATTTATTTGAATGTGGTCATTTGTTTTGGCAGACCATAACTTTTCTCCCCTTTTCATTATTTGAAGGACTTTTCGCAGTGTTTTGGGTAATTTTTGACTGTAGACCAAGAGTTGAATGTTTAAAAAAATCCAATACCAATACCAATTTAAACGCCGCGTCGCTTAAAAAGCGCACTACACTGGGATGTTGACTCCCAAGGTGCAACCAAGTTGTGCTGATGACGTCAGGGTCAATGTTATGGATCTGCTTACCGCGAAATTTTGTGCTTACGGCACCCTATAAAGGAATACTTCTATATGGTCTTCAGAAGTTGATAGAAAATAGCAGAATGAGTAAGGCTTTTTTTTTTACTGACAGCGCAAACCCATTGAATCCGTTAATTTAAACAAACTAATTAGATTGTCAACTAAGCCTTAAAACTATTTTTTTCGACCTTGCATTCTAAGCCAGTGCCATCATTAATTTTAACTGTAGTTTTTATATACACTGCTGTACAATAAAAATTAATTGTGTGTTCACATGGTGAAGAAATAAATTGCATTGAATTGAATTAAGTTGAAATTAGCTTAATCCAAAATATTCGACATGCAAACGAAACATTCTGAGATTAGCAGTTCCTTATTTTATGAACTAACAATTATTTTAGAAATGAAATAAAACAGTTTTGCAACCGCATTAATCGATTGTGGTTTAGTGCGAAGAAAACAGGTGTTCCCCATTTGAGAAGAGACCCCGCCCCCCCCCGCACCAACCACCACCATGATGACAACTTCAATATTTCTCCAAATATCGGACAATCCCAATCCTCAAGATCTTAGGCCTAAATTCCGTTTCCCCTCAAACTACGTTTTCGTTTACACAGGAGTAGAAGTTGACAATAACCTCACCTGATGGGAATTCTTGGAAATTTGAACTTTTCGCTTATTTAGTTTCATCAAAATTCTGGATTACCCCCCCCCCCCACCCCAACCTCCTTCCCACCTGACTTTCCTGGAAACTGCCCCGTCCCAACACCTCATCTCAAGGGTTTGACATACGTCACTGCAGCTGAGGGTTTAAAGAGGGGCGAAATCAGTTTTGTGATGCTGCAAGTTCTCACCTCGCGATGAAACGATGTAAAATGACATTGTGTTTGCTACCATTCCGGTGCGAATAAAAACAACACAAACAATTGGTCTATACATTTTTGTGCAGGAAAATTGTAGCTTATTTTTGAATTTCGATGACGTTCAATCAAAACGGCATTAGATTTATCCTTTTGACTGACGCAAAAACTCCTCTTTGGAAGCGACCCATGGTTGTTGATATCCAATGACGTCATGTTTTAAATTTCGCTATAAAATAAATAAGATAAAGAGACATTTTACACCATTTTAATGTCACGTTAGAGACTTGAAATTGTCCGTAAGGACTGCATCCAAACTGAATTTGACCTTGTAGCCCCTTCAATGAAGTTCAAATTATACACCAATGTAGATAATTGGGCCAAACCGGTCTTACATATACCCCAGAAGTGGAACCAGAGGGCAGTGTTGGAGCCCCCCCCCCCCCAGCTCAGAAACCTCCCCCATTGAGATGAAAAAAAGCACAACTGGATGAATGGTTCGATGCATTAAATAACCCCCTCCCCAATTCCACCCCCCCCAACAAAAATAAATAAATAAAATAAAAATAGCCCCACTCCCACCCCATCCA
>CM021533.1:16908504-16920414 GCA_010994315.2 Pisaster ochraceus
GGGGGGTGGGGCAACACCACAATATTAGCTGTGCAATTTTGGGACTTAGTTTATTGGGCATTTTAAGACTACCTGCGCGTGTTTAAACATTGATTTCCAAATGGGGTACCCACTAGCTAGCCACCTCTGACGTCAGTGCAAGGTGCAAATATCGCAATTTGACATAATACAAAACTTTTCACCGACATCAACAACGTCAAAAAAATTCCACTAGAGTGATTTCTTTATACCTCTGCATGGGTTTATTAAAATAAAAAGTACACAGTTATTATTTGAATTGATTTATTAAAACAAGTGACGTAACTCTTTGTTTCAACAATATACATAAACAATTGTCCCTTAGTTTTTTCAATACCAATGAAAATAGCTTTTAAAACATTAATTTTCTTGTTAACTTTTTGTCACTTTATCTACTTAATTTGTCACAAAATTATTAAACTACTGAATTATCTCGAGTCCCTCAGCTCTTTTATAACGGAGAAACTGCTAGCAACCCGTTTAACAGGGAACAATTTTAAGTACTTTCTGTAACAGGAAACTTTTGCAAGTTTGCTTGAAGCAAAATATAAATGTCACATTTTTAAGGTATCCCAACAATACTCATAAATGTATGTTATAACGCAACTCGTAACCTTGTGAGTTCAAACAGTAAATGGAGTCAAGATATTTGAGGTCAAATTCACAAATCTGTTTACCGTTAAGCAAGTTGTTGTTCTTTAGCAGAAAAAAATGTGTTTTATAAACGATCTTGAATATTTGGCAGCTTGTATTCCGTTCAAAGAGTTGCATTTTACGTCACTGCTTATAAAAATTGCATGCCTCTTGCTTTGCTGACAGTAAACTGTGGTCAGGGCTACTCCATAAGCAGAATAAGTCTGCTTACAGGCTTAATGGTGTTAAGCCAGGTATGTTTAACCAGTTTGAGGAAAGGGCGTGTTTCACAGAAATATTTGTCCTCAGTGCAAAGGATGTAAAGAGAGACGTCTAAGTAGTTCACAGAAAACACTACATTTAACCCTTAAAACTGATCGTCATATCATTTTTAGTTCACAAAATTGCTACTGATACCTAACATCGGAAGAAGCAAAGACATGATTGGGGCACAGGTGGGGAGCTTGCTTTGCACCGACCAATCATGTGCAAGTTTACACATGGCTCTGGTCTGAATTGTTCTCTTGTTATGTCCAACAGTGTTTATAAAATAATTCTAAAACAATTCAACAGGACACAGTATTTAACGTATTTTCCATTGCTCATCATTAAAAAATTGTACAAGTTAATACACAGGTTAAATCCACATTTTTTGGCATATTTAATCTATCAGGGGTAATTAATCTGGGACAAAATACATGCTTTATAAGAGTACAGATTGGCGATTCAATCTGTTGGCTTGAATTCAGTTAGTTTATTTTATATGTAAATCAAAACTTGTATCAAGTGGCCAAAACATGGAGACGTAATGAAACAGATTTGAGGTACTCGTACTGGAGCATGTTTCTGTACTCTTCTTGTACTTGTGCTCATTAAATTGTATTTCTATAGTATTCATAATCAAAAAATAAAACAAGTTGTAAGTGACTCAATTTTTAACTTAAAAAAAAAAATGTTTTGTAACTGTACTTGTTACTCATGGAAAAGAACAGGCTTATTGAAAAGAACTCATAATTGTACTTATGAAAACGTGTTTGTACTTTCTCAAGAAAAAGTACTCAAACTTGTACAAAGTACTCAAAAGGAAAAATACTCACACTTGGACTCGGGGAAAATACTCAACTTACAACTCTGCAATAAAATGTGGCGTCGCAGTTTTGTTCAAATTTCCTGCCACTTTTATAAATTCTTGTGAGCAGTCACTTCTGAAAATTCACCATGTTTACTAGCATTTACTTTTCACAAATCAGTGTCATGACACCTGTGACCAGGCGGTTAATTTCATACTGACCTTAAGCAGAAAATATTTCTAAACAATTCTCTGCTTAGCAAAAAATAAGCAGACAACCAGCCACATATGGTACATGTGACATGGCATTTCGGCTGGTAGCCTTATTTCTTTTTAGTAAGCATGACTTTGTTGTGCTTAGATACTTTTGTGCTTAAGCAGCTTTATGAAATATGACGCATGTCATTTATCTGCTATAACTGACTTCCAAAACAACGGCCGTCATCTGGACGTAATCCACGGCCTCACCTACTGGGTTTCATTAAAGACGTCAGAGATGTTCAACATCTGTTATTCCATAAACAACAAACTATAATTCAAATTATACGGACATAAAACCCTTGCTCTCTAATAATGTTGCACAATTGATTGCAGTGCTTATGAATTATTCATTTTATGTCATTTTATATACAAATATATTCATGATGTACATAATCAAATTAAGCGACTTTGGTAATATTTTTATACAATATAAACACATACAAATATTCTCAAAAGCTGCTCACAAAAGAAGGAAATCAGAACAACACAAATTTCACATCACATAGACAGAGTACAATTTCCAAAACGTTTTAAATTTTGAGTTAAATTTTAAGCTTCAAACTACCAATATTACAACTTACTTAAAGGACTGATTTGATTAATTAATTACATCTCTTTCCATCTGGTTGTGAAGCCAATGACTCTCAGAAAAGCCAACTTAATCACTGTACTAGCCAAGATCCCAAAGGGGAGAAGACAAAGAAGGAAGTTTCAGTTTTAGAATGTGGGAGGAAAACCTCAGAAAATTAGTCAAGATAAAGCCCACGCAGTCCGGCCGAGACTGAAAACCTAATCCACATAGTGCCCCGAGCATGATTCAAGCCAAAGATACCACGACGGACGCCAACCCGATCACTTTTTTTGATTTACTCTAATTGTGTTCAGAATTGTGATCAATTACATAATGGGGAAAATGTAAATGTGAGCATTAAACTCTGATAATGACTTACGTACTTTTGAGAGTGACCTAAATTATTGGCTTAAATAAGCTCATTAACAACTGCCACCAAGGAACACAAGAATTAAAGTGTACACTTTGGGGGTTTTTGAACTCTTGAAAATTTAGGAATACTCTTCATACTTTTTTTGCTGACATTTCAGACTGAACTTCCCGTAATCAAGAACATTCAACACATATACAAAGATTCACAGCCGGAAATTTACATTGATAGATAATGTTTTTCTTAAATTGTTTTTTTTTTTTACTTGTCAACTTGTCTACCAAGTATCAATGTTTCAGTGCCCTTAAATTAAAGATATCATGCGACACTTTTGCAGAGAAGTACTCGTATATAACTACTTTATTGCTTATTATTCAGAAACGTATATCATGTGGAATATAAATCACATACAATAACACTGTTATATATTTTTTATTGACATCATATTTGTTTTCTTCTCTGTTAATATACAATTCATGATCTGTACATATACTTTGTACATATAGAGGCATTGGTGCCGATTCCAAATTTTATTACAACACCGACAGGAAAAAAACTAAATAAATACCCAAATATAAAAAACAACAACACAAGAGCCAAAATCACAAACCATTGCAAATTATGTTTACCTACTAAGCATGGGTTGGTTGGTAAACTGTCACAAGTACTTGATATCACATGGCACTTTAGCTGGTAACCTTTTTTTCTGTTAAGCTGATCTTTCCTACGCTAAGCAGGTATGTTGCAATTCCAGGTGTAAAACTTAGAAGACATCTGCAAGAATCCAGTACATTGTGTCAAATAAGATAAGGCCATGTGTGAGTTGGCGGCTATGGCTACTGCTTTGGCTAAGGCTGTATTGCTGCATTATCATGCGTTGAAGTTTAGGACGTCCTTAGCAACACCCTTAACGACAGTCGTAGCCGTAGCTGTAGCCGCCAATTTTGATACGGCCTGAGGCCTGTGTCCAAACAGCCGGCTTAGACAGTGGCTATGGCTAGACACATGAACAGTCCTATTCTTCAATGATGTCACTATTTTTTTTATCTTCAACAGCCATAGCCAAAGTCGCTTGATTAAGACACAGCCTAAGCCAGGTTCAGTGACTTCTATCCAGGGACGAGATTGTATGAAAATTAAAAAAGATCCTAAAAACTGACTAAGAATTTCCTCCTGGGGTGGAATCAACACTCCCATGTACAGATTGTGTTATGTTAGATGTTTACAGACTCTCTACATCCTTTTAAATAGATATCTGAAGGTCAGTGGTCACAACAAAGGTCAAGTCTTTTCATCTCTGTGATGGCGAGTTTGCCTCTGTCAAGAATATCTGAAGGTGCAGGGAGATCAGTGAAACATCCTAACAAATCACATGCCTGCTACCACTTGGTAATACTTTGTTTTATTTACCCCACAACTTGGATTGATGCACAAAATACACAGTGTTTGGTCTCATGAGAAATTCCTATTTGGCACAGTGTGAATGAACACCAAAATGAACACCACACAACGGAAGTTTTTTTTTTTTTTTTTTCCGAGTCTCTACGCATTCTACTACATTTCATATTATCATGTATGGGGTTTTATGACGTCAGATAGCATTATTGACATTTTATTCTTGAAGCGCTAAATAACAGGTCAGGGTATGAGGACAACCTAAACGTCACTAATTACTGGTGGGGGGGGTGGGGAATACAAGGTATCTTTATGGGATTAAATCATTAAAAAAAATAGAAACCTGTCTCTTTCTGTTTGCTTAAAACAACATGAGGGTATTCTTATAAGTCACAGATTAAGAATCAGGGTACCAGTCATGTGGTAAACAACGAACAAGGTTCCCTTGGTCTTTCGGGCACCAATACATTAGTATTAATGACACGGCATTTTAGGCTGGTAAGCTGGGGTGGTTTTTTTGGCCAGATAAGATGTTATTGAGATTAGGATAAGGTTATCAACTTACAGAGTACCAGTTAATTACAATATGCTATCCCACTCTGGGAGTGAACGCCACTTCATGGTCCCGTCTGCACCACACGAGTAGAGATGGCTTGACGGCAGGATGGATAACTGTAGCACACCGTTACCAGACTGACGGAAAAAGTTCCCACGTGGGTGCTGGCCGGGATAGAAGTGAAGAAGACTGTGTATGGACAAGCACCAAACCTGTCAGGGAAAAATAAATGCCAAAATAGAATTAGCAAACTGCTTACCAACCAAAAGGGCCTATGGTACACTAAATGCAAAAAATAGTTAGTGGCCTGATGTTTTCAACCCTAGTAGAGTCTTTCTCGAAGACTACAAGGGATAAGGAAAAATAAATACGATAAATTAGAATAAGCTGTTGCAAACTTATCAACCAAAAGGACCTATGGTATAAATGCCAAAAAATAGTTCATGGCCCGACGTTTTTTTTACCCTAGCAGATTCTTTCTCAAAGGCCAAATGAAAAATAAATACAAACATTATAAAATGAAGAATCTGGACTATCAAGATTACAATAAACCAGAAAGACAAATTTATTCTGTTGAATACTTTTGCTGCTCATCCTCTTTCCTCTTGTACTTTTTTATATATTTACAAATAATACAAATAGTTGTAATAACACTTATTACGTGCCAGTATCCGTCGAGTCTTGACGCTCATGGCAGAGTCCCAAAAAATAAAAAAAAAATATAACATCATCCAAAAACAACATACATGTATCAATTGCATAATACAAATCAATGTGAGTTTGGGTAGAAAAAAGACAAATTGATTAGAGTGGGATTTGAACCAATGACCTCCGGTTTACAGTGCCGGCACTCTACCAACTGAGCTATCTAGCCCTATGTTGAGTGACAGTCTCCCTATTTTGCCAATATGTTTGCTTTGGGGTGCCAGTCAGAAGCCATACAATCGTTACCTGACGTGTAGCCAGGGATCACACCCAAGTTTACGATACAACCTGGAAAGTGACAGCCAGGGGATCACCTTAAGGGGATGCGACTTTTTTATATAAAATATCAAGTATTAATAAAGCACAAGGGAAACTGATTACACTGCAGCTAACGGTTGTATGGCTTCTGACTAGCACCCTTGAACAAAGATATTGACTAATAGAGAGACTGCCAACATAGGGCTGGATAGCTCAGTTGGTAGAGTGCCGGCACGTTAATCCGGAGGTCGTTGGTTCAAATCCCGCTCTAGTCAATTTTTCTTTGTTCAACCCCAACTCATTGAAATATTTACCCAGTTAGTTTCCCTTGTGGTTTATAACTTGATACAAAATCATTATCTAAAACTAAGCAAGCTAGCAGCGCACAGAGTCAGGCACTAAACAGGAAGAGATGGGTTTGAGAGCAACTTTGAAGTCACTAACAGCAGATAGGCTACAAATTTGTGAGAGCCGATTCTTAAGGTAAGGGCCGGAGTGGGTGAAGGATCTATCCCCCAAAGAACTGAGTGTCAGGAGGACGACTACTAATCAAGAATCGGATGAACAAAGAGGTCTAGACAATAAGGCTTCTATTATAGTAGGAGGCAAAACCAGGCGAGAAATGAAATAAAATATATCTGTTTATTCCTTGATCATTACTTACTTTGATGTCCCCCTCAGCGGATCCAGTCACAAAGAACTCCTCTGACGGATCCACTGTAATGCACTTAATACTGGTGTCATGGGCTTGGAAGGTATGTCGTAACTTACGTTGCCGTATGTCATACAGGGCTACTTCTCCCTTCTTACTACCAGTGATAAGAATCTGTTGACGAGGGCAGTATACTAGCGTAGGACAGCCACCCTCATGGCAAGTAAATCCTGCATAGAATAGAGCACACTTTGTGAATAAATACACTGTAAGTTGGTCAAATTCCCTTAAATTTCACCAAGCCGGTTAGAATAGATTTTTGCATGCGACCCGGCTTGTGCCAATGTCATGAAAGTTAGATTATCAAGATAACAGACTTGAATAATAACAGCGATGCTGTTGAAACACCTCAGTCCTTGATACATTCAAACAAACTAAAGATACCACAAAACCATGTTCCAACGCTCGAACACTGTACCCTTGACATTTGATCTGTTGACTCTAAATCGCCATCATGAGCTAGACCCTTTGACCTTTTCACCCCAAAACAATCCAAAACTGTCCTTTCCCCAAGGGCAACCACCACCCAGATTACAAGTCCAAATGGCACTTCTAACTGAAGCTACAACCCGGAAACCATTTAACGAAAACTCACCTGTGCGGCCTTTACCTTTTCCCAAGACAACTCCAACTTTCCTTTCCCACGGGCACCCCCCAACCAAGTTACATGTCCACTGTCCTTTCAACTTAAGTTATGGTAAGGGAACCATTTAGCTATAAACTCACCACTGTGACCTTTACCTTTGAACCTCCGAAACAATCCCCACTTTCCTTTCCTAAAGAGCAATCACCAAACGAAGTTACATGCCCAAATGCCACGTCTCACTCAATTTACAGTCCAAAAGCAAAAGCCTTATGGATAACGGACGGCCGGATGGACGGATAGACGAATCTATAGATGGCTGCCATAGGCAATGACAATGGGGCTGAGGTGTATAAACTTAGATAGTTATGAGCGGACGGAAATACATTTGAACATCTGGACGAATGTTGTATGGGGGCTTAGGGGCCAGCCAAGACCATAATTGATGAGGTGTATCTGAGACTCTTCTCTGAATTAAAGTTCCCCATCCACCCAGCTTTGAAACCCAGCCCTGAGTGCTCCATTCTACTTACCATGCACCATGGCCTTGTTGGTAGGCATGAGTGTATCCCACAAACAGATGTTCCTGTTATCTGACGAGAGGCCTGCCGTTGCTAGGAAGCTAGAAGAACCTAAGAAGTTGAAATCATACACTGTCTTGCTGTGGCATTGTTTGCTCTGAAAACATACAACAAAAATGAAAACTCATTAGCTGGGGAATCTATGTTATTCAAGGTAATGAGGAGAGCAGTGGAAGCCTTTGAGCTGCGTCGGATCATTACCGCTAGGGTCAAAACATCAGGCCACTGACTATTTGTTTGCATTTATACCGTAGGTCCTTTTGGATGGCAAGCAAGTTCTTTTCAGATTCACCGCAACTCATAACATAAATTTCATACCAACACTATTAGATTGTTGAATTGTAATTGGAACATTTCATTGCGAGTTGAAGGTAGAGTCATAGATTGTAAGTACTCCAACAATTAATGACTGTTGATAGTATAAACTATTTTGAGAAAGGATTCCCTTTGAAGTAGTATGGTTTGGACAAATTTTCACCCCCAAAAATTTGAATCTGAGAAAGGACTCTAATGCATGAATCATTTCTCAGATTTCTGAGGGCTGAGGCCGGTGTCCGTTCGGAGTGCTGCTGCCAGAGATGCGGTTGGTACCCGCTGTCACCTCGCTAAACATGTCATGTCGTGGCCGAGCGGATTAATTTTACATGCAACTTTTTTTCTTGCTTTTTTTTGGCAATAAATCAGCATTTCATTGACAAAAAAAAAACCCAATCTATGGCCCTACTTTTAAAAGTTTTGAGCATAATTTCTAATTTATAAAAAATGCATGTTTGCTGAGAATGACCTCTGCCTATGCCCACTGATTTCACAAGAGCATCAGAAATGTCGACAACGTACCCAGAAGGGTTTGGTGACTGCTTGGGAATTCATGCCGACTTGCCACATGGAGAGTTTACCGCTGTCATCTGCCACTCCAAACTGTCAAATGAAACACAGAAAAAAAGAAAAAACATCAATACGTGTATATAGTCTGAAATAATGATAACATATAGTCTTATGTAACAATAAGATATAGTGCACATCTACCAATAAGGTACTCAAGGGCATGTTTCAAAAGTGGTCACCCAAACAGTCAGAAATTAAAAAGCTCTATCCAATAGTTTCATATGTTTATATTTGAAGGTAATTGTGATACCTTTACATAAAGAATGATTGTTACTGTTACTAATATGGTACCTGAGTAGAGAAAACTCTGTTAAGTTTTGATCAAATTTGAATCTGTTTATCAAAATCCCAGAAGATCCAATTTTATCGATTCCGTCCGACATGTTGACATTTTGTCCAAATAAAAGAAAAAAAAGTTGTTAAGTTGGGAAAAAAATGTTTTGCAACATTATTGACAGTCTGTGTTTTAGCATTGATACAAAGAAATTAATTTCAAAAGTCTCCAACTAAAAATTGTAGCAAGTTTTTCTATAGAATTCCGTCCGACGTGATTTTGAGACTTTTGAAACAAGCCCTCAAGGAGCTTGAACAAACGCAACAATTTTAAGACAGGGTTTTGAGTTGCTTTTATTATGAGGCCAATTTCTGTAGCACGTGTTGCAGCGCATTCAGCAGCCACTGGCAGTGACACCGGGAAAACCCCGTTCTTTTGTGTGCAACCAAAAAAAAAACACTCAGGACCTACGGCTTTACATCCCACCCAAAGGACAAAGCAATACTGGTCAAGTGTCTTGCCAGCTTGAGGTCACAACTGAGACTCGAACCCACACTCTGGTGACCAGAAACACCAGAGCTTGAGTGCAGTGCTCGTAACCGCTCGACCCCCAACACGCCACAAACAACGGCTAGACGATCAACGGTTTAGTGCTTTACTCTATATGAGCAGAAATTCTGCTTCTCATTTTGTATCGAATACCTGGCCTATTAAGGCAGTACAAGGTTCTCTGTTGGTGCTTCTTGAAATGTTTCAACAGAAATTAACCTTTCTTTTTTCATGAAGGTGACCTTTGCTATGTCCAAACTGCCTTGCCCTTACAAGACTGAAGTGTCAGATCTGTACTTCATTCTAGCTGAGAAATACGCCACAAAATATAAAAATCTTATTTGAACAAGAGTTTGTTCCCTGCCAGAAAATGGCCTGACATTTTTTCATGGCCAGCTTTTTTAGCAAACAAGATATGCATAGAAAGATGGAACATCGAGTTGAATCTTCCTGCCTTCTTTTACCTTATTGCCTTGGTCATTGAAGTACATCTGGGTGACTTTAGGGTACTGTCCAGGGAACCTATGGGCGTACAGCTTATGGGTATGCCCCCATTCCCACATGTGGACACTGCCATCATTTGACCCACTCAGATCTGTAGTTAAGATGAGAAAGAAAAACAAAAATTCACAGTGAGTGAAACAAAATACCAGCCCAATAAAAACACAATATATAAATCAAACTAAGGCTAACTTACTGCACTCATTAGTTTCTGTGATATCATCAAGCCATAGGTACCATGTACTTAGATGAATAGTGCACTAGAACAGTAGATATAAAGAGTAAGGCTGTAGACAAATTACAGCTACGGCTGTTGCTAAGGGTGTTCCTAAGTACATCCTGTACTTCAACGCATGATGACGCAGGGATCTAGCCATAGCTGTAGCCACCAATTCAGTCATGGGCATACTTTGGCATTTGCGGTTCACAGCAGGCAACCTTGTTTACAAAATACCACGGTAACCTCGGTTTCAATAACACTTTTGTCGTTTGAGAAATTCAAGGAGTTTACACTTACAGTACGGCAGGGACGGATGAGCAGCGAGTCTTCGAATATGGTACAAAGGACGACTCATTATCTACACATGAAAAAACAAAAGACACGTTGAAATATACATGCTGTAGGTCAGCCAATTAAAATTCTATATTTAGACCAAGCAAGTCTTGCACGGATTCAGACATTTTTTGGGGACCACTTTGGTCTGAAGTACCTTGCTTTAATGCAGGAAGGAAACTTGCGCAGTTGATTGGGTCTCAATGTTCGAATTGAGACTCGCACTGTCTGTAAACCACTCACACCAACACAAGTCAATGCATTTTTGATAACAGATAACATTAGATAACATTTGAATTGACATTAATAAAAGGTTTATTTGATACTTAAGTTGTGTGTGTGTGTGTTTTAATATCCAGTACCTTGAGGAGACTGAGGGCAAAACAAAAAGGAAAAAAATAAAAGGTCTCCATAGGGGAGTTCTAAAGACTAGGTTGCTCCACAAGAACTTTTTTTTACAAAGTCTATGGGAGAATGTTAATGGGCTAAAGGAAGAACAGGGGTGTTAAAACTAGAACATGTGTGTACACATTCAAACCGGGGACCTATAACAAAAGAGGACAATAAGGTCCCCCGATTGGGTGAAGGCCCCTACTTGGAAAGTGTGTACCAAACCAATGGGAGCTGTTGCCAAAAAGTACAAACAAATGAGGGCGTAGGAGGAGGTCCCCTGTTGAAGACATTTACACTTGTGTGAGTGTGTGTTGGGGGGGGAGGGGTACTTACAATGTTAGTTCCACGTCCAGTCTGATTGGAGAGATTCAACTCATTGGAGAACCCTGTGGTGATCATTGAAGGTGTTGGGATGGTGCGTTCCACCGGCGTCACCATCAAGAAGTCGTTCTCCAGATGACTCACGGTATTACCACGACTGAAATCAATGTAATCATATTAAATCAATGTGGGATTTCCATGATTGAGATTTAAACATCATCATTATCCTGCAAACTGCAATCTTCACTTCAGGTTGGTTGTAAGCTGTGGGATACATTTTTTGGTTGCATTAACAAAAATTCTCAGTAAAAACAAATTGTTTAAAGGGGAACCGACCGCAAGCAATATACGATGCATGGTAAGTTGGCTGGTAAACCATTTCTATTAAGCAAACTTTTTTTTCTCTGATTAGCAACATTTTGTGCTGTCTTGGGCTTTATAAAAATTGGGCACAAGTCTCTAAAGTCAAACACAGCAACTTCTCACAAATAATTACAGACGTTTTTCAACCATTTAAAGTTTCCTGACAAAGATTTCATACTTCCTAGGAGTGGAGTATTCGTCAATTTCCTCTTCCATCCAGAAGGTTTGTTGTGGGTTGAGCAGGAGGGATATATCCAACTCTAGGAGACCTCGTTGGGTTGAAACTACAATGCCAGTGGGGTTCGCCTGCGTGGACACAAACAAACAGATTCGCACATGAGGGGGTAAAAAAATTTTTT
>CM021533.1:16976706-16996034 GCA_010994315.2 Pisaster ochraceus
TAAGAACTGAGCATTATTATTTGTTATTACTTGTTCCTAGGTTGGTTTATGTAATTTTGTCCTTATTCATTCCACACTAATATTCATAACCTTGAAGTACATTAGTGCAAAGGAATTAATATGATATTAGGTACGAAGCTGAGCTCCTAGTTTAAATCATTTAAAGAGTGATCAGGCAATTTTAACCATACTTGTTATAATTCTCATTAGGGTGGACTCTCCCATGTCGATTTGTTACATGTTTCCGGGGCTGTGATTTGTGGGTGATTACCTGGCGATGGTCGCCCCCTGGGGGGGTGGGGCGGGGATGAGTCGGAAGTGTACGTGGAAATAACGTGATTTACTTAGGGTTTTGTTTGTGCTGCATGCTTACCGATGCATACGAGGGGAACCGTGGAAGCCTCATAGTCTTAACATTTGCATTAATCATTGAGCGACAGCATCGGGAGCCAGATCGGCAGTGTGAGGCAGTGTGACTGTATCACAATGACAGAGAATGTAGGTTTAGAGAGACTCTGGGGGGAGTTTAAGGCTTGAGAAATGTGACTGCAACACGACGGAATCTCAAACATGATGTAACGCAATTATAGGGTACTCTTCTGTTAGTACGCTGTTCAACTGTTCAACAATAATAAATCATGCATACAAAATGTCTTTTTATGGATGTCACAGGGCTCAAATTTGAGGGGAAAAATCCACGAGATTGCAGGGCTTGTAGCTGAGTTTTTACAGGACCAGGATTAGTCTTACAAAACCAGAATCAAAATGAGTTGAGCAAGCAAAAGATAAAATCTATCTCATTTGTCTTGTGTAAGTGTGCTTTGAAACTCAACAGAATTGAAAGATATTTATCAGATTCATGGTCAACTTTTTTCCCAAAGGAATTACTCAATGAGGTATTATTGTTCAATTGAAAAACACAAGACTGCAAGAATTGTATAATAATAATAATAATAATAATAATAATCGATTCTTATATAGTGCTTTATCACAGCCCAAATGCCGTATCAAAGCGCTTTTGACATTATTACCCCTGGTCACTGGGCCATATATTTCATTCCTTACAGCCGGCGCTGCGAGTTTACCGCGCTCCAAGCTTATCATTCACATAAACCATCTCTGCCCTCACAGGTACCCATTTTACCCCTGGGTGGAGAGAAGCAATTATGGTTAAGTGTCTTGCTCAAGGACACAAGTGTCGCGACCGGGATTCGAACCCACATCCCGATGACTTAACCACCAGAACTTGAGTCTGATGCTCTTATCCGCTCGGCCACGACACCCCGAATTGTATGGTCGTGAGTAAATATTGCTTATAAATTTTGTGCTTAGCAAAAATTTCAAAATAATTTACAGAAAACCAGTCAGAAGTGGTGCATGTGACATGGTATTTTAGCTGGTTACCTTATTCTGGTAAGCAAAAATGTGTTGTGCTTAGCTAATTTGGTTGCTTAACAGGCTGACTGCTGCCTACGAGTATATTCGTGGTAACAGGTGTAACGGATTCTGCCACTACGAGTATACTTGTAGAGAATGAAAGAATTTTGTATTGTTAATTGAATACACCAGCATCACTGAGAACGCAACAAATACGCTTCTGGCAGAGGTGAGGGTTAGGGTTAGAAATGAACGTATTAGCCTACAACATGTAGACCCAAAAAGTACCTATTTGGTATGCACGCATGCGCACCACACTTGGCAAATGGGAACGCTCTACGAATCTAGTCAGTCAACGTGTTAAGCAGCTCTATGAAGTTATGCCCAGATCGAATTTCCAGGGATCTCCCTTTGCACAGGCTAGCATATCGGGCTGGTACGTGTGAATTGCGGGCCAAAATGTGCGGTCGACTTCAGATCACATTTACAACAATTTGAGATACATATGTAAAGCCATCTAGGGTTACCCAGCTCGTACAGCAGACTTGTTATTAAAACCAAATAAGAACGTAAAGTAAAAAACATACCCAGGGCCTCGTTTAAATTCAGCAGGCTCGGCCAAACTTTAATAATTTGGGTCCAGAATGCCCCAGTTTGAAAAAAATCCCAGGGAGAAACCTGATTTCAAGTGATTTAATAAAGTTGCCTAGCAACAGATTACATAGATGTAGGGAGTAACTAAACAAAAAAAATAATTTAATAATATTTTTAAAATGTATTTTATCAAGTACATTTATGTACAGTATCACAATTATAATTAAAAATGTATTAAAGTCTTGTCTTTTAATTAATTAATTAATTAAGGCAATTTTCATGCCTGGTTGCCCTTGGTTTTGGCCTCAGTGCCCCCTCAAAAAATTTCCTCTAGACTTGTTTTCAATTGGAAGTACCCTTTGCAAAATGAAAAGTGGCCTTGCCCTTTCAAAGATGAAACTCCAGGCCTAATTTGTATTTGACAAAGGACAGAATTTAAGCCAATTTGAGATGTGGCTGCCACAATGACACTATTAGGTTTGGGTAAATTTGTCTGTCTACACCCAAACCACACAGTGCACTCCTATAGTGTCCACCATAACTCAAGAAGGCTGATGGATGTTTAGGTGCAGTAATTAACACGAGACACAGTTTCTAGAAGCTAATCATGTACATGGTACTTATGTAACACGCAGTTCATGTTATATGTTGCGGATTTCTACACATTTGTATACAATTCCAGTGTCTATTATTGCAAACTCGCTATGTACTCTGTGTGTATGTATGCAACTTATTACTTTGCAATGAGCAACTAAAACATGTATTGCTTGGCAATAATTAACACCCACTAAAAAAAGAGTGACACCAGTCATAAATAAATTATGAAAATTCTGGTCTTGTCATGAAATTGCAGATCAAACAAAATGCAGCCAAACAGCTTACATGAGCAGGACTGTGTAGTTAGTGATTCATTTAGTAGTCATCGCCGAGTGCATGACATTTACATCTGTGTATTATGACTATCCTATTGCAGGTTGAAGTGAAGTCAAATTACTCCCAAGAAGGGGATGTTATGTGTGAATATCAGTAACTAAACTACACACATTGAGAGTCTGACATTTTGTTTAAAGCCTTTGAAACATAATTATTGGAACAAACACTGAACGATTTGCCTCGTATAGCAGAGCAAAAATGCTGCATAAAATGTTTCTCAAATCCTCCTCAAAATTTATCATTTGCAACTCAGTAGCACATTCAGTGTGAACAAAATATGAGCAAGTCTTAATGATATTTTACTATGCAAAATTGCTGGAATTGTTCCCCGACATAACGACTGGAAAATGCTCGGCTTTGCATGGTGTATAAAGAAAGGTATAGAAAACTTGTTTATGGACGACAACCGACCCCCGGCATTAAAAAATCACAAGGAACAATTAAAAGAGAAAAATAAACATGGGCAATTCCGCACTAATTGGCCAAACAATAACTTTGCAAGAGAGGCATGGGAGAGTGAGACAAAAGTAACTATGTTGACGTAGTCTTTTCCTGTCCATTCCAAAGCTGTTCATGTATTGTTCATAGCAAAAAATAACAAATTAATCAGTGACCTTAAGAAATTACGAGGTCATTTGAAAAGTGTTACATATGTGACGAAGGCAAACATATGGTCTGGAAAGAGTAAAATACAACAACTACAAAATATTGTGCCAGTAATATTTTTATTTTTATCCCTTAATTAAAGATTGTAAGCAGTATTAAAACTGAGATATTGCCGTGGGTATTAAGGAAACAACAATGAATGGGAAATAAGTCACGTAGATTGACACTTGGATAGACACTTTTGTGACAAAATTCTATCCATGTTTGTCGGTATACATTTTTTTTCTTTCTTATAATTTCATAAATAACCAGGGAAGGGGCTTTGACTGGTAACATTCCCTACTAAGAGTCTGTAGAATTTTGTATCTCAGCATTATTGGGCCAATCAATTTATTTTTGTAGAACTTCTACCAAATGATAACGATAATGTCTGTCCTTGTTACATACATAAAAATCTTGAAGATTTGTCTCCTCAAGTCTCTCAAATACTCCGACATTAATTAACAATTTGCTTTTCAACCACAATCCTTGTGTGCCTTTGAATGTAATGTACACAGACAAAAATACTTGGCAAACATAAGTTCATTTTGTTATTCCCTTCCCATGACCTACATGTATGTGCCCATTAGTGTGGCATCGCCACACATGTCCATCAATATAAAGTAAAAACAGCCAAGCAAAAACATAAAAGTAAGAAAGAGTGCACTATAGGAAGTACCAGTAAATAAAAATAAGAACATGATAAAGCAAACGTCTGAGTTTACACAATTTAAAACAAATGTCTAAGTTTACGCATTTTAAAAACAAAACAGGGAGACCACCAACATAGGGCTAGATAGCTCAGTTGGTAGAGTGCTAGCACGTTAATCCGGAGGCCGCAGGCTCAAGTCCAACTCTGGTCAGTTTTTCTTTGTTCAACCAAACATTATTATAAGAAATTAACAATTACCCCATCAGTTTTCCTTGTGGTTTATTAGTACTTGATAGTTTAAAAACAACTCTGGATAAACATGCCATACATGGCTACAAGTTGTCTATAATTTCTTCACAAAGATGGCAGCAATTTTCCTCAAGCTACCGTGCTAAAGCTACCGGGTTAAACAACCAATTGCGGCGGAAACGACTTTCTGTCTTTCTGAAGATTTCATTTAAGAAATGACAAATCTGTCGCGGGATAAATTACGGGAGCATCAGATCATACATTTCTTCCTACGTCACAAAACAGAATGATCCTACAGGGTTGAATTTGAATGGGCTGGCACCTGGGGGCACCAGGGGGCACCGGGGGCACCGGGGGGCACCGGGGGGCACACAAACAGTGTGTGAATGATGAATAAATGAATGTTTCAAAGAACATTTGAACAATGTTTTTTCCTGCCTGTCGTATCAACATTTTAAGATAGGGGCATACATGTAGATTGTTTTTTTGTCAACAAAATGCTGGTTTGCAGACATTTAATTACACAGAAAGATGCAATAAAAGTCATATGTGAAAGTTTCGGCTGAATAGAGTGTCTTCACACTGAGAAAACAGCAAAAAACTGTCACAGTATTATCACACAAACGTCAAATCCATTTAGCGAGGTGACAGTGGGTACCAACTGCATCTCTGGCCGCAGCATTCGTTAACGGACACCAACCCTCAGAAATCTGAGAAACAGTTCAGGCATGAATCAATCCTCAGATTCAATTTTTTTTTTGGGGGGATGAACATTTTTCCAAACCATATTACTTCGAAGGGAATTCTGTCTCCAATAGTTTATACTACCAACAGCTGTGGTGTTTTCTCACCCAGTAAATTTTTATGGTCATTAATTGGTATATTTATCAATCTATGGCCCTACCTTAAAGGGCATTAATACAATGTATGAGGGCATTAATACAATGTATGAGGGCATTAATACCATGTATGAGGGCATTAATACAATGTATGAGGGCAAAATGCGTGCAAATTAACGAAGGCACCACTACAAACAAACAAAGTACAGGGCACCCACAACCACAGCAACTAATTTGAATTATTCATCTTGAATACATTTTTGCTGTGCCCTGTTGAAGTTTTTTGTTAGCTGTTATTCTTTGTAAAAAAAATTGGATCACTATGTATGTCTGCAGTAAGCCAGAAGAGATATATTACTCAACTATTTACTGCCTACTGTTTTAGGGTGATAGGGTGATGCACTTTTTGTGTTTTTCTGTTTAGTAAACAAATTTGATCTATAGTTTGAGTTGTACACTTGCTTCAAGAAATGTATTGAAAAAGAAGGACAACCTTTATTATAATCAGTACACCCCATGTGAACACATCCTTTTATAAGGAACTAATAACTTTATCATGCACAAGAGTGTCATTTCAAATGAAATAGTTCTTCGTTAAAATAATGGCATTTTCAAAAGAAAAAACAGAATATAATTTAAGACATCTTGGCCTATTGCTTGGTTTAAAAATACCACACAATCAAAGACAACATTCTGATTCACATATTATGACAAATGGCAGGGAATTCTTATGGAAGGGAGTTCTTATGCACGAATGCATTCCAAGCATCGCCAACAATTTCAAAACATCTCATAAAAAGACTAATCGATATCACCGTAGACAAAATCTGTCACGTAATGGCCTTTGGTAATTTTGCAGAGTGTGGAGTATCATTTGGACACTACGTGTATGTGCAAAAAAATTGATACAAGACAGCCCAGGGTCTTGCCGTCATCGTTTTTTATAATTATCTGAAAGTTAAAAGCATTCCAGTTATAGCTATAGATTGATGTCTGTACTTAAAGGTATCATTCAGGATAAAAAAAAACACATACTTGTTTAATTTTAGTCTGGAAGCTATAACTGATAAGTTCATACTAGAAAAATGTTTTTCTGTGTTTTTCTGATATGTCTGAAATGAGGTCATATTCGAATGCCTAATTCGTCATACTTTGGAATTCCCTTTCACACATGATAGAAATGAAGCTATCTCATATGACAATTATGAATCATTAGTTTTGATTTATGCGCATTTTATTTTTAGAATCGTTCTCAAATGGTTGTGGTTCAGTTAGAATGCTTCCTGACTGAGTGTGATTGTGTACTAAGCTGTTTGTAATTACAAATATACAATGTGATCACTTCCTGCACACATAACATAGACCTGTACACATCATGTAGTGTACTGCAGTACTGCACAGCGTGCATGATGTGTCATTTAGAAACTACACACGTACATATGATCTGTGGGCTCATAGAGATTGCATGTATACACTGTCAAAACAAAAAATTATGTATGCATCATTGTATATAGTACAAAAAAAACAAAATTTAATAATGATTAAGTCTGAGCATTGAGACATATTGGAATGAGCCAGTTTGCTATTTAGGCCCTACTGTATTAACCCTAACCATGCTAAATGTAACAATATGCACCAAATGGTAATAGTTGTTGTGATCTGTTGCATTTGGCAGTCAACTCAGATGTCATTTTTTGACTGAATTTGTTGCATCCAGCAGTGAAGTGACTTCATATAGGTTTGGGTGCTTCTATTGTTATCTGAACAACTTATAATGGGTATTTCAAAATATTTTTTATGGGAAAAGTATGATGTAATATTAGGTAAGAATCATTGTTCAAATCATATTCAAAAGACTGCATAATAACAGTTAAACATTACACTTTTGTGCATAAAATACCTAAATACTAGCCAGTAGACTCTCTAGCAAAAAAATGCTACGGGCTAGTAAACACCACCTCTCAACTTGCCCTGTGGGGCAGCTACTACAAATTCTGCAACCTTCTTGTTTCAAATTCTCACATTTCTTCCTTTTCAGATGTGAATAACATATTTTTAAAATGTGTTAATTTATTTTTTGCGTGTGTGAATGTAACTTCATTTGACCATTAAACTAGGTGTGATCGCTACCATTAATACATCAGAAAGATACTTTCATGACAATAGTTTAAAATCTGGGCTCCTTAAATTTCCTAGGTGCAAGTAAAATGAATAGTTTACTAGCCCAGTGGGCTACTTCACAAAAGGCTTTTAACGTAAGGCCTGCAACCTAAACACAAAACCAAAATTACTTTGTAAAGAAAAATGTTTACTTCCATGTTGCAGTTGTAAAATTATATTATTGTACAAACACAAAAACTGCTAAGCACACACAATTTTGGGCAAAATTATTTGGGTATATCAAGTTGGGTGTCTGTTACTGTCTGATGTGTTTTACAACAATACAACAAGTTTGCTTGTTTAATTCAAATCGAGGTTTTCATTTGGTGCTCAATATGAGGATTGTGTACCCACCCCTTTTGTGTATTCTTAATTTCTTTGTGTGCTTGGAATATTAGGAATTCTTTAGAGGATTTAAGAGGGTATACTGGGTGTCCAAATCCAACCAGGACATCCAAACCAAAACAGAGAGCCCCAATAAAAACAGGGCATCCAAATCAAAACAAGACGCCCTTATCAAAACAGGGTGTCCAAATCAAATCAGGGTGTCACAATCAAAACAGGGTGTCCAAATCAAATCAGGGTGTCCCAATCCAAACAAGGCGTCCAAATGAAAACAAGGCGTCCTTATCAAAACAGAGTGTCCACATCAAATCAAGGTGTCCCAATCGGAACAGGGTGTCCAAATCAAATCAGGGTGTCCCAATCCAAACAAAGCGTCCAAATGAAAACAGCGTGTCAAAAGACAGTTTGACTGATTAACACCTTGCCAAAATTAGCCATTGTCAACTTCACACTTTCATTAATCACTGACTTCATTAAAAGGTCTACAGAATAACAGAAAGAATTGAATCTGAAGTTTGTAAAAGACTACCAGATCTGACTGTGACGCCTTTCTTAATTATGAAGTCGTATCACTATCACTAATCAGTCCTACATGTACATGCTGGATGCTAATGGGGTACACAGTGTACCATTCACAAGCCTGGAATGTCATATTTGAGAGGGCAGGGCCATGTTCATTTTGCAAAGAATACTTCCATTGGAAGTCTATAAAGTGTAAAGGGTCAACAAGGTCACAAAAGGCAACAGCCATGGCCTCTGTGTTATTCTAAATGAGCATTGAGCACTGGCATTGAGCACGAGCACCATCTATCGCGTTAGAATTCAAGCCATAGAAATCCTAAGCCACAGACACTACCACATACCAGTTTCCTTTCTCAGACCTAGGGTCCTATCCATATGATAGGCCCTTAGTCTATTCACGCCCCCACCCCTCACACAGGCTCACCAATCCTGCTCCGGGCCAGCACTCTAGCAAGACTGACACACCTGAGTGAGCAGTCACTTCCCTCCACCTATTCATCGGACTCACTACACCTCAAACACAACAAGCTTCCAACCTTCACAGCCCAATGCATTCAGCATACAGCTCACTGCACTCTCCTATAATAATAATCCAAAGGCCCAGTTTCTTATCACTTGACAGCGGCAGTCTCCTGACAACGGACAGACACACTGTCCAAACGTTGAGTACTCTGTTCCTTTCAGAAACACTTGTACTCAAAAGAGAAACTTAATTACTAAGGTGTCACCACAAAAATTCTACAAAATTGTCTTTCCTCAATGCAAACCTTTACTTCAACAAGTCTTATAAATTTATTTCTAGTAACAAAACCAATGAATCACAAAAAATGCTTTGCACATGAAGATATTTGAAAAAAGATGTTTGGAGGAAATCTCACTTTTTAGATGTGAGAGAAACCCAACTGGGAAAGACACAATTAGGTGGTGACCTCGCCTACCGAGTTGTGCTATTTTATGAGATGTGTATTAAAAGAGGGAGACGGGCCTATTGCAATCAAATTGCAGTGGTTTTGCTGGTAATCAAAGCATTTGGGGCATGGGTGAGGGCTGGGGCATAATGGTGACTATAGTAATAGTATAATGAGACCGATGTTAAACGAGAACCATAATACTACATGAGTGACAGCCCAACTTGGTGTGCTAGACTAGAGTAGGGACTAAGAAGCCAACTCCACACACACAAGGCTCCAGGGGGTCAAAGAGGTGAAAGGCAGAGAGGAAGATCTTGGTGTTAAATAACAAGTTACTGCTTTTAATTATTTCTGAATGAAAAACGAAATGAAAGAAAGTTTTCTATTTCTGTTTACTATCAGCTGTAATTTTTTGTAATCTAGGGCTAATTAACCCCCCTGTTTATTTTTTATACGATTTTGCAACCCTCTTCAATCTTGTTCTATTCCCCGGGTTACTATAGTATGATTATGAAATCGTTGCCATGGCAGTCAAGATTTTTCTTCAAATTAATCCTACATCACATTCACAGAACAGTGTTTCAACACACAGAAACCAGGTTCAGAAAACAGATGCTAACTAAAAAAAGTCATCCAGTATTTATATGGTCAGCATGATGGTTGATGAGATTAATCAAAATGTGTTTATTATTTTACTTTTTTTTAGCTCAAATTTAATATGTTGGGTTGCATTCAAGATGATTGCATTCGTACCACAAACTTAAAAAAAATACAATGCATGCATCACTGCATGTAGACAATTCCCACCCACAAATAACAATATGCAAAGACTAATTAACGAGAAAATTAACAGTGGAGGCGGGGTCAATGAAATGACCGACCGCTACTAGTACTGTACTACTCAACCTACCGTGAACGGTACCCCCTCAACATATCCAACGGCAAAGCAACGATCGCCAGGATTGACAGATCCTGTGAGCACTTGGTGACGATTCATTGTGAGTTTTGCAGATGAATGTTGAGCATTTTCATTTGATGATGGAAGCTCTTCGAGTAGCAATATCTTACATTACACGCAGTTTTGCAGCAGTTTGGTCACGAGAATTACTGCAAACCGACGGCCATGTTAATGGTTGGTGCCACTCTTCATCGTCAAAGAGTGCAGTGCCTGTGTGTATAACGTAATAGCTGTCCAGGCGCCGGGTACCCGTGATAATGATGATTGGATTTAATTAGACTTTCTTCAGTCTGCGGTCTTTGCTCAATGGTCTAACGACTGCTTGCACATTGCTTAATGGTTATGGAGCCGATTACGTCACTCAAGTTAGTGATTAATCATTGCTCATCACTGAAATAATTGTATCACTGTACTTTATTTTGAGTAATGATTTGTACGTTAAATTAATTATTGAGAATCCTTCAGTGGTCCCCTTCACTTTTTCGAAGGATATTCTGTCTGTCAGTCAAAGACTAATTAATAATCAAGAATTTAAAAATGTAAATTTTGTTCTTGTATTTTTCAGTTTTACTCTAACTTTGAGTACAACCCATTCAATGGATGTGACAGCGTCGTCATGAACCAGGTGTTTTGAAAAGTCACACAGCCAGAATAAGTGGTGGACGATCCCTGATCATATTTGGCTCGCAAACTTACATTTTTGTTTGATTGAACAGAACACTTTGAGCATTTGACTAATGTTATACCATAGAGCAGGGGTTATACAAAAGCAAATGTTGATTCCCAGTTTGTTTGTTTTGGGTTTGTGTGGAAGCTTGGGTACACCATGCAGCTAGCTCCGTGGGTATACAGTGTACTTCAAACCCGGGCCAACAAAAAGGGACAACCGCGGTTTAGTTGGGTCAATTTGGGTCCAGTAGGCCTACGTCAAACCCATCAGGGGCCTTTTGCCCCAAAAGTACCCAGTCCAAAAGAGGGACATAGGAGGTTCCCGATTGGCGTGCCCTTACACACGCCAACTTACAGGCTACTTTTAACAATGGAACAATATTACCCCACAAGGTCTTCTTTGTTATAGCGGGTACCCCACCGAGAATTTCTTCGGAAAATAGAAGAACGTTGATAGCAGGACCCCACATTACCTTCTTCTTCTTATTCTTCTTCTTCTTTTAGGTAGCTGTTTGGTTATATTTATTTATTTTATTTATTTATTGGGGGGTTCCCCTGTGCAAAATCACATGACCCCGATATGATTTGGGTATAAACAATCATTGATACTCTACCATATTATACTGAAAGCATTATGGAGATAAGAGTATAAACTTAGTACCAAACTGCTCGTACATCTCTGCCTGGTCACTGTTTTGACATGGACCCATGTGTCTGATGACCGAGGGCGCTGTTTGTCTGAGCTGCGTGCTCAAACACAGTCATTATAATCCCTGCCGCGTACTGAAAATTACAAACAAACAAAACTAGATGGAACAATTGGGAGACTTATGAATAGTTAATTTAATGATAAATAATAAAATAATGCTGACGTGACTGTAAGGAAACATTTCCCCTACGTCCGTACAGAAACTGCGTACCGGAAACCCCCAGTGTATCTCAAAAGGCTTACTGTTCTCTGTGCTGCCCTATGGAGTGGATTTCATTTCTTTATAATATTTCGATCAACTTAAAAATTCAGTAATTATTCATCAAAAGTCAGGCCAAATTGTTTGTCTGCAAGTTCGAGCGTTAGAAAAAGTAAAATACCTGGGCAAGAATTAATTACGAGTACACGGCCGGCCCGATAGCATTATTAGTGTCAGGCGCCACATCGTGTGTGGGCTGCATAAAAGACTGGCCTTGTCATCGATGGGGGGGGGGGGACAAAAGTCTGCTCCTAAAACAAGTCACAACTTTGAGATCATCTCTCAAGTTTTGATCCAGCTCACCTGAGACGCCGTCACTCATCTTGGCTGCACCATTTTGGTTTTCATTCTCCTTGAATACATTCTATGTAGGCCTACACTAGACAAAGTTGCGTTTACACAATCTGTAATTTTTACGTTCGATTTTAAGTAATAAAACACAAGCTGGGAAACTAGGTAATTTTCTAAATAATTTGTGGGTTGAAACATAGATAACTTTGACTGAAGCGGGATTTGAACCTGCGCCCATTCGGCCGGATTATGATGTGCCGGCGCTCTACCATACAAGAAGAGCCCACACGGTATCCAATTGTTGATGATCTTTGTTCGGGGTGCCAGTCAGAGGCCATCAACCTGCCGTTCAACCTAGCCAGGGCAACAAAGACAACCCAAAGCGGCAGAGAGGGATCACCGTAAGGGCTATAGATGCAACTAGTTTTTTTCTTTCTCAAAAACTATGGCTGGCATGGCATCCCAAACAAGGATATCGACACAACAAGTAGGGAATTACCGCTAATATTAGGGCTAGATGGCTCGGTTAGTCGAGTGCCGCACGTTAATCCGGAGGTCGCAGGAACAAATCCCGCTCTAGTCGATTTTTCTTTGTTTCGCCCCCAAATTATTTCGAACCCCAAAGTTATTTAAATTTGACCCCAGAAAGTGGCAGACAGACAGTGAGGAATTCGTTATCATCATTATCAATGCGTACCACAAGAATAGTGACAATTTTGGCCCATCATCAGTCATCAGTCACTCACTTTCTTTCTCATCAACTCTACAGGCGCGAAGCGTAGGTCGACAGATTTTGATTTTGTTAAATCATGCGTGGTGTTTGGTTTAGGAGCGGGTCATTTGTTGGTCAGTTGTTGGCTACCAAAATAAAAGGGCGATTGCAAATGGACAACGCAACTGAGTAAAGTTGTTTTGCATGCAAAGATAACTGGGGCCGCCTCATTTTGGTTACATTACTTTGAGTACACATCTTCACTCGGTCCCAGCGCCTGCAGACGGGCTTGGCTGTGAATCGAAAACGTCTGTAGTAGAGGATTGAGGGCGCACTGATAAAAACTCGGTCAGAAAAGAAACAAATCGCAGGCTTCCAAATAACGAACTGGCTTTAAAGCAGTTGGCAGGCGGGGAACCAGTTACTAATTATTATGGGCTAGGTGTTTTCAGTTGTGTTTTCATTTACCTTCAATTTCCGCTACTCTGCTGGGATGTCGTACAAGATTCAATGAACTATGTGTTGCCAGTAATACATGCTACTTGCTAGTTTTATCAGAACTTCTGAAAAAGAGCAGTGCATGTAAGTTCAGAGAAAGTCAGCAATCCAAGGACTTATCTACTGACAACTCAATGGGGGAGAAACTAGAAGAATAAATTGGTGGAAGGGAAAGCCGGTAGTTCAGATTGCCGCAAGAGCAGCGTACCACTACTCCACCACCCTCCACCGTACGTGCACACCGGAACACGGATACTTTGATTGGCTGCACCACCCGTGCTCGGTTTGTGTTGACGGACAACCAGAATCAAGTAACTGTCAAAAATGGCCGCCTCCAAGAAGAACATTAAAAATTTGACACTATTTGTCAGAACGGATGACTCTGCTCCGGCTAATGCAGTGTAAGAATGAAAACGTTTATTTTATTGTGCTCAGTTAGTTTTCAATTTTTTAACTAATCAATACTTATTTTTGTCTTGCTTGCCTTGTAAATTTTTTGCATTTTCATGTCAAGTTGATTCTCTCCTCTCACAGTCACAATGACATGTCTGTGTGCCCCCTCCCACCCCCCGATCTGCCACTGTCAAAAGTTTCTGTTGCTTAGTGTAGAGACTAGAGAGTGATTGTCTGCCAGTTTCAGATAGCTGTCTGTGTCTGTTTTGAACACTCAATTTTTTTAGCTGTAATTTATTTGTGAAACTGTTGGAATGGAAGCAAACAATTTGCACATGAATTTTGACATTCCCTTTCAGTTTCAGTTTCAAGACTCCTGGCAAATCTGGTGGTTGTTCCAACTCAAAAACCCTGCTTTTTTAAAGACTTTTTAAAGACTTTTTGCATTTTTTGAAACTTTTGTAAGTGTGTGTTTGTGTGTATTTTTTTACCCATCATGGCTGTTCCACTGCCATCCATATTTTATGTAGTTAAATTGTTAATTAAAAATAAATTAGAAAGAAATAAAAATAGCAAAAATACTCAAAATAGGCTATCAATAATTTTGTTTTATGTTGATAGCCTATTTTTATTCTGTCTTTATTTCTTGTGCACTATTTGATCATGTTTGTTTGTTTGTGTGTTTGTTTTCATTTTTTGACAGGACTTTGCCTCTTTTTAATAAATTTTGTTTTGTCTCTTTTGTCTTTTTAGTGCATTTTTGATGTTTTTATATTTGAACAGTCTCGTTGTTTGTCCTGCGGGGCTCAAGTTTGAAATGAAATAAACCAATGTGCATTATACCCGCCCTTTGGGTATAAATGCAAAAGTCCGCCACCTACACTGTGTCGTTTTCATGAACATTCCCTTCATTCCTCTCTTACCATAGCAACAATTCCAGTGCCTCTATGGAGGCAATCAACAAAAAGTTAGCTGACGTCCAGCTCCATGTAGACAAGACACAGCTTGAACGTCTCAAGGTGTTCCTGACAATGAAAGAGAAGGTGCTGGCCATCGGGGAACTCAATGGGGATGACTTTGAGAAGCTAGAGGAGCTAGGGGCGGGAAATGGAGGCGTGGTCACCAAAGTGCTACACAAACCCAGTAACCTAACTATGGCAAGAAAGGTGAGAGTAAGACTTGAGAATCTAGGGTGGGATGGTTGGAGTGAAGGCGGGGCTTGAATACAGAGGTAGGGTTAAAATATGAATGTGAATGTCTACAATACCTGGAGTTTGACCAGAGAGATCAGTATAAAAAAAGACAGTTGATTTTCAGTACAGAAAGTGTAGCACAAGTTTGAGTTTCATGTTGAGGAAAGCATTTCTTGAAAATGTCTGCAAATAATTGCATGTGAAACTGTTGAGAGTGCACGCTTGTAAAAAAAAAAAATATTTGGGGCAAAACCCTGAATTACTGAACTTAAAATTAGTTTTTGAGTTTAGTTGACTGACACTCAAATCACTTGACTTGGTCCAGTAGGTTTTTCAAGCCCAGATGGATTAGGGTTTGATCCCCAAAAGGTACAGTAGGTGTTCTTACATTATGACACACCCGATGTTAAGAACCTACATGTACCACTTCTTACATATGGGGTGCACAGCCTATAGATTTTTTAGGTCAAGGGGTAGGGATCCAGGCCAGGGCAACATGGATTACCAACAGAAAAATGACTAAATGGTCAGTCATTCATGACGTGTGGGATGGTCTGGTCAGGATATCTGCAGAGCAGGTTACTCTGTCATTCCCCACTTATGCACGTGATGGGCTGTTCTTGCATGGAGGGTAGGAATTGTGTTCAGGCTAAGCCATTAGTCTGGTGCTTAAATCCATGTTATATCTTGCTTGGATACCCACAGCTTATTCGTCTTGAAATCAAACCAGCCATCAGGAACCAGATCATCAGAGAGCTGAAGGTGTTACATGACTGCAATTCTCCGTATATAGTTGGCTTCTACGGGGCCTTTTACAGCGACGGAGAAATCAACATCTGTATGGAACACATGGTAAGGCTCTCAAACTTGTCTCTGAGCATGACCACAATTATGGGTACACTTAAACAGTTATGAGCAACTTTTCAAACGGATGTACTTTCTATTCATTAAACAAACCTTAAATTGCTTTGTCAAAAACTTATTGAAAAACATAACTGTTATATCATGGAAGACTAAACTAGAAGGTTCAACGTCTTCTGCTGGGTGCGCTGGGCTGCACAGCTAAGGATATTGAACACAAAGAAATTATCTTGCCTCTTGCACTCGCTGACGGCCATAATGCATTTCTAATGGAAAATCTGAGGTGCAAATTAGCTTTATGATACTGAGACAAGAGCGTTGGGTCTCTTTCGTTTTCATTCCTGCATGGTTATATCTACTGTATCCAATCGCTTGTATAAATTTGGGTTAAACAAAGACAAATTTACTAGAGCAGGACTTGAACCTGCGACCTCCAGATTAACTTGCCTTCGGTCTACCAACTAAGCTATCCTGCCCTGTGTTGGGGGGTCTTCCTTTTTTGTCAATATCTTTGTTTATAATAGGGATACCAAAATAGCTGTGTACTCATGATTGTTGTTTTGTCCTTCTCCTTTCTAACCTATCAAATTCTTGCCATTACCTCAACTATAAAATCAATGCACGGTCATTCAAAGAATCAACAAAGGTTTGACTAATATGAGATTGCTTTGGTGAGGAAACAAAAAGGTCATATTCCAGATGATAGATGATGTTGTACAAAGCAGACTGGAATTTTTTCTTAAGTTGCAAGCTTGTTATAAAAAAAAATTGTCAGGCTTTAACTGTAGACAATGTAGACTATAGAATTATTCAAACAAATTCTAAAACGTGCCTGCCTTTGTATTTAGAAAAAAACTTGAAATTAATCCATACTTTATAAGAACTCACAAATCTGTGCAGAAACATTGTGTGTAAAAAGAAAATAGTGATTGTTTTTCCAAATCTCCAAATCAGGCCTGAAATTTCATGGAGGCCACAAAGGCCATGGCCTCTGTTGCCCCTGGTCTTGGCCTTGGTGCCCCTTTAAAAAGTTCCATTGACTTTAAGATTTTCCAATGGAAGTGCCCTTTACAAAATGAAAATGGCCTTGCCAAAGATGAAAATCCCAGGCATGCCGAATGCTTCTGGACTTGTTTTATTTGTTCATTTTCTATTTTTTATATAAAAAATGCTTCCTTTTTAGTGTCATAAAAACGTTTAAGATACTGTTCAGCATTCAAAGATGTGTGTACCTTGCAGTTTCTCTTTTTTTTTCATCAACATAGTAAAAATATTTAAATTGATAAAACACTTAAGAGGTTCCTTGATATTCGCAATAAACCATCGAGAATTAATTCATAAACATCCTTCAGAAACCAGAGTAGATTTCACTCCAGTCCCTTAGACTCCTCAGAGCACCTGTTTAAGTGGCTCCCTCATCCAGAAGTGTTTTTGAAAATCTAGTTTCAGAGAGCTCCATCCCATATACTAGATCATACCAAGATTGCAAAAACAAAAGCAGATTGCAGATTTTTTTTTCATGCAAATCCAGTCTCTGATGTTTGTGTGGTACAAAAATAGAATGAACATTAAGAATGGTATGGGGAGCTTTCCCAGGGTATAAAATGCTCGGATCGTGACAGTTGAATTGTCTAAGGGCGTCCCATCTCACCTAAAGTGCTCTGTTAGAGCTTGAGGGTAGTCACTCTTTACTTGTATTCCAATTTTTGTTTTTTGTCCGGTATTTGTACCTTGTGGTCTGAGCAAAATTTCTGCCTCTCAGATTTGAGGACTTTTTGTTATTCGAGTGGTTGTGCAATAAGGCAATTAAGTGAGTGTGCTCATTTTGCTTGCAACTTGACAACCCGGTGCTCTTTCCTTCGAGGCCACTGCCAATAAAAAAACAGGGTGCAAACAAAGTTCACAAATTTGACACTAAGTACATAACAAAGGCTGATATCTAATGTCTGCTCATAACCAGACATCCATAATGCAAGAAAATTGAGCAATTTACACCTCTGAGTGAGTGAAAAACACTAATATTTTCTACCCAGTCCGTCCATCCATAGCTGTAACTGTTAATGACATCGCGTAACTTCTCATGAATATGTATTTAGCGTACAGCTTGAACCAAGAACAAACACCCTGTTTATTTCTGTCTCCGACTGCAGTTCAATCAATATCTGTTTCTGTCAACTGTGGTGTACACTTTATACGGTATTGATCAGAACACTGGCTGGCACCTGTGCTATTTTAAAACCTTCAAACTCAAAACTCAAAATTACATCTAGAGTTTTCCCTTCGGAGTGGTCCGCTGATACATGTAATTAAAACTAATCGGGACCAGTAATGTAATTAAGCTGGCTCCCAAAAACCATGTCAGTGTGCGGACCACTGTCTCCCCAGATTATTCATATTGTTTCAAAAATCTATATTATATATATATCTAAATGACAATGTTGAAAGGAAATCTTAAGACATGGACCAGTGAAAAATTGTACAGACCATTTAAAAGTTGTTTAATGGACTTGTGAAATGATTAGCAGACTAGTGACAAAGCTGAGGGACTAGCTAAAAGGTCAATGGACTTATGAGAAGGTTAAAGGACTAGTTGAAAAATTAATGGATCGGTGAAAAGGTTAACGGACCAGGGAAAAAGCTGCAGGCAGGAAAAGGTTAACAGACTAATGTAATAAAAAAAGATTAACAGAGTCAGTGAAAATGAACTAGTGAAATGACAAGCTATCTCACCCCGCTGGATTCTCACTGAAAATGTGAACTTCAAACCTAGCCCTATACAGGACTCTTCCTCTGTGCTAGTACACAGATACAGAGTCCTACCGAGGGCCGTTTCTGGGGCGGAAATTTTTAAAATCTTCATAACTCAAATCTTACCTGCAAGAAGCCACTGATTTTCGATGGATTTTTTACATTCCATGACGTCCAAAAAAACCACCGCAGAGAAATATATCCTGCCATGGAATGTGAATCCGGTGGCTTCTTGCAGGTAATATTTGAATTATGAAACTTTGAACAAAAATTCCGCCCCAGAAATGGACCCTCATATATTCAGGACGTTACTGTAGTACACTACGAAAGTGAAAGGCTGTTAGGCCACCAGGGTTAAGTTCAAACCCTGAAACATGTACACATATATGTATGTTGACACCAGGCTAACTTGAGCAAGTTCAGTTACACATGTTCTTTTCTTAGATCTGTTGTGTTCTTGTACATTGTAAGTAGCTTTGTTCAGTGTACCAGTACAACTTCAAGAGGAGTTGGATTACTTGTAACGTTATGCAATGGCCATAATGACCAGGGCTTGTCTTAGGAATGTTAAAGACATCACGTGGTTGCTGGATATCAAACTAATGAACTGATCATTTTAATTTGAGCGTTAATTTGTCCTTGTACCAGTATGTATTTTTAATAATGCAATGTGGAGACAAAATCCCCAATGCTATAACAATGATTTGCCAAATCAAATTAATAAGCTTAAATCTGATTTGCGTAGAATCCTTACAAAAGAAACCCAAAACAAAAACAGTCCTCAGAAAACAGTTTGATACTTTCTTGAAA
>CM021533.1:17022803-17037868 GCA_010994315.2 Pisaster ochraceus
CCACAGTGCCCCAGACTGGATTTGAACCGGGGTCCTAGGGGTGGAAGGCGACGAAAGATACCACTACGCCAACCGACCGCACTGTCAATATTGTCAATAAACATGACCACATGGTACAGAGTTGGTATAAATACACAGATAAGGTATTCAAAAACACACTCAGTCTTTACATGGTCCCAATTTCATAGAGCTGCTTTAGTTCAAAAAGTAGCTAAGCACAACAAAATTATGCTCACCAGAATAAAGTGAGCAGCCAAAAAAAGTACCATTTTTACAAGTACCATATGTGACTGCTGTCCTGATCATTTTTGCTTAGCAGAAAAATTTAATGCAACATTTTCTGCTTAAATTGGGCCCAGAGCACACTGCCTTGTAAAGATTCAACTTTTCAACTAAGAAATTTTGTTTATGTATACAGTTTACTTGTCATAATGCAATTTACATTTAATAATCCTAAAATGTACACCACATGACTGGTAATAATTAACCACACTGAGTTAACCATATTCTGGTAAGCTTACTTTTTTAGATTACAAACTTGATACCTAACAAAATGTCCTATGAAATATGTCCCCAACACAAGATTTCTAAATATAATTTAGCACATTGAAAGAAGTGTGTTGTGTTTTTGCACAAAATCCTTCTGACAACACATAAACCAATTTACGGTGTTTTCTAGACAGACTGACTCTAGTCATCCCTACCTGACAGCCGTGAATAATGACTCCATGTACTTGATTTGTACATCGTAAACACTCTGATGAAATTGTAGCTCTTCCGCACTAGCCTTGGCCTACATGCATGCAGGGTGTACAGCAGGCAAACATAAAGTATAAAGGCATTTCCAGGCTAACCAAAACAAACAAACCACCTAGCATCCAGTCATTACATGCAGAGAAAAAAAGGCAGCCAGCAATGACAAAAGAAATTTACAAGAAAACCTCGCTATCCCACAACATTTTACCTGCAGGAGAGCCTTGAAAGTTTTATTACAAATTAACAATAGGGAGCAGAGAAAAAGGAAGGGAGAATAATTTGATAAATATGATATCAAATATGATATCAGGTCATCCATAGCATTAAAGATAAAAAATATAATTTAAACAAGAAAAAAAAAGTGAAACAGAAAACAAAACTTGCATTCATTTCCTTGCTGATTTGTGAATGCCAAAAGCTTCCCAAATTGAAAAGTAACCAAAAAGAGCAAAGGAAAATAAACCCAATAAACCATAAAAATAAAAGTATGCTAAGTAAGGCTTGCGGTAACACCATGTGGAAATCTCCTTTGAGTAGTGTAGGTTCTGAAAAGAACCGGTGGTTAACGACTGTTAGTCGTTAACAAGACGTTAACGAGTCGTTAACCACCGGTTCTTTTCAGAACCTACACTACTGAAAAGAGATTTCCACATGGTGTTACCGCAAAACCTTACTTAGTTATACTTCCACCATGCAAAGTTTCAAATCCTACTTAATGAAAGATGAACATTCTTGCAAATATCAACCAAATGAAATGGTTACTTTGTCTCACCTCCAACTTAGCCACGTTCCTGGAATAATTGCATGCTTTCAGCAACGCCTCTATGCAGGACTTCCCCTGGAGGGTTTAAACAAAGACATTATCAGGAAAAAAAACTACACAAAGGTTCTTCTTCAATTTCCTTCCAAGCAATTGTGATCAGAAATTAAAATATCATCAGTCGCCCCACGAACCGACGTATGGCGCACCACAGCCAAAACTCTGTGGTTGGAGAAAATCACGGTTGAACAAGAACAAATTTTTCAAACTCCCTTTTTGGAGACCAATTTTTTATAAACTTTTTAAAACCAAAATAAAGCTGGCTTCTTCGCAAGTACAATCTTGTTACTGTTTTGACGAGTTCTTTATTCTGAAACATACGGCACTTTGTGAGAACGAAAATATGAGACGTGCACGCAGAGCGCTGTCTACAAACCAATGCATACTTCACCTCGTGAAAACGCAAAAGTCGTACAACGCATGTTTGGAACCGCCCCAGCGCTATAAAGTGCTGTAATGGCAAATCTAGTGATACGTTGGTCAGGCTAATAGAATAACTGCAAAATTATTACGCCTTAGGTCATGAAACTTGCTGAAAATATCAACAGTAATGAAAGTATAAATGATTTGTACAGACTGTTTTCTAAATTTTGCGATTTTTAACCCATACGTCGCTTTGTATAAATGGTGAGGGTATGAATGTAATCAAATTTAATTTGTATTTATTTAGAAAATAACCCCTCGAGGTGTCAGCTTAGCATACTTCGTTTTAACCAAGGTATTTTTTTTTTTTCATTAATGGCACTTTTGTCTGTTCTTAACATTGACAAACGTTTTGACAACATAGATTACAAGATGTAAATATAAATGCAGTGTGGATTCATTACTAGGAAACTGCAATTAAAGGCGAGTTGGGAGAGGTTGGGGGCGGGGTCAGATTCAACAGCTCCAGACAATTGTTTACCCACCTGTTGTTGTTTACTTTTGGGGAAATTAGGTAGAGCCGACATGACAGACTCCAAGCTTAACTCAGCACTCACTGGCCTTGTGATCAATGGCTGCCGGAAAGAGAAACAACGCATTCAAATAAATCACCTCCCAGCCTCGCTTTGGATGTAATATTTTATGTACAAGAAAAAAAGTTCTAAACTACAAGAACTCAATGAGGAATTCTTACCCATGGAGCCGATGGCACTAGAATAGAGAGAGATACCAAATCACTGCAACACTCAGAAATTGACTTCTGGCACTGGGCCAAGAGGCCAGATAACCTCTGTTTGGCAGCCAGTGATTGGTGATGATTGGTCAATAGCATTGGCTGATGGTCATGTGACCACATAACTGCGAGTGATTGGTGGAGGCCTTGGAGTTGTCTGTGCAGGCTGAAGAGCTTTGATTCCAACTTTGCCTGAAAGTAAGATCAATTAAGTTATCGCTAAACATCAACAGCTTTACAATACTGATCAATGACTGATTGATATACAGCAACCAATAATCAATAACAATAAGTATGCCCACTTCAAAATAAATCTTACGCTACTTTTCTTCTCTCAAAACCAACAATTCTTGAAGCTATTACAAACGACACCTTTCAAAGCTTCAAATCTTTCAAAATATCACAAAATAATTCTGAACATACCACTTGTTTCAGATTAAGGTGGTCTATCTTTCCGCTGCAGACATCAAGGAGTGTTACTCCATCCTCCTGAGCGCTGGGTTTGAGGAATGATCCCATAAACAGAATCGGGCGAGATAGCCTTTCTGGGTTGTTTGCCTTAAATTATCAAAAAAATTATAAAAATGTGAAAACAACCAGCTGGATAAAAGTATTAAGTCAAAGGTGGAGCTAGAGAATCAAAGAGGGGGGGGGGGACACCAATATAGTAATTAACACAATGCATAGCATTGGATGTGGCTATGGATAGAGCTTAAACATTGTTGTTTCAGCCAACAGCCACAGCCAAGATGGCTCAACTCGCACACTGCCTACCTCAACATTTTTGTATACCCTTAACCTGGCGCCCTCTGCTGTCTCGATCAAACCGGTCAGCTGAGCACGCCGGATGGGAACAGTAGGGCCTTGGTTGTCACTTGCTAGTAACTCTCTAAAGGAATAATAATAATAATAATCACGCTTTTCAAGCAGTATTTTAAAAGGTAATTAAAGGTGTAATGTAATTGCATTTTGGTGCAGAGAATCATTCACTTTAAACCCGTTTAAAATCAGCTGCTCAATATGACCTCTGAACTTGATCACATTTTGACCTTTTCTAACTCTGGATTAAACTGGCTCAAAGGCAATAACTTGACACGTCAATGTTGGAGCGCCACGAGCGTCACTGAGTGACGAATTTGAGTGCTAATATAAGAAACCTCTAAGTATTATAATCTTTATTATCACAAAATGTACAAAATTTGTCTGAATTTCAGGCCATTCTGAGCACATTTCGCTCACAGTGCTACCAGACTGTTATCAAAGCTGTTCCAGATATCTATTCATTCACCAGAAGAATGGGGTGTATTTTCTGAGCTCTAAAACTGGTCGATATTTACCGTAATTGATCGGCTATTGATTGAAGAGCATTCTCCACATGAAGTAAAACTCCTGACCGTGAACTCAGAGCGTTTGTATGCAGTAACACCTTGAGAGAGAAGAATGATGCAATTGTGGACACATTTTAGATTTCTCAAAAGCAAAGATTGTTAAATTACATTGTTTCTTACTCTGGGACATTTGATTCGTTCATCTTAGTGTGATGCAGTACTGAATGCAAGTCTGACTAGTGGAGAATTATTTGTATCCAAGAGCAAAGTGACTTGTGGGTGATGTCTAGTAACTTGTGGGTGGTACAAAGAGAGTTTGCACCAAGGCCCCAGCCTCTGTTGCCCAAGTCTTGGCTTTGGTGCCCCATTCAAAACATTCTGTCTTTGATAGGAAATTATATCATGCCTGATATAGGGGCAGAGGGTACAACCCCCCCCAAACGTTCCCATACTTTAACGCACTATTTGCCTCTTATAAAGAATACACCCCCCTAAAATCCTCTAAAGAGTTCCTGAGATTCCAAGCACACAATGGGGGGGGGGGGTAGAGGTACCATCATGCCCCATATCCAGTACCAAATGTAGGAAATCACTGAACTGTTATACAATGTTCCAGGCGGAATAAATGAATGAATAGATGGGCTTCTGTTTTAGACACAATGCACTTAAACTTAGCCTCTCCCTAGATGATCTCAAGGAAGTCGGCATTGTCTCGTAAGACCTGTACCTGTCTTTCTAACTGGAGGACTTGTGATTTGAGAAGATGAACTCTCCGTTCATGGAAGTTCTCATGAGGTCCTTCATCCACAAGTTGCTTATAGAGCGCCCTAGGAGAAAATGAAGAAGAATGAGTAAGATAAATGTGGTGAGGACAAAGGAACAGCCTTAGGCAGGGGCTGGACTGGATGAAAGAGATGGACTGCACTTGTTAAATCCTTTTACTTATTAATAATAATAATAATAATAATAATGAAAGCTTAAAAAGCGCACAAATCCACAAAAGTGCTCATGGCGCTAATACAAACATTAACATATGTACAATAATCAAAATGAAACATAGGCCTAGCTTAGAAGAATTCCAGAATACAATACATGGAGTGAAATGTAAATTAAAATACAGGTAAAATAAACTAACAAATAGTTTACTCAAATATTTGATAGAAAAGATGAGTCTTTAGGTTTTTTTAAAAAATAGGGTTAAAGTAAGTTCGTCCACTGCAATGCGAATCCTACACTATCCTCTACTCTAAGGTCACCAGACACCAAATTGTTTGGATAAAATCGATATGCCTGGCCTAGTGATAAGCAGTTGTTATTCAATCCTCCACTATTGCACAACTTCCTGCAGAGGTTTAGCTAGAATTTCCGTATGCGGTCGCCACTTTCTATGGGATTTATGTGATTTTTAAATGGATGCTTATTTCCCTTTTTTTATTAATCCACTTGAGGAATCGGTAGCAAAAATGCTAAATTTTGACAGGTTTAAAAAGGTAAATTCAAGGGCACATTTCATCATGAAGACAGAACAGTCGCGCACTCAAAGCTACTAAACTGAAGTGTAGCGAGCAGTGTTGTCAAGACCACATAGACCCGAAAATTGTTTATTTTCGGGTCTATGTGGTCCTGACAACATAGAAAATTATGAAAAATAAACAATTTTTCATAATTTTGACACTATTACAAAGTGTCAAAATTATAAAAAAAAATGTTTTTTCCCCCATAATTTTGACACTTTGTAATAGTTCAAAGTGCCTGTGCCCTCTTTGTATACATTCTGTCAACCCTTCTGGACAAGTATGGATATAGTTTGACCTAAATTAAGCGAAATAAAGTGGCGTTATCTTAGCAGAGGTTTTTTGAGGGTTGGGGTCAAGCAAATTACAGGATAAGTTTTATACTCGTTTCTGATCGAACACAAACTAATGAGCTCTTGCTAAAAATATTTCCCTATGGAATAAAATAATTTCATTGTATGGGTGTTGATGGCCTGATACTTCATGGAGGCACGTTTCATCTTGTCATTGCCTTGGTGCCCTTTGAAAAGTTCCAATAGAAATTTACAATGTCCTCATAGAGGTGTTCTTTACAGTGCGAGAAAAGGCCTTGGTGCCCTTGCCCATTCAAGAACGAAGCATCGGGCCTGGTGCTGATCACATCAATTTAAATGCAAAGCACTAATTACCACTCGCTAGGCTTGTCTGAAGGAGTAACTGTGTCACTTCAACTGGATTTCATAAGTGATTAGATTTTTAGGTACATTCGTTCATTCGTTTCAACTTGATATTGGACGAACCTATTGTTACTCTCTCAAAATATTATCTTCAGAAAATATTTTCAGATTGTTTTTCCTGAGTGGTTAAAATGAAATTTATTTTTCTTTGTCTATTCATATGTGTTACCTGCTTAAATGTTTGAACCAGTGGATGGTTGAGTTTTTTGTACCAAACTAAAAAAAAAAAAATATCATTAATATTATCAAGTAATAAACCACAAGGGAAACTGTCTGGTACTTTTTTGTTATTAATTTCGGTTTGAACAAACCCAAATCATTAATATTATAATAATAAAAACAAAGCTGATCAACAAGATAAGATCAGTGTTAAAATCTAATTTACTGGGAACATGTCATCAAAACTTCTTTAAAAACAACAAAAAGTATACAAGGAAAAATATTACAATGCAAATTTCACTCATTATTATTTTATCAGTACTGTAATGTAAACAACAATTTATATAGATTTAGACTTGCCTAGTCTCTTCAAGTTCTTTCGCAAGCTGAAGATTTGTCGCCCTCAATGCCTAAAAAAAGACAGAATGCAGAAATGACCTAATTTAAATTATTAATTTGAACAGTACACTAAACTGTGGAGTAGCAAACTAGAGATTTAGAAAGCAGTTAATAAATATCTATATGATCTCCATGTAAATACTAACACACTTTGATCAACTTGACACTGACCATTGTTTTGAATCTGCCCAAGTTGAGTGCTGAAAATAAAATGCAACACGCAATTCCAATGGCATGCAATTTCCAACGCTGATAAAATGATCACGCAAATCGGCATTTCGTGACTGACCACTGAGAGTCTCATTTCTCCATGGTAAGAATGAGTTTACAGAATGGTGGGTGGTCGTCTGAGCATGTCAATGAAACAAGAAAACAAACCTTTAACTCTCTTTCTGCTTTAGCAACACTGGCTTTTTCTTGATCTGTCATGATGGCTCATTCTTTCCAGCAAACACACACTATCTCATCAGGTAGGTTGACCCAATGACCTCCACTGACTCATTAATATTGATGAGCCAACTATGCCTTGTGAGCCGTGTTGTTCCCTACTAGAAATCAATTACCCGATTACAAATAAGACCAAATTAGAATTATTTTGAAAAAAAAAATGTGAGCAATTTTTTGTTTTTAATTGGACTCACTTTCAAAAGTTTTTCAAATTCTTCAGAGTAATTTAATAGAATTTTTTTACAAATTAAAGTAGTATTCAGAATGTGTATGTAATCGTCACTTTGATTAAGTTCAATTCTACAAATCTACAAAAAGTGAAATTTGCACCAAAGGTTACAATAGTGATTGCAATTCTGGACAAACCGGAAAACCGGAAAAAATTCGTTAATCAAAATTACTAAATTTGTATCTGCAAAAAACTTTAGCTCAACTAGTCAAAAATAGCATGCAGAAAAAAGCTTTACAGAGGTACTTTGCAGAAAGTGATGACTGGAGCGGGATTCGAACAGTGACCTCCGGTTACCTGCTGGGTTCTCTACCAACTGAGCTATCTAGCCATATTTGGGGGTCTCTCTATTTTGTAAATATCTTTGTTCGGGTGTGCCAGTCATCAGAAACCATAGAAAATACACACATTGTTTAGACCCGAAATGTGCCTTTTTCAAATTCTTTCATGATGAAATTATTGAACACTGAGAAAATGTGGACTGAGCAGTTGGGCAGCTAGCATCAAGGGATGGGGGGGCAATGAATCCCCCTTTGCTTGTAACTTTTATCATGTTTGCTTGAAACAATGGAAGAAGTTTCACCATAAGTGCTAACTTCTGTCGTAGAGGTTGACCACTCCTAATTCCTATCCCGCAACGCCCACTTCGGGATTGGACCAGTTCGGAATGGGCCAAATTCTTATATAGGCTGATTATGAGGTCAATAACACACCCACAGTGCACAGTGCTCTGACTGCAACTCTCACTCTCACTCTCGTCTCAGTCTCAGCCGTGTCCCGTCTGAGTTACTCTTGTCTGCGGCATTTCTGGTAAGTTTGACGATCTTTATGTTATTGACAAGTCATATAGAATTTCTTTGTCATGGTGTCAATATATAAATGTTACTAGATGCAAACAAACGGGGGTTTTTACCTTGCCAATGCACTTACCTCACCTACTCCTACCCCTAGTCCTATCCTAGTCCTTAGTATGCGGTTCGTTCCGCTATCGTCTCCACGATAGCGGAACGAACCGGCATAGTTCTACTATACTAGGACTAGGGTAGGTTCCGGTAGGAGTTACTCCTAGAACTATTCGGTTCGTTCCGCTATCGTCTCCCCGAGTCGGGGAGACGATAGCGGAACGAACAGTCGGGGAGACGATAGCGGAACGAACCGAATAGTTCTAGGAGTAGGTTACTAGGTAGGAGTATACCTCACCATGCTTACTACACTTATAGTTTTACTTTTAGTTTTAGTTTTACTACAGTGGTGTTGGTAAAAGTCGGAGGTCCGAGCTACCCAGAGCTACCCGGAGGTTGCATTTAGTATGTGAAATATCTTCCTTTTTTTTAAGTAGCTACTCTCCCCCCTCTCGCACTCGGAAGGTTTTTCGGAAGGTTTTCAGGCAGAGTGTAGGGTTAAGATTTAATTTTCCATTCCCCATACCTGCCTAAGAATCTTCAACCCTTCATTTGGAGTACGTGAGTAGTCTTTTTTTAATGATATTTCGCATTATAAACGCAACCTCCGGGTAGCTCCCGCTAGCTCGGACCTCCGACTTTTACCAACTGCCTACTACCTAGTACTACAGGCAGTACACGCGTCCGTCCGGGGATGTATTTTCTACACGAACCCAGTACTTGGGCAGATAGATAGGGAGAATATTGGGGAAATTAAGCCTTTTGTTTATCTTGATAAAACAAGCATGGAATTTGGCACATCGCATACATGGCATACTATACTAAGGCCAAAGGGTATGTCATTAGAAAGGGCTAAAATTCTACAGAATTAATATAAAGGATATTAAAGAGGCGATAGCTGGTTGCTTGGTCTATACTCTATGCTCTTGTTGTAATGAGAAGGCCACCATCTTGTTCATGTTTCTTGTATCATTCAACATAACAACAATGTGGCAGTAAGCCATTGTATTCAGTGTACAAAAAGGAACCAGATTATGTCTCCTTCCAGCCTCGGTTTGATGACATTGAGTTGAAAGGGAGGTCTTTTAGGGCCATCGCCTTGCTTGACTAAAGAATACTACAGCGAGGTCATACAGTTTGTCGGTAAACATCAAGCCGCTGACGATGTTTAAACGAGTGATTGTCAGCCCAGAGATATTTTATCAAATAAATTAAAAAACAAGCTTGCACAAAAACGTTTTAGTGTTCTTGCCGCAATCGTGCTATAGGTAAGTGAATATCGGGGGAAAATTTCTGCAAAAATATGCGAGTTTCCATTCGAAAGATCATCATAGTTCCTATGTGGGGCTAGGGCCAAGAAGCAGAGGGAGTCCAGCGTATTGGCACTATTTATGGGGCCACCGTATTGCATGCTTGTGCCATCAACCTAGGCACAATCCCATCACCTACATGCAGATTGCTGTACTACAGCAATAAATAGAAGAAAACATTTCTCATTCAGAGTTCCGAGAAATAAACTAATTAATGTTGTGATTAGAAACTAATTTCTGTCTAACAATAAAATTCTGTGCTGTTTTGTAGGAGTTGTATACACTTGTTTAAAACACTTCGAGGAATTGTAAGCTGGAGCATTGCATCTCGGTTACATCCCTAGGGATCAGTAATCTTGGTCGCTATGGCAACAGAAGAGGAAATTGATGATTCGCTTTACAGGTAACAACTCTTTCTTTTTTTTCGGCTTCAATAATTTCAAGTGAATCTTGCAAATCATGACAGACTCTAGTAAATAATGAGAAGAGTAAACAAAAGGTGTACTTTATTACCTTTCATGTGGTAGTCTTCACAATATTTAGATTTCTGATTTCAGTTTTGATAAATTAAATTTTTATCCTTTGAACCTTGGACCCTGTTTGTTGACATTCACAGAGAAAAACAAAACACAAAATAAAAATTACATCAAAAGTAATTTTTTAGTCAAAATATGTTAATCCAACTCTTGGAAATATTTCTGCTCAAGTCTTCCTCGACTTTCGATATTAAAACAAAATGCTTTCCTGATATTGCTTTAAACAGGTGTCACCTAAGACATCCATACCAGTGGCAGACTACCTCACAATTTTTGGTAGCACCTTTTTCTTTTTCACCCAGTTTTGCCATAAAAATAATGGATTTACAAGCAGTTGTTACACCAGAGCATCGTTTACCATCACCTGAATCAATTTTGTGTATCAAGTAATAAACCACAAGGGAAGCTGACTGGGTGAGATATTGCCAAAATAGGGAGGCTGCCAACATTAGGTGATCCCTCTGCTGCCGCTTCCCAGGTTGTATCGTAAACTTGGCTATGATCCCTGGCTAAATGGTAGTCACAGGTAGAATTAATTCTTACTAGCACCCCCAACAATGATATTGACGAAACAATTGAGCTACCAACATTAGAGCTAGATAGCTCAGTTGGTAGAGCACTGCCACGTTAATCCAGAGGTCACAGGTTCATGTCCTACTCTAGTCAGCTTTTCTTTAACAAAGTAAAGTTTGCGGTAACACCATGTGGAAATCTCTTTTGAGTAGTGTAGGTTCTGAAAAGAACCGGTGGTTAGTGGGAGTCGTTAACCACCGGTTCTTTTCAGAACCTACACTACTCGAAAGAGATTTCCACATGGTGTTACCGCGAACCTTACTTAGTTATACTCCCACCACGCAAAGTTTCAAATCCTACAGCTTTTCTTTGTTCAACCCAATATGAATTATTTGTAAATAATGATTTAATTTGTATATTTGATGTAGTCGCCAGCGCTATGTTCTTGGTGACAGTGCAATGAAGGCGATGGCTCACTCCAATGTATTTATCAGCGGGCTGGGCGGTCTTGGAGTTGAAATTGGTAAGTATGATGAGAGGAAAACAACTATAGAGGTCGCTGTTTACATTATTGTGATCTGTAAAAGTCTAAATTGTTTAATGCTGGTCTGATAATAATTATAATAATTCATGAATCATAAAATTATTTAGTGTACAGTCTGAACATGCTTAAAAGCTAACCACATAGAAACAGTACTCTTAACATGTCTAGAGTTGCCACAGTTTGTGTTCATGTTTGGAGTTGCCACAGTTTGAGTTCATGTTTAGAGTTGCCACAGTTTGTGTCATGTATAGAGTTGCCACAGTTTGTGTTATGTTTAGAGTTGCCACAGTTTGTGTTATGTTTAGAGTTGCCACAGTGTGTGTCATGTTTAGAGTTACCACAGTTGGAGTTCATGTCTGGAGTTACCACAGTTTGAGTTCATGTTTGGAGTTGCCACAGTTTGTGTTCACCTCCGATACTTTGTCACAGCAGCAACGCATCACTGAAACACACTGACTTTAAAGTTGATCCTACTGTGAAAATAGCAATTCAATCCCATTGAGACCCTGATTACTTTGTTTTTCTTGTTTATTTTCAGCCAAGAATGTTGTTTTAGCTGGAGTGAGGGTGAGGACATTTATCTTGCAATTCTGATATTGTTTTTCTAAGTTTCAAAGTTATTCTGAAAAGTATTTGTCTTGTCAATTTGTTTGAAATCAAAGTAATATTGATAATGAAACGGATTTCTTTTTCTAGTCGTTGATGGTGCATGACACTAAGATAGCAACCCACAAGGATTTAGGAACTCAGTTCTTCCTCAGAGAAGATGATGTCAAAGCAAAAAGGACCAGGTAAAGTCAAATCAAGCTGGCAAATCTAAACCAAGAAGGGAAACATGACAAAGAAGCTATGGTAAAGTGTCTTAGTCAAAGATACAAATACCCAAAGTAAGCTGGGCTGGATTCAAACCCACATTCTGTTGCTTTCATTACAAGATAACACCAAGTAATAAACCCTCAAGAGAATTTAACTGGGCAAATGCTAAATAAATTGGGGTTGAACAAAGAAAAATTGACTGGATCGGGAATTGAACTAACGACCTCCGGATTAACTAGCCGGTGCTCTAACTGAGCTAGATAGCCCTGGCCGCCGCTTCCCAGGTTGTATCGTAAACGTGGCTGTAATCCCTGGCTATACGGCAGTTACAGGTTGAATGGCTTCTGACTGGCACCCCTGAACAAAGATTTCAACAAAATAGGGAGACCGCCAACATAGGGCTAGATAGCTCAGTTGGTAGAGGTCATTAGTTCAAATCCCGCTCTAGTCAATTTTTTTTTGTTCAACCCCAAACTAAGATGATTATTCGTTAGTGACCATTTGATAACAAACACAAAATAATAATGAGTATTGTGGGTATAAATTTATCAATGTTGTTATTTATTTGGCAAAACATTTCAATAAACATAAAAATGTTACGAAAAATACGTTAAAATCTTATGAAAAATAGAATAAGTGTAAACCAGGAACCAGTAAAAGATAATGTAACAATGAAACAGATCAGGGTAAGAATGAAAATAACTACTGAAATCAGACCACAAGACAAATCCATTCTAAGATTGCCAGGATTAACAAAGCTGATCCTCGAAAGCCCTACTAATCCAATCTCAAAATAGGAAACAAATCCCGAACAAATACATTGCACATAAAAGTGATAAACGGGAATGTTTTGAAATAAATATTGATGATAAAGTAAATATTCTTGAAAGCAAAAAATAAGCGTATTTGATCAGACTGACCTTGAAAACCAAATCTTTACAGGGCTGAGGCGTGTCAGTCACGTCTCGCTGAGCTCAATCCTCATGTGTCCATCCGAGTCTCGTCCCAGGATGTATTCGCAGACTCCAGTCTCAGTTTCTTGTCTCAGTATCAATGTGTCGTCCTCACAGAGGGAACAAAGAGTCTTCAAATGAGGGTGGATGAGTTCTGTCGAACCCAGACCCCGCCCATCAGGGTACGTCTCTCTTCTCTACTGTGAATTCAACAAAATATAATCTGTAAAGCAGAAAAATTCACTCAACAAATCCATCCACTAAACAGAAAGTTACATAGGGAACAAGTCTCCAGTAATGTATTTAACTACTTGTAGTCTTAGCTGGTAACCAATTTCTTCTAAGTAAGCCATTTTTGTGCTCGATTTATTTGTGTGCTTACAAGCTTTTTGTTCAAAGCAACAGTGTCACTTGGTTTTTTGAGCTCACAGATTTGCATTTCAGAGATAAATCTTGCTCTATATTATCAATGATGGGATGTTAACCATGGAATTAGCCACTTGCGAGTTTGACTTTGATATAATGTCTGGTACAATGACTTGATTAGTCACAAGTGAACACTCAAACTGAATTCCCCAGACTAAAGTGAGTGTTGCTAAATCACATGGTTTGGGGCAAGCTTTTGTGAAGCAACCTCCAGATGAACAAAGCTTGGTACCGCTGTGCCATGCACATTCATTCAGAACTGTGCATGAGTGTTCGCCATTTCTTATGTAACGATGCAAAAGCTTGCCCGAACCGTGTGACATGGCAACTCTCTCTAGCAGTACTGCTCTCTAGTCTGAGGAATAAACATTTAAGCAGTCACCTGTGACTAAGGAAGTCATGGCACCAGACTTTATACAAATCTCTCTCACAAATTGCTTCATTAGGTAAATATAAAAAACAACCCATAGATTGGTTTTTGGAGAATTTGGATTAAACTTGATTGATATGATTCTATAAACTTGTTTGATTTGTATGAACAGTTTATTGCTGGTGATGTTTACGGTGTATACAGCTACTGCTTCTGTGACTTTGGACCTCAGTTTACCATCATGGACCCAACTGGGGAAGACCCCAAGGAGTCTTTTATTGCTAGTATCACAAAGGCAAGTTCTTATCTTTTATTGCTAGCATGACAAAGGCAAGTTCTAACCTCAATCTTATTGTTCCACTTTGATCATACCCCTTTGTCTCTCTTAGGCCAATCCAGGAGTGGTTACTTCTTTAGATAATCGTATGCATGGCTTTGAGTCCAATGACTTCATCACATTCAAGGAAGTGGAGGGAATGACGTCCCTCAACGGAACCACGCATAAAATATCGGGTAATTATGAACTGATTTATTATCAACAAAAAAGTTGTTTATCTTTAATCGAAATAATGAATTTATTGATTATTTGTGTTGTTTCTTTCAGTATTGTCTCCCTATGCCTACAGTATATGTGACACCAGTGGGGATGAGTACCGGCCATATAAGAATGGAGGTATTGCAGTGCAAGTTAAAACACCGAAAACTGTAAAATTTGTAAGTGTTTTCTATTTACAATTTACTGCAACCAATACTCGGCAGAGGAATCCCTCACCTAAATACTCCAGTAACAACACTCTCCCTCTCCTTTACAGAAGTAACGCCCCTCCCCCTAAATAGTTCCTGAGATTCCCAAAATACAATTCTAAATTTTCAGTTGAAAACGAGACTTTTTCTTTCAATATTTGTTTCTTTTTTGCGTATTATCTTAATGTGAAGTCATTGCCCGGTACACACATGCATTGGTTGCCCCCATTGGTTTCACCATAGATTCACCATAGATCTATGGTCTTACAAAGTCAGTATCCACAAATGTGAGTCCAAAGAGCTGAGTGTCCAAAGAGATTAGTGTCCAAAGACACTGTAAGTTCTGTAATTTACAGAAAGTAAAAGTAGTTCTGTAATTTACAGAGTGTGAGTTCCAATCCTTGCCTGGTCAGTCGTGACACTTGTG
>CM021533.1:17109345-17122305 GCA_010994315.2 Pisaster ochraceus
AAAAAAATTCTAGCCAACATTTTCTTTTGTTGGATGCGAAGCCCCTAGTGACTTCCCCCGTATTTGAGTGAACCCGCCGTGGGATCAGAGGACTCTTGACTCCTTCATTGCCTCTCTTAACAGCAAAGAGTGATTGGCCGGCGTATTGTTGTCACCTTTAAATATAATTATTGTCTTATCCTGGGAGACGAAACCGCCCCCACTCATCTCAAAGATACAGAAAGAGATACAGATGAGGGATACATGCCGGTGACAAAGAGAGACGGTTGGATCGCCGGGCTGAGGAGAATACCTGAAGTGGTCTTACCTTACCCGTGTATTAACCTAGGGGTTTATTCAACCATAGGGAGATGCGTTTCATTGACACTCATTGTGTCCGTATCTTGCCCCAGGGCAGGTTGGGGACGAAACTGGATCTAGTTACTGGTTCCTCTCTGTGAGAATTGATTTGGCTTTTTAGGGTTTACGGTAATCTGGGACACAGACTTGAAACCAGACAGATTCTGAAAGAAGGAAAGCTAATCCAATAATTAATTTGCTGGATACTGGCTATGGTGAAAAAGAAACTACGCCGTGAAATTCAATTCTTGAGTTCTTCATGAAAAAAGTAATACTTAAAGCAGCTCACAGGTCGACTTTTAAAATTAAGTAACCCACAAGACAAAGCTTCCTATAACAAATTAATACTTAATTTACTACATATACATGTATATTCCTTTTACAGTTTCTGAAATGTTAAAAATCTAAAGGGAATTAAAGAAAAGAAAAAGAGTAAATTTAAACTGCATGAAGTTTCTAAAAAAAAATACCACGACGAACCAACAAACTACCAGCCATAAATCCATTGTATTGTAAATGACTAGTAGACCATTGCTTTAGAAAAGGAACGACATGTTGTGTTAGAGACCATTCCAGGTAATTTTGTAAGACAAGATACAATGATTTTCCTCAGGAAGTTAAACCTAATCTCTCACCCGACTTGAAGACAAAGTAAACGATTTGGTAACGTAAAAGAAAAGTACTTGTATCAGTTTTGATCTGAAAGCCAACTCTACCGGGACTAATTCTCCTGAGGAAGTATTCATGCCTGAAATACTGGTAAAATCAAGGAAGTAACAATTGTTCCAAGTCCCCACCGCTGCAGCAATAAAAAAAATTAAAAACAAGGTAGATCCATGAACAATTTTTCGGCATTTTCACTGACTGACCACCAAATTTGTTTACAGATTTGCACAGATTGGTTGCAGGGTGTGGTTGTTGCAAACACAAGATTGGAAATAATCAACTCTTCAAAAGTCAATGATGTACTAATCCCTTTTACAAAGGTTAAGTTTACTTGTGTAGGTATTAGACGTGGGAACGGAACAACTGAAGTGCATTATAAAATTGCTCCTGTTCTAACCAAGAACTCGTTTGGGAATACCCCTGGCTTGGCCAGACAGAAGCATGCATATTGCTCATTCACATTGAACCGTTTAAGACCACACTATGCCCCAGTTGCCACAAATAGCCCCACCAACTTGAAATAGTATTTTGGATTGGAGAGGACCTAAGAATAGCGTGTGGGTTATTTCAGTTCATCGGCAGGCAGGCAGGCAGGCAGGCAGCCAAAGGTAGCACGGCGGCTTAGCTGCAGGTCGCGCTCTGTGTGAAACAAAGATGAATCAGAGCTGGCTCAGCATGGTCAAGCTCACCGCCTACGGATGCCTACAGTGCCCTACTGGGAAATGCTTCTCTGAAAAAGCTACGCTAGGACACAACAAGGCTCTCTGTCTTTATAAAATGTTTCTTGTTGAGACCAACAACTTAACATCTACAACATTGTGAAATATCAATTGTAAATGGCAAGTCTTTTTATACAGACAGTCTCAGAGTGTCTTTTTGAACTATTACTTGTGTACTATGTACTCAACTTTTACCTCTGACAAAAAACGAAGGGGGGTCAACAATAGTTGTCAGAGAAAAACATTTCAGTTATTTACAGTAGGCCTATAGCTTCCAAGAAAATTCATAAAAATAAATCTTTTCATTGAAATACTACAAACTCAAACCTCCAGTTTATCTACTCCATGTTGACCAATTGTCTTACCTTTCAAGAAAAGAGTTAAGGTTCTCAATAGTTTGGAATATATTTGGAAATAAATAACAACCTTTTAAAAAGTAAGCCTTCAGATTAAAACATTGTTTATCTATTTTTCTTCCGAATAGGAAAACTACCTCTCTAACATCATGATAACTAAAGCAACTTTTTTTATGATTACCAGAATAAGGTTACCAGCCAAAATACCATGTCATGTTTACCTTCTCCGACTGGTATCCTGCTTATTTTGGCTTAACAGAACATTTTTAAAGCAATATTTTCTGCTTAAGCTGCGCTATGAGATTGGCCCCAGGACTTCCCCATGTTCATGCCACAGTCATTGCCAATGCCAGCCAGCCAATCAGACATGGCCTTACAATAAAGTACTGTCTTTGTTTCCACCCTGCTGGCTTGAACGAGATTGTCATCGGTATCCCTCCAAGACTCAAGAGTTTCTTTAGTGGGAATTTGTTTTTTTAGACCAACACATGTGGTCAGGAAACCACAGATTACTTTTGATCGATGTGGGGTCCCTGGTTTCTAATTATTTTGTTTGCGTAACAAACTCTTGTGAACGTCACTTCAGCGTCCCTATGCAACAAGAACGTCTACGACAAAATTGAAAAGGGGCATTAGAGAAAAAAAAAGTGGGGCAAGAAATTCTCCAATCCAGATTCAATTAAAATGTATTGTTATCATAGGCATTATGCTTGAGAAGTTCAAATGTGCACATTTTGTATCAGGGCTCTTTTCTCTCATTGGTAACATTTTAAAACCTGTTTTTTGGCCGATTTGACCAGAAAACTTTAATTTAAATTTTTTTTTTTTTTTAGAGTCTAGAATGTTGTAAGCTTTCTTTTCAGGTATATAAAAAAGAAACAAGCAAATAATGAGAGTTACTTAATTACAAACTAAAAATAAATTATTGTGGGTACATCCAAGTGATACCTCCCATTATTCAGTCATGTTTACGTGTATTTTGTGCACTGTGCATGACACACATTTTTGTATGGTTTTCGTTTTGAAACAGATTCATCTGCCAAAATTCATTCAGTGAAAAAATTCTTTCAAAAAAACGTTTCTTTTGGGTGAAAATCTGGCCGTGCAACTAAGTCCAGTTGTTCACCTGATGAACACAATTTGAACCACAGGAACTTTCTTGTGAGTTTTAGTGAGAGAGAGAAAACAGCTTCTTTAATAAACAAATCTTTATAAATGTGTTTTTTAAAAGAAGGGGCAAGAGTTACAATTGCAGTAAGATGCTCTTAATTTCTTGCCATTTTTATTTTTAAAAATGAAGGTTTTACTCCCACATTATTTCATGCCTTAAATGTTTTGTTTTTTAATTTGTAACCTTTGATGTACACTGTTTTTATTCAAAGTTTATTTTCTTCCTTTATTTTTACATTAGTTGTTATATTTTATCTACTCTACTTGCTTTACAACCACATGTGGGACGGCAGGTCTATGGGCCACAGTAATTAGTTTGCTTTTGTTTCTCCAAGCTCATCTGGAAGTATTTTATGCATTGTCTTGTACTGTTGTGTTGGCTGAATAAATACTACTAATAATAATAACCCCAAAGAAACAAAACATTGTGCAACACTAAAATTCTCTAAGACTGTTGTGTTGGCTGAATAAATACTACTAATAATAATAACCCCAAAGAAACAAAACATTGTGCAACACTAAAATTCTCGTCAAGTTATGCGATTTAGAAGCTAATACTAATCTGTTTTTATATTATAGCATAAGTAATCCAACATATGAAAAAAATGCCAGTCCAAAGATGAACAAACATGTCTGCTCCTCAACACGAGCCCTAGTGCGGAAAGATGACCAACACAAGTTATTTTCCTCCTCACCCCTAGAGGCAGTTTGCATCCTCCTAGGAGTCAATGCACCTGCTGACCCAGAGGCTGAGACGATGAGCAACACCGTCAAAAAAACGCACCTGTGTTATTGTCATCTGGAAACAAAGAGGTTCGACTGAATAATAATCATACGCAGCGCTGATAAATAAATACTGGAAATGGAATCACTATCAACTTGATGGATAAGTAACGATCCATGATGCTTTTCTAAGAATTAATACAGTCAATCTCTTGTCCTTTTATCATAGAATATTACCAAGTTGTACATAATATTTTGAAAAAAGAGGTACTTGTGTTGTTGTTTTTTAATGCTTCTTTACAGCATTTACTCATATCATTTCAACTGCTCTTTTGTCACAATAAATGCCTTTTGGGATGTTTGTTTTTTTTAAATTGAGAGATTCCAGTGGCATCATTTATCTGCTGTGTTTATCATGGTGGTATTTCTATTCAAATGACCCCGTTTGGTAAAAAAAACACCATTCATATTTTGGACTAAAAATTATCTGAAAAAAAGAATTTTTTTAATTGTTGTTTTTGTTGTTGTATTTATGCAGTAACTGAATGAATGTTCTCCTACTATGCACATGATCAAACTAGACACAATAGTTATGAACAACAAATTATTTGGGGTTGAACAAAGACAAATTGACTAGAGCAGAATCTGAAGCAACTGACCTATCTAGCCCTATGTTGGCGGGCTCCCTATTTTAAACACCAAATTACTGATAATGATCAGTGGGTTGGATCAAAACTTGGGATCAAATACTTCAACCATCGATTTGATTGTAACTATAAATCAAGTCTGTAAGAAAACACGTGTTCAGATTTCATCTCGTTCCGATCTTGTTCTTTTTCCCGTCGTCGTATCGAAAAAATGACTTGTGTTCAAGTAGTTTATCATCTTTTTCTCATTTTCTCTTCCATGATGGCATTACGTCAGCAAGGACTTCTAAAGTAACGCTTCATTTGCTCAAAGTGTTGTTTTTTTTCCTCCCTCTGTGGACTGCTAACCTCTTCTGCCCATCATCTTAAAAACAGATTTCCTGTATTGCCCGGGTTTGCACAGTGTTGGGAACCACTGGGACTCATGTGCAACAGGCAGACAGGCATGTCCAGAATGCTACTCGCTAACAGGAAACCAGCTTGTTGCCTGGCAACAGGCCCCGGCCTCTGCCGTCTGACGTGGGTTCTCTCATTCTGCTCTATTTATAGCCCATGGAATACTATATTAGGCACCCATACAAGCTCAGTGAGTAAAATGAGAGCGTTGATCACGCTTTTGGCAAAGCAGAGCTAATTTTAGAGGCAGTTGGGGAGGGGGGGGGGGACTTGGGAAGCTTCGGACCTTTGAGGATTGGGTATCTCCATGGCAACAAATGCTGATGCACTGACTAATTCTGAACTGAGACAAGTTTCTCTTTGAGTGTGAAAACTTACAATTCCAGTTTGTGGGTTTAGTGAAACTATACAGTGAAACTGCTTATTACATGAACCTACCATGGAAGTCCATGTGCTTTAATGAGGAATAGTTACAAGCAGCTATCTTGTTTGCCTGAAAACCCTGTTTTCTTGGTCGGGTTCCGTCACATTGTTTCAATCACTCATAAATCCCCAAATTAAAGTCGACAAAAGCAAACATGTTTGCAGCACATCAGCCATCCTTAAAAGAACTTTTTTAGCAGCAAAGGCATGGCTTTTCTTTTAACGGAAGATCCAAGCACATGTCCTCTTCCAAAAGAAGAGTAAGAGAAGAACAAAAAGTCAGATATTTTCTTCAAAATGAAAACAACTTGTATTTTTACATAACACATTCTGTCCTATTTTCTCATTTTCCAAGCTTTCAAAACTTGGTTCTAGCCTTCCTTCCAAGAAAGTGGCCATTTGTCAAACTTCACACAGACAATCTGCTTACATAACCAATGATGCAGATTCCCATGAACACTGTTTACCTTCTATATTTAGACTAAAAACAAATTAATATATCCTCAGAAGCTTCCAGTTGTAGCAAATTGGACAGCAAATCTTCAAAAACAATCTATATTTCCTCCCATGGGGTTTTAAGATCCAGGCCAGTAATCCATGGGAGTTTAGGGGGGAGGGGGGGGGGGTTGACAAATTGTCATAATTTCAGATGTTGTTTACTTGGTATGCATCCAAAGGGAAAATTAGTATCATTAAACCTGCCATCCCGCTGCAAACCATCATTAAAACCAAAAGTCTGGTCAGTGTCTGCTGTCTGGAAACACACATTGTACTCAACGCTCAAGCAAAGTAGAAGGGAAAAACCTGGAAAATGGGGGACACTCTCCTCTTGGATTGAATAAAACACCCTCAACTTTCACAGGTTTGACATTTTAAATGATCCACAAACTTTCTACACCCAACCATTGTAAAACAAGAGGTTTTATGCAATGTTTGTTTAATGATCTTTCCAGAAAAATTTCAAATGCAAAGGAGAGATCTATAAAACCATCTAGAAATCAGGAAGAAGTCGTCACCACAGGTCTAGGTAAGAGGATCATTTCAAATATGCGAATGACCATCAAAAGTTGAAAACAGTCTGGGAACACAAACAACCACCTTTATGGTTGAAACAATTTTGCTGAGTAAATTTGAGAACAGTATGAAGCAGCAGAACTTATCTGTGAAAGTTTGCAGAACAGTGCCATGAAAAGTGAACCCTTTTTCAAATTGATATTTGGGAATTCATTTGAGGAATCCGTAACAACATATTGGGGAGACTATATCCCTCACAACCAGTTTAGAATATGAAGTAATATTTTCAAGTTACACATACTTTGTAAAGAGTCATAGATCAGGTTAAAAAAAAAAAAATAATAATAATAATAAACCATTCTTATAAAGCCCATTTTACACGGGGTCCCAATGCGCTGAACAATGAACAGAGAAAACACTAACAATTATATATAATTTGAAGTGAACAGATGGGTTTTAAGATTAGCTTTGAAAGTGTCCAGGGTTGGAGCTTCCTTGATGAGATTGGGTAGTTTGTTCCAGAGGGTGGAACGAAATGCATTTTTCAACGTAATGCTGATTTATAGGCCAAAATTTTAACGAAGATTCATTCAAAGTCACCTGTGAAAGTTTCAGAGCCTGAATAAAAGTGTCTACTTGCTGAGAAAACAGCAAAAACCGTCAACGCTGTACTTTCATAAAGAACATCGAATCCTTCCACATACAGCGAGGTGACATGGATACCAACTGCATCTCTTGCAGCAGAAACCACCAAACTGTACCAATGCATATTAACTACCGTGTGGGTCCTGATTTGATTTGTGTGAATGTCTGGATATATTAAAACTATAATCAACCGAGTCAAACGCTTTCTTTGAATGGACAACCCCATTTTTAATAACCTCCAATTTATTTTCTGTTCGATTAAATGTCATATAATCAATCAGACTCTTGCGGGCCAGAGGATTTTTTTTGCGTCGGCCCAAAGGAGAGGTACTTATTGATGCTTTATTGTCCACACCCATTCAGGATTTTTATCTTGCTCATTTTTAAGTATGTGTATTTCCGCTTCTAGCACGAGAACTGGGGGCTTCAGGCATGCAGAGCCACCTAGAATAGGTCGGGAATTCTCAGCAGTAAAAATTTCTACTGTGTATCAAAAGGTCGAGTAATGTAATAATAAAATAATAGGAATTTTTGAAAAAACAAAACATAATAAATGTTAGGGGGATATTTAACTTTCCATTCTAAAAAGCAGAGCCACCCCTCCCCCTTAGAAAAAATACGAAAAAGAAACCCAAACAAAAGAATGCCCCCAAACCCTTCCCCAAAAAACAAAAAACAAACAAACAACAACAAAACCAACCAACCAAAAACCCCAACAAACAAACAAACAACCATACCTTACTTTACTTGGTTGTAGTTGGCTTTTAGCTATACTTTTTCTGACAGCGAGAAACGAGAAGTTTCTTGAGAACGAACAGTTTCAAAGAATTCAGCTTCTAAACTCGTTAAAATCTATACTAAGATGTGCTATTTGTAAGTTGGCTGAATTTACAAACATGTAGCTTTAATAAAAACATTATAATCCCTTTAAACTACATTTCTACCTAAATAAAGCAGCTCATACTGGAAGCCTTATGCAAGATTATATCTAATAAGTCTCTCAGAAAGTTGTTTTAACTGTCATGCATGTCCAAACAGTGATATCGCACATCTTAATAGGATTGTGTTTTACACTACATTCATGCCGCAAACCTGTAATACCTACATCAACTTCTTTGAAAAAGGAGATCTTTCCGATAACTTTCCAGGACTAAATGCAACAGCAAAAACAGTGTGAATGGGGGATTATTGCTTATCAACTAATAAACCACAAGGAAGTATCATATTACAGCCCTTGATGCTGCCATTCAAACATATTGGTACCAAGCAATGCAGCTGCTTGGAAATTTTAAAACAATTTAACGTCATATTTCTTCTTTTTAAATTGATGTCTCACCTAATTTATTAAAACGCCAGGCCACTTACTATTTGTTTTTTCTCATTCATTTATACCACAGGTCCTTTTGGTTGGAAAGCAGTTTGCAACAGCTAATTCTATTTTCTTTTTAAAACAGTCGACACAAACTGCAGTTAGAGAATTATATGGAAATGTGATCGTTTGTTCTCAGCACTAAAGTCATACACGGTAAACAATTAGAGAAATGACTGTCAAATGTTTGTTCAAGACACGGAGGAAGAAAAAAAGAAGAAAAAAAAAAGAAACTCTGTATTGAATGGAGACCGCTATGTAGCAGTTTCATGACTCAAATTGAATTGCTCTACATTAACATCATTACTTGGTGGGAAACACTCTGCAGAAGCATCATTGTTATTACATACTGAGAGAAAAAAGAGACAACCTTGTGCCAGTTTGTAGGGTTGTATTTCACATCGGAGGACCGAATTACAGCAATTTGAAGGTACTAAAGATCAATAAAAGCGAGAGGGAGTTACACTCCAATTGTTACACTTTGTTTCGGAAATCTAATAAAGTAGACGAACGGGTTACATTAGTCCCGGCCAGATTCATCAAAGTGAACACAAGTGCACAAAATAACTAGAAAATTGCTGGAAATTACACCACAAAGACTGCCACACAATCCTACAACCATTGAGGGTAAATACTTCCATGCAAGGCAAGACGACTTGGACAATTGTGCCGCATTAGATTTTTTTTCTTTTCCTTTCTGCGCCAAGCAGAGTTACAGGCTGGCGACGATAAATCAATTTGCGCAACGGTGGCTGGCTTCGTTATGGCAGGGTCTTCGTGGTTCCTCCAATGGGCAAATGATTTGATTATGGTTAATTGGTTCAACTCATGCCACAAATTAAATGACATCATCAAGTCACTCCCCCCAGTGGAGGAGGGGGGGGGAGGAACTCAGTGTAATGTGAACGCTTGACACAACAAACAGTCCAGCAACGGAACAAGAGGGCTACACAAAAGGAGGCAAACGATGGCCTTAGACATTGTTCTAGATGAAGCACCCTGACTACACATTGCTATCTATCATAAATGAATTTCATTGGCTAACACTAACTGAATTACTTTACTCCAAGTGACCATGAGAAAAAAAAGAAACTAAACACAGTGCCATATTTTATCAACAATTTTCAAACTTTTAGGAAGTTCATGATCGCGTTAATTGCGTTAGACTTGGTATACATAACGGTGTGTAAAATCATAAAAAGAAAAGGGAAAAACTATACTTGCATTCCAATTTATACATGATTGAAAAAGCAGGACAGACCACTGCCATGTAAAAATACAGAATTTTCAAAAGTTGACTTCCAAATGGAATACTGTTGATGAAGGTTTTCTGACATTATTTTTTGAGATGCATGATACAAATTTCCTACAGGAAGTCTATTAACATATTGTACACATTTTTTGGAAACAATTTTTTTTTCAAATATTTTTTTCACAAAACTATTTAATTGGCTTATGTCAATGCTGTGACACTGAGGTTAAACCTACAGAATAAGATGTACTCATTTTCTTCTTTGAAAATATCCCAATTTCATGAGGAAATTGGTGTTTTGATCAATTCCAAAATGTTTTTTAGCCCTGCACAGTAATTCCTGAAGACAAAGCATACACAAGGATCCATGTGTAACTACTACGTTCAGCATTGTAATGTGCATCAAGTTTTCTCAAAGTGATAATTAAGTCTACCAATCATCATCAGTTTTCAAAAATTAATTTAGTTTTAAAATGAAAAGATCTCAACCCTTTAGCACACTCTGCCTACAACCGCCCTCAAAGTTTGACAAGTTGTATTTTGAGTTTAAAACATGCGATTAAAATGCAGCAAATAGCCGTAGATATAGCGCAATCTCAAGATGACAATAGTCTTAAGTAAACATATGATCCCCGAAAGAAAAAAATGACGCTGTCCACTTCCTAACACTTCCACAAGTTGAAAGGTCAGAAGTCATGTCACCAAGCTATATGTAACACAAGGAGTTGCTGGGCTGTTTCTGTGTGTGTACAGACCGTGTTTTATGAACAATATAATTTACGTACAATGTACACAGTTGATGGCGTCCATTCACTTGTTTCACGATAAACTTACAGGTGTTTTAAAAAATAAAATTGGGGTTAAACAAAGAAAATTTACTTGAACAGGATTTGAACCAACAGCCTCTACCAACTGAGCTATCTAGCCCTGGTGTGTTTTACTACGGACAACCATGATTTGAAAGGAATTCACGGAAAGTTATATGTTGGTAACAGAGGCATTCATTTTTATTTCCAAAGGTGATTATTTTAAATCTTTTGTAACTCACATTTTCTTTGAGACGACAGTTCAGAAAACGTTTGTGCACAACTTTCTACGTAACAACTGTTTACTTCATACACAAACAGTGTCCCTAAATTTAGTTGATCTGTCTGATATTCTCAATCTCAAAGATTCAATTTGGTAAAGCAATCAAACATCTGTGAAAATCATTCAAAAGACAATGTCATCCTCTATAAAATTAAAATTAACTTGTAAGAAAATAATCACAACAAAAGTTATCTGAGGATTTTAGGCACAGCAGAAAGTCTTGGGAATTTCCAAACCGCAGTGAGGAGTCAACAACTCTATGTTTGATAGTGCGTGAGTGCTGAAGGGTTCAGCCTTGATTTCATGGCAAAATAAAGAGTTCTGTTGAAAACTAATTTGGAGAAAATAAATGTCATCTGCGAGTTGTGTTAAATGACAAATTTTAAAGGGGTTGGGAAACCATGACAACTTTTCAAACCAAAACGAGGGACGTTCAGAATTTTTTTGTTGGGGGGGGGGGTTTACATATAATGGACACGACAAAGCCTAATTATCATCCATGTATTCAACGAACACGCTTTGTCATCTGGTACAACTGTTTCCCCCGAAAGTTCAGGTGACAACATTGTTAATTCAATCATACACTCCTGACGTCAGTTGTTCACATGCCAATCACCCTTTCCTGTGACTAACAAGTCTCCAAATGGGCACACCGAAACACCATGCCAACTTTCACCATAGACGCCAGTTAAAAGCGCAACCCAAAGTATGCATGCATCTCCCGTAAGACCAACGTATTTTGCGTACAATAAATACCACACGATGGCCTTAGTGTTTACGGGCGTCAATGGGTGAGGGGGGTCAGCCTGAGTGACGACAATCTACGTACCAGGCAGGAACAGTCACTGGGTGTTTTTCTTCTTCTTTTTTTTTCTCTTTTTTTCTTCTTTTTTTTTGAACAAGAGCCAAGCTCTGACACCCTCCTTCCCGTGAGTGATCGCCCTACAGTTGGCCTTCTGCTAATCTGATTGGTTCAAAGTGGCAGCGGGGGCCACGAGGTTGTGACAGTGTCTGGGGGAGGGAGGAGGGGGGGGTAGTCTGTTTGGAGATGGACACTGATCGAACAGAATACTTACTGACCGGCAACTTCCGCCAGGGGATTATGCTCGCAAACAGGAAGAATCCTATTGGGTGCCCACAGGATGGATCACATGTGTACAGCGCAGACCAGACACAACGCTCTAAGGAATACTGCAGCTGAGTGCCACCTTAAAGGGAGCCTCCAACATCAACACTCTACCCATTAACAGTTCACAGCGCACCAACAACAAAAACTCACTTTGAGTCAAATTGTAACCCTAGTTAATCATCCCGTCGAACTGGTGTATACAGAAATTTCCTTGTAATGTAGTGTACTCATCATTTCAAACATGCGAAAATATGTTTTGAAAATAGAAATTCATTACCTCCATACACTTGTTAGGAGGCATGGTTTCCATGCCTTACACACATTCACCCGTGGAAGTGTATTTCCGTTAATAGCCAACTCACCAGATATTTCAATATGTATGGAGTGGTGGATCTGATAACATTAATTCCAAACAACACACTGAATAAACCTTTTCAATGTACATGAATGCTCACCGTAATCTGTCGCTTTGATATTTCCAATATCTCTTTGGAAAAAATTTTTTTTTGGTCTTAATAGATTTTGTTGTTGCTTTGTTGTTGTTGAGAATTTAAATTCCTGCATGGGCACAATCCATGGCCAGAAATAAAGCGAACCATCATTAGGTTTCTTCCCACGTTAAAGGCTGTAAGTAATTCCCATTATTTTGAATGTTTTTCAAATCCGAGTTATAAACAACAAATTTTCACTGCATAATTTAAGCTTTTTTTAATGCTTAACTTCAATATAAAAAAAATTTTAAAAAGGGAAAATCCTTTACCGAATCTGACATGAAACTTGAAAGAAATAAAAGGATCTGAAACTGATGTAAGTCATGAAGCATTACAAGAGAAAGAAAAAGAGTCAGAGAAAGAGGGAGAGAAATAAATGATTGTGAAACCGACTACGAGCCTCGCTGGGATGACGTCAATACGAATGCATTATAGTCCTTGAAAGACACTCGCCAGCGGTTTCCCAAGAGTGAAGCCGATGGCGTTCAACTATCTTTTCTCCCTGCTCAATGCAGCTCCCCCCCCCCCCCCC
>CM021533.1:17136351-17149821 GCA_010994315.2 Pisaster ochraceus
AGATTGGAGGGGGGGGTGGGGGTCTTTCTTGTGACTTTCCCTTGTCCTCACATCAGAGCTTTCTGGTCCCCCACAACACAGATGAACTTTGTAAATGAACCCACCTGAGAACCACAATACTCATCTATAAAATGCCAAAGGGCAATTCCACTGGTTACTTATGTTACAGTGACCACATATCGGAATTCTGCTTTTCTGAATGATGTCTGCGACTTGATACACTGACATTTTTTGTTATTGATAATAATATAGTGTTATATAATCCAGTGCGCCAGTTTCCCTTCATTAGTCCATGGATTCTATATGCAATCTTTTAGAGACCGCAGTATGGTAAATTTTCACAACCATAACAAGTGCATGTGAACTCTGTGACATATTTATACTCCGATTTAATAATAATAAGATGAGTTGCATGAGGCAGTTTTTCCCGTTATTTGTCCGTATTTATCTGCACCACGTCACCGGTGGCCTTGCAAGATGAAAACAAAATTGCAATATTGTTTTTACAACCAAATGAAAATGTGTCATGCGTTCTCCACAACACGCAAATACCTGAACGTTTTCCCTTGAAATACCAGCCACCCTCTGGGAGCCCATGGCAGACAGACTACTGTGTTTAGAACCAAAAGCTGGTCAAGTTCTTTACAACAAGTCCTTGCTCTATGTTATAACAAACCCACACACACACACACACACACAAACAGAGAGAAAGCCTTGCCATGCATGAGCAATTGCACCTGGCTAAGCACAAAAGTTCCAGCATAGCATCAGAATGACAGTGAAGGACTTGACATTTTCCCTCTGAAGTACACTCAAGAAGTACATGTATATACATACTTCAAGTTAATGAAATGAATGGCTTGAAAAGTCCCATGATCTTAATCCAAGATCAGCAATGCAGTATCAGTTACTTATTGAAACAAACAAAACTTTATCAGGAAACCCATAACAAGTTTTACACGAAATGCTTTAAAGAGGAACGATTCGGAACAAAGTGTACCCTCTACAGTTTGTTCATCACATTGCATCATGGGAAAAGGTCGACAAGTTTAAGTCGCCTCGCAGCACCCGCCGCATGACCATGATTGTTTAAATCCGTTCATGTTTACCATGTTTACGGAATAAGATGGTGTTGCTTGTGAGGCCGGTGAATGTTCCCTTCTTCTTTTTTTTAAGCAGTCTCCCTTAACAACAACAATGATCTGCTGTAAGACACATTTCAGTTCAAACTAATTATTCAATTCTAATGAATAACTTCCAGACTACTAAGTGCGGAAAAAGCTTCCATACAGCATTCTCTCTAGAGATTCTAAAATATAGTTTTAACTTCAAGTTTCTTATGAATTAAAATGTGATTAACCAGGAAAGACATAGACTGGCCAAAGTTATCTTGAAAGGTAAACTTGAGTTTGTGTGGCTTGCTTGGTAAGTAAAAACCCTGCTAGTTCAATACAATTGAATAAGAAACATATTTGTGTTTATCCTCTTTTGGGATACTACTCTTGTAATTGTTATTTTGCTGACTTTTCAGAGCTGTTTTGCCCGATACTTTCACCATTCGCTAACTTCCTGATGGAGAGGAAAACAACTTTGAAGTGCGGTTTGTCACACATGTATACATTATTGACAGCGACCATTATATGCATCGTCATTAAATCAATAGGCATAGATTTGTGGTGGATAAGGAAAGTAAATTTTTGAATGGAGTGGTGGTGGCCAAAACATTAATAGTTCAAATATTTCTTTTAAGATTTACGGTACAATAAACAAAAACACAAACAAAAACCTGGATAAAAAAATGGACACCAACTCCCAATTTACATGGTTACATTTTGTATACATGGTTTGAAAACAAGACAATTGAATGAATGCTCTCCAAAATAATGTACCAGAAGTTTAGACAGACGTCACAAGTTTAGAGTTAGACACAAGTATTTAGCCTTCCATCTGTAGGCAACAGTGTGCATTACCTTCAACACGGGTAACCAAACCAGTCACAGGGGAATTTCGAGTTCCGACAGAAGTTAGACTTTATGTTAGTTTAAATTACTTTGATGTACCTAAAAAAATCCTGACTGGAGTGTACATGATGTTCATGGAATCAAAAGGATTAGAAATGAGAGCAATATCAATTCCTACCTTCAGCTCCGTTGAGTTATTTTTTATCTTTAATATTTTCCCTCTTGTAGCCCCTTACCCAGAGTGGCTTTAGACTAGTTTTGGGCGAAACTTGCAAAAACAAAAATGTAAAATCTTATTTTAAGCTTTAAAAAGCACCTTATTTTGAGTTGTGTAAGGAACTAAGGATCCCTTCAAACAATATCAATGCACACTGCGGAAAGAAGACATTTTGGGGAGTCGTTTGGACAGAAATCGTTCAGCTTTTTCTTCTACTCAGTATGTGTGAGATCAAGTTAATTTCATCGTGTCTAACTTCATCCAGACTGGAGTTGAAAGTCCACAGATTCATGAAGACTGGAATAGTGTAATTGCACACTAAGAACAAGAAAAATGAGCTGTACACAAGGTCCCTTCAAATATTAACACACCGGGCCCAATTTCAAAAAGCTGCTTAAGCAGAAAAATTGTTCTTTACAGAAAAAGGTTTACCAACCTAAACTATCATGATTTATGTACCATTTGCAACTGGTATCCTGCTTACAATGTTAAAGCACTACTGTCTGCTTGAAGCAGCTTTGAAATTGGGCCAAGGCACAATGTAAGACATTTTCGTATAAAGTCATTAGACAGGAGTCTTTCAGGCTTCCTTCTGCTTTGCATATGATACCCAGTATCTACTCCATCCAGAAAGGAGTCAGGGGCCATGACCTCTGGATTCAGGGAAATCAGAGTCCCTCCGGCTTGTCTGGCACTGAATAGAAAAATTGCACACAGGGTCACTTCCTTCAGGAACTGCGGCAAAAAACATTGCCACATAGAAAAACATGTAGGAACACACTATACCCCAAGCCATTACATTAACATTGAACAAAATGACTAAGTTGGCAAAAGGTTACTACTGTTCAGTTCAGGCACACTCAAAAGGTTGTGACTTTTTTATCAAGTCACAAGTGTTTTTTATTACCTACATGCACCTGTAGATCCGACTACAATTTAGAAGTTCAAAAATAATACAGTACTCTCATTTTACACCACGTTTCTCTGGAGATCATTATTGTCGTCATTAATAGCCATTTTACAGTATGCCACAGGCCGTATCCATGTAGACATTATTAAGTACAGAACATACACTCATATGCTAAGTTGTTGAAATAAAAACTAGGAAATGCTGTACCAGAGCTCCGGTACAAGTCGATAAGTACAGTGGCTGACCCTTCAATTCCTAAATTGCATTTAAAAGTTGTTTACAGGAAAACCACAAACCATAGAGACTTTCTCTATTTATGCACAAACACACTGAGTTAAATATCAGGCACTCAATTTCCTGGAAAAACAGAAGAGAGTGCACATGCCATCTCCATTTGTACACTTCTCCCAAAACCCCAACGTAAGAAATCGAAAATCAAATTGCAAAATTGAGAAAACTGTCACCAAACTGTAATGTAAAAGAGAGATGCAAGTAAGCCATAAGTATGCATGGAGTGTACGTGTATTATAAGAAACTACTCATATAGTCATAGAGTGTACACACACATTGTCTTGTGTACTTCTCTTTCCAGTACATTTCCAGGACCACTAGCTATATTATAGTAATAGTATTAGTATCAGTTTGTGTATTTTAATTACATACAATACTGTACACCTATGGCTATAGAGGTACGTAATTGTGCAATTTAAGTTGATTTAAACTCCACTGAAATCAGTGACTTTTGGCGATAATTTTATAGGTCTTGTACAAACACTTACTTCAGTTTAACTCCAGCAAAGAACTGACCTTTCAAAATGGCTGTCCTATCCTGCATGCAGTACACTTGTTCACATCACCCTGTGTGTCAGTCAATGGTTCATCATACACATAGCTACATGTACAGAAATAAGATTCTCTGCTAAAAATATATTTAACTCCAAGCGGTGCAGGTTATCGAAGGAGGCGACAACGGCCAGATAACCTCTCTCTCAAAGGATGTCGATTGCTGTCAACATCTGTGGGGCTGTGGCGAGTCGTCAAACCAACAGTATCGGTCTTAGATTGGAAGAGTGCTCACTCTGAGAAGTGTGATTGGTACGGAGTTCCTGATACTGCGTGTTATGCATTGAGTACCTGCATTATACTAGTACATGCACACTGTCATAGCCTACTACTACTGTGTGTGTGTGTATACTTCGTTTGGTGTGTACAGTTTAATCCTGTGTGCTAACTCTCTCACACAGTGATGATGTCAAACTCTGGACCGACGACATCATGAATTATACATGAGGCTATACTATTCATCTCGGGAGGGGACGCTGGAAATGTCAGCAGGGTGAGGATGGAGCCATGATCTTTTGACTTATACGGCTGCATACGTCAAAAGGTAACCGCACCATGAAAAGATGCGTGTGACACACCATGAAAAATTACATCTACACGTCACAACAGTTGATCTAAAATCACATGTGCTTGCCTGGGGATTAGGAACATGAAGTATAAAGGGTCATGAAAAAATTAGCTTTATCTCCTCCTACACTGCCCCGCTTTGAATGGAACAATCGAAAACACAAGTAACTTGCCTGATGCTACGGAACACAATGTGGACTTGGACCATACACTGCTGTATAGCATTGCCACATGTTAAAAGAGTTGTATGCCAGTCTACAGTCACAAATCTGTACCATGGACCCTTAAACTAACTAGATATCTTTTCTTTTTTTCCAGAAGATAAAATTGTTCTAATCAGTCGGATGATAAAAGTGGGAGGGACTCTGCTGTACCTATAAATAGTACCTTTAGTACCTTATCGATAAATCCATGGAGGTCTTCCTATCTCCCAGGTGTTATTTTTAAATCCAGCCCAACCCACCCATATAAATTCAAAATCATTGCCTTATTGGGAAGTTTTGGATCTTTTGGGGGAGGGCCTGGGAATTATCACTGAGTCCATATTTATAGAAGTGCTGAAGATGTTTGAAACTCCAACTTCTGGGAGGTCGCCCTGGGATGAGTAGAGTCATGTGGCTAGTCAAGTGGTTTATAGTGAGTGGTGCTCATGATCTCATGATCAAGTCACAAGAACGAATCATTGATTGGACACGGCTCAAGTCCAATAGCAGTTACTTGCTTCTCTTCACCTAGGTGTACGGATAGGAATGAGCAAGGGCTGAGAGGATAGTGTTTGATTAACCCATCGGCACTCAATTTTAGTTGCTTGAATTTGCATGCTTCCCATGGAGGTGAGAAAGTTCAAAGGGTGACTGATCACTGATTGAAGTAAAAAGATGTCAAGGACCTCACCACCATGTAATTAAACACTATACGTAACATCATTTTACACAAGGATAAGAGTCATTGCTGATGAAAAAAAAGGTTCTGAAACCAGGATCCAGGCGTCAAAATTACAGGCATGTTGAAATTATGGCATTTCCACCAAGAGAAACCAAGAACATCCCCCAAAAAGATGTATCATCCGTGAGTACTCAAAAGTCAGAAATGAGTAACCAAATCGGTATTCCCTTTACCAACAGGGTTCCCAAACCACAGGATATGAATAAAGAAAGAGTTTCATTTCCCACGGCGATGTTCCCTTTAGCAGCTAGGTGGGAGCACCGGTGTTGGAAGACCAGGGAGTTTCCCAGGTGGAGGTTACTGATCAGACCCCAGCAGGAGAGGCCTCCGGACGACCGCAGGCGTATGATATCAGCAACCCAGCATGAAAGCTCCAGCAATTAGTGCCGCTAAAATAAACTTCCCCCTCAGATATTTCAAACCATAGAAGTTGAGGCAAAATATAAAAGCAGAAAAAATTCCACCGTGAACAAAAACCCAAACACCTAGTAGGTACACGGCAATATCTCTATGTGGTTTTTTACCCAAACAAACATTTACACCTAATACACTCCATGGTTTAAAAAGAGAGATGCAGTAAAACTTGCAAGTGAAGGATCCAATGCCGCATTTCACACTGCTGCATAAGCAGGCAATAGTACAGATCAATTTTCTGCTAAGCAACAGCAGGACACCAGTTGCAAATACTACATTTGACATGATATTCTGATTGGAACCTTCTTATTTTGGTAAGCACACCTGCTTTGTCTAACTTTGTTTTACTTCTTCTTTTTACACGGCATATTTTTTTTTTTTTTTAAGGCAAAAGTTCTTAGTGTATAGGATTTACAATACCATCAGATAACAAGTCTTGAAATAAAAGCTTACTTACTAATCTGTCACAAGTGCCAATAGTGCTGAGAAATGCTTCTTTTTTTACTCTGGAATGCTGTCATTTTCAAGCGAAGTATAATTTAACATTGTTTTATGCTGGATGACCAGACAATTTTAGTTGAAGCAGTTTAACCTTAACAAAACCATGCTTTACTTTATAAAAGAAAATAATTTAATTTTTTTAAGCATCTGTATGCTTCAATGAATTTCACAATGTTATTTCCATGATGTTTTCTGACAACTATAGCCTATGCACATGATTAAAAATTATACGCTACTAAACAAAATAATTCTAGGTACAAATGACCCATATTTTAGGAGAAGTGTTGGATCTGTGAGGAAATTAAAGTTTCGTTTTTTGGTGGGTTGGACAGAAAAAAAAAGCCTGTAAAAGATACCAATGAGTCAATTAATTGTGCACAAGTTTGAAGTCTAACCTAATGACCATTGTGGGAGGTTAACATCATAGTATGAATTCCCCGGCAACACTATTCAGTTACTGCCCTCTGGGGTTATGGATTTCCAATTAAACCAGTGAGTAAAACCCTCTAGAAGAAAGAGGGGAGAATAAAGAGGGGAACATAAAAGCCAAGCAACTTGATGAGAAAAGTGAGCATTTCCTTGCACTTCTTCGGCTTTACACTATCTGATCTACAATTATGTCTTTGTTGGTTATTGCAAGTACTATTAAAGGGATATTAATATATCAGTGGCTTTTGGAAGAGTAAATTCATTCCCGTCCTCTAGTTTTCAATAAATGTACAGACCAACTAAATTTCATTCAAATGTCAGGCCAGGGACTACTTGAAGGCCGTGGAGGCAATGGCCTCTGTTACCCTGGTCTTGGCCTTGGTGCCCCTTCAAATATGTCCCATGGGACTCGAAAGATTTTCCAATGGAAGTGCCTTTTGCAAATGAAAAATGGCCTTGTCCTCTTAAAGATGAAACCCCAGGCCTGAAATTTTGGTTCCGTTTTAGTGAAAATGCTGAAAACCAGTTCTTGTTTTGTCAGAGAGCTTGCGCTCGTTCATACCTGGTTGTTTCTAGTTTAACATTTGAAATACATGTTAGCAACACTTTTACAGATTACTACAAATGTTAAAGATTTATTGGATATGTTTTGGAGTCAGTCTCTCTGCCAAAGAACATCAGCAAGTGAAAGACATTGGGGGGGGTTCGTCCTGGTCTTTTGGTCGTGATAAACTGATAAGCTTCTCTTTAATCTTTTACATTTGACCACTTTTTACTCGATGTAGCATTTTTTGCAGTGTCAAAACAACATTGATGCGGTGATTTGAATAAAATTCACTTAAAAACAAGGGCTTGCATTAATTTAAATGTTTGCATGAGGCTAAAATTTGTTTAATATCTTTTTAAAATTAAGATTAAAGATTAGATTATCTTTTTAAAATTAAGTAAACAGTTATATAGGCTTTCCCTGTAAAAAAATCTTGGCTCAAAATGCTATTAATTACTCTCTCAGACTTTCAAGTTGTATTCCTCAAAGTGGGAAAACCTACATAACATTTACCTACATTTACTTTACAAAAGTAAGGAAATCATCAATTCCTCCAACTCATCAGTTAAAATATGGCTAAGGTTTAGCTGTGACTATTAAGTAACCATTACAAAATCACAAAGACCCTTGACCGTGCTGACATGGGTTTGTATCAAAACAGAGTTTATTGTATATTGTTTATTTCATCTTTGTAAAAAATTTTCAGTGGAAAGTTTTTGGTTATACAAAATTTAGTTGAATATAATTTCCATTAATTTGATCTTAATTCATGACATAAATTGATAACTTTTATGTCATGCTTGTACCTGATTTACATAATTTAACGCAGCTTTTCACCTTTGAATGAACTTATTTGTGGGTAAATTAAAAGATGTTCCTGTCCCTTCTGAAACCCGCTAAACAGAAGGGCTACTTTTGTCGACTCAGCAGGCCATACTCCAATTAAAATTTTTAACGAGTTGTTGTGGTTTGTCCTGTTTATGTTGTCAGGGCCCACGACAAAAGTGTTACATTATACCATGATGCATCTTTCATACTTCAAAGATTACTACGGGTGAAGTTGAAAAGTGACATTTTAATACGTTTTAGAGTTTCTAAGAAACCAGATGTTTTGAGCGTTATAGCTCCACCATGATTTTGCATGAACATTCTCTCCTTCCATGAGATGTCTTTACCATCAATCATCATTGGGTCCCTGGGCCCAATTTCATACAGCTGATTAAACACACAAAGTAGCTAAGCACAACAAAAGTATGCTTACCAGAATAAGGGCACAAGCCAAAATAGCTTGTCTCATCACGGTCACATGTACAATCTGTGACTGGTGGCCTGCTTACTTTTGCTAAGCAGCAAAAAAATGTTAAGCGCTCTTTTCTCATGGAATTGGGCGAGGTCATTGGTCCTAGATCTGGGTCTCCAAGAAGATTGACTGGTACAAATTAAATTTTATGCAAAAGAAAATCCTCATAAAAAATCTATGACACTGCAACCGAAACATTAACATGGTTCCTCGAAGCATGGAGCTATAGCATAGAGCAAGGACTTCAAAGTAATCAATTGAGAACTCCAATACTATTACTAATACTTAAAATAAAGTATAAGGAAGTACAACATTGGCGAGTGTCAAAAATAGAACGGTAGGCCTATTCCCACTTTGAGTGACCATGAGACGTACATGAGATAACAAACTTTTCAAAAAGTTTGAGCTCAATCGGTTATTGAGTCGCTGTGTAGAGCTAAAGCTATTGATGTTATGGAACAAATTGCCCCATTGCTATAGAAACCTAACAACTTTTTTTTTAATGAAGCATTTGCGTAATGTTGTTTTCTGGGTTTTCAACTTTATCCTCGTACTTTATATTTTAATTAACTTGTAGGCCTACTTGTAATGTATTAATAAAATGCCATTAAAACTTTTGTGGATTTGCGCGCTTTAACATTTTTCATATAATAACAATTATTTTTGCTACAAAGGAGAAACAACCAACACTGGGCAGATAAATTTTTTGCAAGCAGATATTTTTGATAATATAGATTTTGAAACAGCAAATCCAACATTTTGATTAAACACGCAGTATTTAATAAGGATATCTTTAGGCTTCTCTTTAAATCCACATTCTACAACCTATTTACTTCTAACAGTCTTTGTACGCACATTATGTTCACTAACCAAATTACATGTACAGTGTACATGTACACACATTTTATAGCAGCCAGCAGTTTCACGGTTACACCGGTTTGTACCTGAGCATTGCCATTCTCAGTCAACCAACCCATAATCCAATTTATACAAGAGCTTACCTTCCCTGCCACTGCCTGATCCTAAATTACACTACAACAGTGGACAGTTACTTTCCAAGGGCTTGAGGCCAATGGGCAGTCAGGCTTACACACCTAATCAGATATTAAACAAATAGACCTGCACAGCAGGCGAATAACAGTTCACCGTTAACTGATATGGCCAATTACTTGTGCATGGAAAAACAAAGAACCAGGCTGATTGTCCTGGTTTAATTGGCCTTATACATGTATAACCACTGCCCACATCCATGGGAGGTTACAGCCCCTAGGTGCTTGTACTTTTCACTTGCACAGTGCTCCCTTGCTTTTCTTAAAGATGTGCTCCGAAACTGATTGTTCATTCGCTCCAATCCGCTTAATGTTAACATACATAAATCATCCCACAACCTTTCGAAAAATCCAGTAAAAATGTGCACCACATTCCTCTCATTCAGGAAAAACAAATTCATACTAGCCTCTGGAAGTACATGTATCACATTTGAAAATTAAAACTTTAATTAAATACTAACACCCCCGTGATTTATTAGTGGTCATATCCCCTAAACTTATCGTGGGCATGACTTCTGTAGCCACAAAATTTCCAAGAATTTTTCAATGCACTTTGCTGAGTACAAATATTTGAACATTGTCAGCTCTACTGCTTATGGCTATGGATTTTCTGCACTATGCATACATGAACCTACTGGCGCATTTAGTGCAGAGGTGCACATTTTAACTGTACCTGGAGACTTGTTATTTAAAGAATTCCCTGCTCACAGGGATCAACACTTTTTTTCCAAACTCGTAAAATTATATGCATAGTAAGTAGGCCTACCATACCCAGTAAGGCTACAGGCTTTTTTTTTTAGATGATCCCTCTCATTACTACCCATGAAGGAAGGAAAATAACCCAACTGTGCATGAATTCATAACTTCTACCGGTAACCAAGTTCACTTAAGCATGGATGACTATTTGTGACCATACCAACCTTGGTTGAAGAATATTGTTGAAAAATACCCTAAAGTTTCTCTAGCAAACAGCTTTTAGCCTCTTCTTTTAGAAAAACTCTGCTGGGGTCCAAACATGGAGCCCTTATATAAAAGTTTGCCTTTATAACAGGTTCCTTTGAACGATGAACAACTTGCAACAGCTAACTTTCTTACTTCATGGCGAAGAATTTGTTTGAAGCATAATTTTTTAGTATTTAAGTATTTGTATTTGACTTTATCATTTTTATGAGTTGCACACTGATGGTTTGTTATGTGCTTCCCCAAAAATGTTGTTATTATTGTATTATTAAACACAAACTTCTGATAAACAAAAACGTGAACCCTGATCTTTAAGTGGTTAATCAGTCGCCAGTCTCCATACAGACACGGATGTTTGATGTCTACTCGGACACTGCCTGCCGCAGGTGACTTGCATCTGTAATGGTTTGTGACGCATTGGTGCAATATTTATCTGCACGCAAAGCCTCTCGACTCGAGCCGTTCAACGAGGGGGAGGCTTCTCCAACGCGTTCTGGTCAGGGGAAGCGAGCAAATTGTGCGTGCGGTGATTCCCGTGGTCTAGGCACCACTAATGCAGGGCGAGAGTGCATTTCCAAGTAAAATACATCTCCGCTGAGTACAGGGTCTGCCCCAGTGAAGAAGGCAAATCTGCATCTACGCATGTGGCCAGAAATACCACACTGACCGAGGAAGTTACTTGCTTTGCACATTTCAACCCTAGATTAAATACGCTTTTTGTAGTTATGAACAAACGTGGAACATACCTCAGCCTTAGAATCTAAAAAAAGAAAGTCAATTGAAAGTTGAATTGCACTGTTCAGTGACCGTGTTGCTGGTATCTTGTTGAACCAGCAAACGACAAACTCCAATAAAGTTGTGATTCCCATGGCACGTCTATGAATTTTGAAGGAACCACAACTGGCTGATAAGAATTGGAAATGCCAAGCAAATTTTGACATTTCAGATCTGCCTCAACAAAAGCTGCATTCAGAGATAACTCTGAATCACGTCCAATATGTACATGTAAGACACTCAAATTATATAAGCTTTGTACATGGCAAATTCTTCAAACATAGGCTGCAATTGCTTGTGACCTTTTCTGAGTATTTGCCTTGCCTTTTATCAGCATAAAGGGTGCAATAACTAAATTTCCGTCTCAATCCGTGCTATCACGTTCCGGCAAAGGGGCTACAGCTGTACGATGACAATCCGCCAATGATCCCCAGACCAAATTGCCTACAGAATGAGCAAACCCGGGGTACAAATTGGAGATTTCACAGGGGCGGATTCCCGGACGTGCAAACCGGAGAGCGTGAAAGATTATCCGACCGCGGAGCAGCCAAGGAATTCTCTATCCGATCTATAGGAATTTCATTACGCAGTACAAATCCCCGAGCATGGGTGATGATTTAATGGCCATGTAACCCAAGCCAGGGCAAGGTTTTCGTAATTTATCCGGAAGTCTCCCCAAAATGAAGAGAGGGATCAATGGTTCTCCCCACCTCACAAAACAGTGTGTCTCAACGATTTCCCAGAGAATGCCGTGACGTCAGCACATCAGGAAAAGAGGCTCGGCAGCGGCGTAATTTGTAGGAAATATTGAATTATGTTTGCCCTGCTTTAGCCCAGCACGGTACACAGCAACTGTGAACAACAGACACCTGTCCTTTTTACAAAGTACAATGCTCACTCAAACACACACACACACAGCAAATGGATATTATTTTACCTTTTTAACTGGCGTAATCTTTAAACCTTCCACTCTATCTCGTGCATGTGCTGGTATTTCTCATCAAGAACCTGTAAAACATAGAACAAAATGGCAAAAGAACTTGAATCATTTAAAATTTATCACTGCAATTTGTTGACGGAATCATTCATCGAATTAGGGAAAGTCCCCATAAATTTACAGGACTGAATTCAATACAGACTGAACAAAAAGAAACGTCTAGATCAGACAATAGCGATCCCCCCCCCAACACATGCGTCAGGTCCTATCATATCGGAGTTTGAGCACTCCATTGTCATTCTTCTTACTTAGAGATGGGGAAAGAGCAACAATATCCCCAAGTCCAAACCTCTCCCCTCAGTAATCATAAGTCAAGGTGATAACAGAACTAAAGTGCCGGGGGCATTTCTCCCTGATGAAGTTACTTCCCAGGATTTGCGTCATTCTTAGATACAAGTTCTAAGCTTTATCACGGACAGAATACTTTTGTTTCTTTCTTGTTAAACTGTCAAGACCATTACAATTATTTTGTTTACTTTGAAAAGTATTTACATTGAGGTCTGTTGCAGATGTATGATGCAGCTCATATCCACACATTATTGGGTTTATCAATTATTTTTTAAAAAGGGATACAAAAGCAAGCATCATGAAAAATGGGGGGGAAACAATCTTGTCTATCTCATCATGAAGTCATTAAAAATCACAATTCAAAGATTTGTCTGTAAAATGATCATTAAGCTTACTGTGGTCAAAGATACAAACTAATTCAATGTAGGCCTATACAATGCCTCCAAATAGTAACCATTTAATTATGTACTAATTAATTGTATGTAACAATTTCAACAAGGTTTTGGATTAAATTTGTTTTTGTCTTAAATAGGCCTTAAAAAAATAAAATGGGGAAAAAAAAGTATGGTATTCTTAATGAATATCTGCCTGAAATTTGCATCCAAACCCTGTGTACTGGCTCAAAATTTACATTGGACCTCGGGCCGAGGCCAGTAATTTTAGTGTCGGGCCAGTAGACTCAAGACCGCGAGCAAGTCAGGTGGTCTTGTGTGTTATAATTGAAGAATAATGCCTTACTTTGTAATATCTTGATCAAAAACTCCACCC
>CM021533.1:17149969-17160884 GCA_010994315.2 Pisaster ochraceus
AAAGACTCTGCTAGGACCGAAACATCAGAGCACTTACTATTTGTTTGCTTTTATACCATAAGTCCTTTTGGTTGGTTAGCAGTTTGCAACAGTTAATACTATTTTTCCAAAAACAAACTGTGTGCAAATGTTGAATTTTGAGTCTGATAAAGTACCTTTCAATTCTGTTGAGTTATGAAGTATACCCATAGAGACAAATGAGACAAAATGTTTTGATGCTTGTGCAAATCACAGCAGTTTAAAAACATATTAAACTGTGTCAGGAAGCTTTTTTTCATGTTGATTCTAGTCTTCTATAAACAATTCTGCTCCAGTAAAAATTTTCAAGTTACATGTCCTGAGGTCTTGTTGATTTCCCCCTAAATTTCGAGCTCTGATGTAGACTGGCAATCAGGCCTACTTTTAAGAAGCTCCCAAGCATAATAATGCTTAGCAATATGTTGGGTTCACAAAAATAGAAGATTAATCACAGACAAATTTTTTTTTTTTTTCCCTGGAAATCTGATTACGCTGAAAATTTTTTCATGCTCAATTTCAAAGAAATACCAGCAGAAGTAAACGTAAATTAAGGTGATCGGTACATAACAAATTGCAGCTTCTGAAGTTACTTTGTCTATCCAAGGTTTCTTTGGGAATTTGCATAAACCACTGAGTAGACATTCTGTTATTTTGAGACATAAATATTTGCTGTGACATCAATTTTTCTGCCACACATTCGACTTTGAATTTGTTTTACTTGGATTTGAGTAAGTGAACTATACTCACTTAAGGGTATCCTGAGATTTGCGCCCTTCAAACAAATTCATCTTGGAAAAATGTACCCGTATCAGTTATGTGGATAACCTACACTCAATGTTTATTGACTTGCTGTTTTCTGTAAAGACTGGTCATGCTGGTACACAGAGCCTATGACTGTTGTTACATGTTTAATGCTTGCATGGTCCCATAATATATGGGTTATATAATTCAAAACATAGCTCTGAATACCTGTAGAAAAAAATAACGACCGCTTGAGAGGCCCTTCGGTTCGGGTGAGATAAAGCATTTTATAGAATTGTGTATAAAGTTTTAGCAAAAGTTACATCATTTTGATAGATCATCAAGTTTAATATTCACGCATAGACTGTGCAAGTCTCGCACATATCAGAAATGAGAAAGCGACTCGAATGAAGGCTATATTTTTCTAAGAAATCAAATCTTCTTTTTAAATGCTAGGGGGCCTATTATACAAATTCTTGAAAATAAAGGTACCCATAGCAATTTGTGATAAATACAATTTCATTTTGTATATAGTACAAACAACTTGTTAAAGTTAACATTGAAACAAAACTAAAACTTGGGATCAGGATGCATATTTTGTAGAATCCCATTTGAAAATGATTTAGAAACACAGATTTCTTATTTTTAAGCACCTGTTTTAACTTTACAGAGCCAACCTCTAAAATCAACATACAGTTATTCTATGGTTTTTAGTCAGCAATATTTGGCCCAATATTCTACAGCATCATCCCCAGCTTCATATCGCTGACCTTACCCTTATGTTGAGCCCATACGCCCGCAATTTAAGTCATCCCCTCATTATTTCTTCATCTCCCTCTCCAGTCTTTCATCTCGAAAAATTAAACGGCCCGTTAGACCTTCAAGTTATTTTCTCAGAGCCATTTCAGTCCTGCCTAAAGTGGCATTCTTGGATTTGAAACAACTGGATGTTGTTTGTACTGTGAATGACACAAGGGCAGTTGGGTTGATACATCTAACCATGCATTATATGCCACTGATGCATATTCAAAGAGCTGACATCCACAGATTGTTTTCATAGCAGATTTAGAGTAATGGAACGGTGAAAGAGTCAATTGAAGATTTTAAAGGCAGTTACTTTAGGTATCCTTGGAAAAAAATGATTTGGTAAATGCATAAAGTGTGCACATAGCCACTGATTTTCAAATTACTTTATCTTGACGTTTACTGTAAAACGTAAAATGAAAACAAAGTTTCAGGACCAGACACTTGAAATATTTAGTGCTCTATTACCAGCACTTTTATGGTGACTTTATTTTAGCCTATGACCAGAAAACTTTTGACCACACTTTAGTCTCACAATCTCCGCAGAAGATCTTTGTACTTTTTCCTCCACCCTTTAGGTTCAACAAGTGAAAACTTTTTTTTTTTACTAACTTCTTGGTGGGTTGTTTATATTGGCTCTGGTCTTTAAAAAATCTTTACTGGTGTGGCAAGACTTCTAACTTACATGTACATTTGGAATCTTGTGTGGATGTTCTGAAACTCTGAGTGTATGCATACTCAGTGTTCAATTAAAATTCCAGTAATTTGCTTTAAAAACATAACAAACATCAGAAAAGCAAATGTCCTATTCATGTACGTACGTAAACAAGAACACCAGCTTTTGGATTTGGGCTAAAAGGGTCTTTGAAAACAATTCTATCCAATGTTTTGAAGATCACCCAACATGTCAAAATATGTATTAATTTCTATGGAATTTCATTAAGATAATCGTCAAAACGAAGAAGTCTCTGACATTATATTGAGCACAAATCCTTTTTTGTCAAGGGTGTCATCCAGTTCCGCCCCATTGCGTATTGACCAATCACAGCCCTGATTGAGCAACCAAAAGTCTGACAAAAGTCCGACATGTGTGCGCGTATGCTTGGTGCGTGCGGCAGAGTTGTGCAGAATGGCATTGGAGAGGTTCACGTGTTCTTGTTCACACGTGCGCCGTGGGCGGAGCCTAATGGATCGGTCTAGTACAGCAATTCAGCCCTTGTAATGACATTTTGGTGTTTGCATCAGTTGAAAATCCACGGGCAAAAAAAACCCCCGGTCATCACAGGAAATGAGAGACATCAAAGACTGTATTTCCGGACTGGCTTCCTTGGATTTAAGCTTTTTAATCATGATTTTGTACTCATTTTATGCATGTATCCAAAGATCGACTCTTACGCATTTTACGAAAAGAATCGAATAATACTGTAGCTACCAGTGATAGAAGTGGCACAAAACTTCATAATCAATTCCTCAGATGAAGATGATCTCAACTTTTTTTTAAATGATTTATTTTTAATTTTTGAAAGAGTACATTCTTTCCCATCATGTAATTCTTAATAAGCACACCATGCAATCAACCTCTAAAAAAATAATCAATGCTCACATTGTTTGAGAGAGGAAAACCTTTTTTGTTAAAAATAAATAGCTGTTCATGTTTTGTCAGGAATTTTGAATACTATTGATTTCTACATCTAACCAAAACAAGGCATTACCTGTGAAGGGACACGTTTCCCATGGAAGCATTAGACAGAATTCTTTCATTGGACAGGATTATCAAGAACCAGGCCTCACTGGTTTAAACAACCAGTTTAAAACCGATTCAAAACACTTTTTGTTTCCCACGCATAAATACCTTTCCGTTAAAAACATCCAGAAACCCTTGTAAACGTTGAGAGCAAATCTGACAGTTAAGCCTCAGCTCACCGACCGTGACTCTGCGTTGAATTTCTATGCATGTGTTGAGCACTGAGTATGGCTCATCGTGCAAGTTTTGAACTTGCGCAAGCCAATCATGCGACCTACCATCTTAAATTGGGCTATGCAATTTGCGCACTCTGCGTAATTTGATAGCACCCTCTTTTGACTCAATAAGGTCAGGTCATATTTATTTACTTCTAACTGTTTATATCACAGGTTTAAACATGGCCATGTGATCTCCTTTGACCAACCAGAATTGATAAACTGTCCCAAGTATTTATAAATATTCTTTAATCGATGTTTTATAATGATAGTCTTGTATTTCTATGTTATGGTTAACAAAGATCAAAGCATCCTGTAATTTATTTATTATTGATATGGTTAACAAAGATCAAAGCATCCTGTAATTTATTTTGTCTGAAATGCCCTCCTTGATTAGAAATTTAAAAAACACTCTGAATCTAATGAACGATTCATACACAAATCGTTTTTCAGATCTCAGAGGGTTGGTGTCCAATCGTGAATGCTCCAGCCAGAGATGAATGCGGTTGGTACCCGCTGTCACCTGGCTAAACATTGATTGATTCAACGTTCTTGTGAAAATTTTGTGACAGTTTTTCCCGTTTTCTTAACAAGTAGACACCATGTTCCACTGAAACTTTCGCATGCGACTTTCATTGTTTCTTTCTTGACCCTATGATGACCCTATCTTTAAACAGTATAGCTTCCTCTACAGCATGCATATTTTGCACATTACATAAAGGTTATTGATAGAAAGCACATATGTTTACCTGCAGAAGAAGTTATAGAAAGTACGTCCACTTACATTCAGAAGAAGTTACAAAACAATATCTCCTTTGTGTAACTTCAGGCCAAGTTTTAATCATGCATCCATGAACAACTTTGTTTCCCTCGGCAAATGTGCTCTGACTACCTTCCCCAGTGGGTTTTCTTTATTCAAAAATATTGATAATTAATTGAACTGCCAACAAAGTCTCCCCACGTTTTTTCCCTTTTCATTTGATAAGTGAACAAATCGTTGAAACATTTAGTGATTAAATAGAAAATGGTTGTGAGGTTTTATTTTTAAGTGAGCCGTTTGCTACAAAGACTCTTGATTTCCCAGTGGCTTCGCCGATTGAACAGCAAAAGAAAGAGAATCTTTTCAAAGATTACCCAGCCATGGAGCAGTTGATGTTAAAATACACATTTGGTTCACATGCATATTTTTTTATTAAACTCCTAAAATGAAATCAGTTGGATTAGAAGCTATGATCAATCCAGTGGGAAATGGACAGTTTTATGACGGAACCAAAAGTCTGTTTACTCAGCAGAAAGAGCTAAAACTCATTAGTTTTCCCATGATAACAAAAAATAGCCTTTATCAAACGACAATTTCTCAAATGACAATCTTAAGGTTGATGCTGTTTATGCTTAGAATTAAATGACAAGCTTCTGGTCTAAACATTTATGTTTTTCTTGAGATTGCCAAACAAAGTGTCCAGAGTTCCTCCCTGTTCCCAATTATATCAGTAATCAAGGTTTCTTTTGAGTATCACAGATTTCTCATATGTACTCTTCAAGGACTTCTCTTTTGAAGACATAATTTTAAATTGGCTTGCTATCAGGAGGGGAAAAAAGAACGTATCTATGACTTTACTTGTAGAATTCATACACTTTCAAGTCTTGTCAAATCATTCGGCTCCGTCTCAAATGTCATCACCTTTTGTCTTGTGTTCCAGTAAACCAACGTAATAAAGTATATATGAAATACGCAGTTACTGTAATGAGTACAAAAAAGAAAAGGTAAATTTGTTGTTTCTAAAGGTATCTACTTTTGCTACTTTTCAATTAGACAGTGATCCCTCAATGCCCTCTGGTGGTCAAATTTTTGAACAAAATATTAATGTGAAGGACATAACATCAGAAATGGCATTTATTGCAGGACTTTGTTACAAAGTGTAGACTGAAAGTAAGATAATTTGTTTCTCAGTTTGTTTCACTTGCTGCCAGCATATTTTGTATCACGTGGCTATACTATGTCCTTTTTACAAGCCAATTTAGTTGTCCCAAAATGTTATTTTTAATGAGCACAGTGAAATCAGTTTTTCTCAAAGATAAGTTATGTTTCTTAATTCTTCATTCCACAAACTCTGAGATGCAAAACTAGCTATCAATGTTTTAACATGAAATTCTAATTATAAAGGATATTTTATCAAGGGTTTGTCACGGCTGAGCGGTTAAGAGCACTGGACTCAAGCTCTAGTGTTTTTGATCAGTAGAGTGTGGGTTCTAAGTTCCCGGTCATGGCACCCATGTCCTTGAGAAAGACACTTTTAGCATAATTTACCATATTTTTGACCGCACGAGGGCGCTGTCATCAGGGAATGTCTTGCATCACAATAGCAGATTTAGCTTATTATAATTGCCTATTTGTAGTTTTCTTGCACCAATGAAGAAATACATAAAAAATAGCGATAAAAAAGTGAAAAAACCCTGTTTGTTCACTTGTTTTTCATCATGTGAAATTTATCCACATATACGCCCTCACGTGGTCAAAAATACGGCGAATTGCTTTGACTTCGAATGGGACAGCCGCAGGTCCTGTGTACTAGGATTGGTAGTGCACGTAAAAGAACCCCAAACTACTAATCCTAGGGGTTAACCCCAATGTTTCTGGTTCACATAGCAAGCACCCTTGTTTACAGGTTTCCTCAGGCTTGCGAGCTACAGTGATTAAGCTCACTAAAGAGGCATGTAACTATAATAAGCACAGCAAAATAAAATTTAAGTTGAAACTGCATGTACATTTAAGCATTGGTCTCACAGTTAATACATTTGATTTTTTTGTTCGATATCGGGACATCGGGACAACCAAATGCAATATAAACAGAGAATTGTGTAACAAAACTTAACCATAGGTTTTCTTATGAGGTGGGATTAAACCTGCAAATCTTCACCTAATTTTAGAGGAAATTTCAATCTTTTGAAGAGTACAGCTTAGGATTATATTGTAAAGCAAATTATATGCGGTGAAATATTTTTATGGGAAACATGAATATCTTTGGGTTTGCCATTTTGTTTAATTTAAGATTCACAGCAGAATATTGTACTTCTTTGGAGACACTGTTAACTTTCTACAAACATAATCAAGAAAGCTTAATATTATTCAGCATTCACTCATAACTTAAACCATGGCATCGGAGCAAGGCAAGGCCTCTGCCAGCTAGCGACAGGACATACGTGGAGAGAATTTCCTCACAACTGGGGCAGTTTAACCACTTGCCTGGTCTCCAGGAAGCTACCCCCACGTCTGTGCCCCAGCACCCCTTGACTTGATCTTCCTATAGGCTAATGGAGCCTTTCCTGCCAGCCGAGTCCAGCCATCTCATCCTGACTCATGCGTTTTGTGCAGTTTGTTTTGCAACAAATTAGAGAGAGAGAAAAGGGAGTGGGGCTGGAGGACGCGGTGCTGAGTACAATGAGAACTACAGCATAACGCCAAACAGAGCGGAATCTGTTCGCACCTATAACACACCCAGCTTCCTCTTTATCAGCACAAAAACAATGTTGAAACATTGTTATCTGATTTGAAATCACACAGTGACTTGTTAATGAGAAAACTATTCAAATATTCTTTGGTTCTTAACCCCCCCCCCACAAAAAAAACCCAAATAAATAAATACAAAAATTAATAATAATAACAGTAATAATTTTAATGACTTTCTTTCTTCAACTTGTAGTTAAAATGTAATGATACGTTAACATCATTCACACTTCTTAATTCTACTGAACAATATGCATTTGTATGACATAGATTACATGATGCTCATAAATGTGCCAGAATTTGAAATATCGGTCACTGAAAAATGTAGGTAAGTAAACAAAATTAAACAAAGTTAAAAACACAATACACAAACATGAACGTTTACTCTTCAAATAACCGGATAATGTCTGATTCCTTCCTTTTAACACAGTAAGGTTTAAAAATTAATGTTTAATCAGCATTTTCGACACTGCCTTTGATTTCATAACAATAATCTTAGCTTTACCTTATTTTTGGCTTATGCTAGAATGTTTGAACAGGCTTCTTTGCACCAAAAAAATTGTTTGTACATGAATGAAGTGTACCTTCAGATGAAAATACATGTGTTGATACGTAGATGACTTAAGAAGCAGGCCCTCTGTTGACAAGGAAAATAATGTACAAGGGGCCATTATTTTACATCATTTGATTTACAAAGCACTACTGTTCCCCCTATATCTGTGCAATAGCAGTTGAGAATACTAGTCTCAATACAATGAAAAATACCAGACCGTTTCACTTGGAATGGAAGAATGAGACGACCACGTGACGACCACAATTCCTATGGTTTTTGTTTAGTTATTCTCCAAGAAGTATGTACTCTATCTAAAAATATATCATCTTCTTGTGTATAAACCCATTGATTTATTTTGAAACAATGAAAAAATATTCTTACAAATAAACGGGTAAACTGTATAGATTTTTCAGAAAGGTTGAAAAATGGTAATTTTTGTCATGTGGTAATGTACCATGATTGTGCAAAAAACCACAAACGCACGTTATGTCAAATCATCCATTTCATAAACCCAAAATAGCAATATGTGACCATTTCCTTTGTGGATAACACAAATTTTCCCCGATAAATTCAATGCGCAAAGTCCATCATCCATATCAGTTCACTGCGAAACACTCCATGGGTTCACATAAGTGGGCCCTTCTTGGGTGGGAAAAAAGTGCCTCTTGCCTTTAAGACAAAAATCAAACTAAAACAAAGTTTGATTACAGAGGCACACTGAAGTCCATTCGTTAATCATAAAACTGACCACTCCAATTGTCAGGTGAATCTATGATCTAGAGGTATAATGTAGGTCACAATACTCGATAAGGTTTAATACTAAAAGGCTTGTTAAAACAAGGATATACTTGACAAGATGAAGGTTCCTTGAAGATTCACCTTGTAGTGACCTTAGCCATGAACTTGTTAGTTTTGGATTAAATCTTCACAAATCCTTCAAAACGAATTTTGTGTTTAAATTGTCTTTGTTCGATTTAGAACAGCCACTTATCTTCTCAATAAGCAAGACAATCGCGGTTTTGAAAAATACCATTAAAATTTACAGTTATGAAATTCTTGAGCTCAGAGTCTAGTCTATGATGGATGATTCATTTTCTTGTAAAGAATGTCCTCCTTAATGTAGGTGTACCAACATTGTCACTCTTACCATAGTTGTACCACAGAGCAAGGAAACATCACAACACACGTAAGTGAAACAATGGATTGAAAGTGGATAGAGTAAACATGTACTGGTGTAAGCAACCTTTAACAGGTAAACTATTTCAGGTCTGATACGTCATGGAGGCAATTGCCTCCCTTGCCCCATGTCATTGCCTTGGTGCCCTTTGCTCCAACAGACATTTACAATTTCCTCAAAGAGGTGCCCTTTACCAAGAAGAAAACGTCTTGGTAATTGCCTTGCCCTTTCAAAAGCAAAGCATCATGCCTGCACTCTCAATACACCTGAAGTTTAAATGTACAATGAAGACAGCTGAAACCAATATGTTATTTATACGCACACCCCACTAGAGGATACAGATATATATATAACAAATTTAAACAGTTTTGGTTGAATGTTGGAATGTTCAACTACTTCGCCCCGACACTGATCTAATGTTAGCCGTCTCTGCAATGACCCATGTGTCTCTTCCGCAAATATACAACAATATCAAGCCATGACTGCGCATGGACTACGAACACTGTATGTACCGTCAGTATGTATTTATATAGCACCTGATGTGCCGCTATTAGAGTGGGGTCGCTATTAGAGTGGGGTCGCTATCGTACCACCTAAACCTCAAAACAGCTGTCAAGATTTTACACACTGAAAGCTTGGAAAGTAAAGCGCCAATTTGTTAATATGACTTTGTTTTGTTTGACAAGCATAATGGATTAGTTCTTCCATGCTTTAATAACTGATTCCTTCTTGGGGCAGTTACTTGTGGTATACAGCCCCTTTAAATTTCTGCAGATTTCCTCAAAAGGAAATTATGTATTTAGAGTTTGAGGCCAGTGGAGACAGGTGATCCTGAGCCAAGGTGGTCAAGAGGACGCAAACAGCTTATCCAGACACTCTAGCATACGGGGACACATTTTATCACAGCCCAGTTTTGTAAAAACTGGTAAGCAAAAACAAATTGGATTAGAGAAGATGTATCCTGCTTTGGAGAATAGGATACAAGCCAGGGCCCAAAATTCAGAAAGCTGTTCAGCAGCAAATTGTCTGTTGGGCAGAGAACCAGCCACAAACAGTGCATGTTAATATGGAATTTTGTACGCTTAGCAAGAATTTTTATTGCCAATCTTGGTTTTTTGTTTTTTTTACAACTTTATGAAACTGGGCCTGGTGCTTCTGCTTAGATACAATTTGCAGGTCTTTTTTATTTTTTTAAGTGACGGATGCTAAAACAAAACGCATAAATCCGTGTTGAAATAAATGTGCGATAAACTGCACACACTGTATTTGGAACATCGTTGACATTTAAGAGAGGAAGGACTCTTGAAATTCCACTAAATTAACCCCATTTCCTGTTTTCCTTCCACTACAACCAAGGAGGAACAAAAAATAATAATACCCCAGACTACAAGTGTACATGTATGGTCATTAGCGCATGCAAGCCAAATGTCGATGAGCTCCAAGCATCATAAACAACAACATTAAAAACACATTAAACCTACAGCTTAATTAGCAATACCATTCTGAACACCATTAGGGCTGGACTTCCCAAACCCAACACCTAAATTTTCAATCCTTTCAGCTTATTGCAGATCTACGATTTTCTTTACCTCATTTAAAACATTTTTCTCTCACTCTCAACTGAAAAGAAAAAAAAGCCAGGTTGAAGGGGAGATAGTCTGGGCTTTTTCCAGATTGTAAATAAAAATGTAAGGCCTATGTGGCAGCCACTATCATCATCCGATCAATTTTTATTTTACAATGAAGATGCCTTGTACAATGGACAAAGTGACAACCTTTTCCACAGCTGCCAAGTGAGAAGGGATGGGACCCTAACATACCCCCTGAAACACCTCTCGCCCCTCCACGTCAGATGTCCCCTGACTATGAATAATGGTCATGACGTGGTAACTTTGGGAGTCGGACCAACCGTCATCAGTCCAGAGTGAAACTATCGACAGCTGACATTCTAACCCAGTCGACTTGCCAGGAAAGACACATGTTAATCAGACTCCTCAACAACTTCACACCGGTTCGAAATCATGTTCCCATATATATAGTCAAGTCTCCACTGATTACATATTCCTTATAATGTAGGTGTGGCACTTTTGAAGACTTGTCTCAATGAGTTAAAGGGACACACCGGCTTACTGTTTACCTAATATAGTGATGTGGAATG
>CM021533.1:17161884-17200302 GCA_010994315.2 Pisaster ochraceus
AGCCTATTTTGTAGCCCAAATAGCCCAACGAAGCCGGTGTGCCCCTTTAATGAGATCTTAATTGCCAATTATAATGTGATGTAACAATACACATTTCTATGGCAATATCATACTTCAGAAAAGATCAGTTTGTGAAGTTGAGCTTATGAGCTCCATCAAAGGGAACAACCTAGTTGGCACTATGCAGATATGGCCCATAAGGTTCAGATTTACATGTGGAAAGTTTTCATTATTTCCACAAAGGGTATTAAATACAACTAATATCTTAACTCCTTCCCTACAAACCCCTGAAAACAATTTAAAAACCTTTACAGATTGGGTAATAGATTGGTAAATACTCCAAAAGTTAATGACCATAACAACTTACTTGGTGAGAAGCACTGCAGTTGTTGATAGTATAAACTATTTTTAAAAAGGATTCCCTTCGAAGTAATATGGTTTGGAAAAATTTTCACACAAAAACATTTGAATCTGAGAAACGATTCATGCACGAATCCTTTCTCAGATAAATGCAGGTTGTGTACGTTCGCTAAATGTGGATGGTATCAACATTCTTGTGAAAATGAGATTTTTGCTGTTTTCTAAGCAGCGGCTTTCGTTTGATCTTTCTTTACAATTTTGCCTGTAAACAAGCATTACTTTGTCCCCAAAAAACCAATCTATGACCGTAAGTGAAGCTCACTATGTATTTAAAAATGTGTTGTCATCAACGAGTCTTACCTTGTATTATAAAGATTTTGTAAACATGGTATGCCTAGAACTGGTTGAACATCTCACAAGTCTACAGCAATCACTGTCACCGTTAAAACTGAGTACATGTACATGTTATAAACAGTTCAACAAATGACATTGTGTACTTATGTATAGGCTTGATGAATGATTTATGTAGGAGCTACCTGTTCAATACCTAGAGCTCTATGATGAGTAAACAGTCTTCACATCACCCACCACACTTGAGCTTCAATTACACTGTAGGATCAGGGTCACAGGTCATGTCTCAATTTACAGGCCGATTCTATTAATAGGGCCAACAAGTGGCACAAGTTCGCTTCATCAGGGTGATGGATTATTGTGGTCCAATCACTTGATGGCTTTTTGAGGGTCACTAATGTTTACATCCAGGGGCCAAGGCAGTCCAAAAATCTTGGTCTACTGACCAAGTTCCATGGTCTAAACATATCTGACCCACGATCAAACCATGGACTCTAACCAAATCCAACTCTGATGCTAACAGTAACCATGGAGGAAGGAAATACACTATCACCTTCATTACCAGGACCAATAGAATGAGTTGAACACTTTTGGTTTCATATGCATTGTACAAACCCACAATTTTTGAGGTCTGTAGAAACAGTTGTAGTACACGAATCGAACAGGAACAGCAACACAATCCATGTCCAATTTCATGGCTCTGCTTACCAAAGAATTCTGTGCTTAAGTCACTCTACGTAAGTGGATTATTCTATGACCCTTAAGATTATTCCATGAACACAAATTCTGCAGAAAGCTGAGCCACAAAACTGAGTTCCAATCCTTAGATCATAAGCAAATCAGTATTTTTCATTGACCTTTATATTAATAGTTTACATGAAGAGAGAAATGGCTTAACACGATAATGGTCGAATACACATGTAGACTGTGGACACTTGAAAACAAGCACAAACTAAACTTATCAGCAGCATGCAATCAATTATCAATCAATTGTTGGGGGCAACCCAGACTCCCAGGGCAAGGATTAATTTTCTCTGTACACTGTACATCAAACCACAAAAACTCTCCAAACAAAAACACGAGCTAACTGTGCACAAACAACACATCCATCGTGCTTAAAATCTACTACATTGTGCACAGTGTGAGAAGTAAAAAAAAACGACTGCACATCCATATTTTTGTACATGGTGTATTGTGTTGCATAAAATCAGTTTTTGCTCTTGGAAGCAATTTTAACAGATGATGGGCAGTGCAGAGATCGGGTTTTGGGTAAAAATACCATGGCATATTTGATACAAGTTTTTATCAATATGCAGAGGAAGGCAGGCCTTGAACTTCGCTCTTGAAGGGGCACAGCAATTTTCCTCTGGTAAGGGGCACTCTATGAGGAAAATTTCGTATTGTATTGGAACTTTGCAAAGGGCACCACGGCAATTGCTGTGGGTGCTGTGGGTTATTTCGAGGCCTGACTGAGTGGACTTCCTAAGACAAAGTTCGGATATGCCAGGGCTCAACTTCACAAAGAGCTAAGATTGATCGTAGGTGCGAATCAATCTTAATTGCCAAGCAAAGTGTGATGTCGCAATACAAATCACTTTGGAGAAATAAGACGACTCAACTTAGGATGCATCTTTGAGCTTTGAGAAATCCAGCCTGGGTGTATGAAAATCTACCAATAGGGCCTAGACAATACTTTCACTAAATATGGCCACCTGAAAATAGCTCAAACCCATCAGCCATGAATACACAATCTTCCATACAAGCTTCAGACCTGATGCTTCATTTTTGAAAGAGCAAGGGCACCAAGGCATTTTCTCCGTGGTATAGGGCACCTCTATTATGATAGAGGTGTAAATTTCTATTGAAACATTTTGAGGGGCACCATGGCAATGACACGTGACATCGAAGATAACTGCCTCTTTTGCCTTCGTGAAATATAAATCCTGAAGTTTTATGAAGCTCAATTGCATGGTGAAGATATTTTAAGCACGGCATGTGTTTTTCTAGATTTTGATCAAATCCTTCTAGGTAAGAACCACAGCTTGTATAATCCCATATTTTAACAAGTGACAAAAGTTCATGAGTGATAAGTTTTAAAGTCAGGCTACTGTTCCTAAATTATCTCAATCATGAAACATTATTTAAAATCTGTGAACTTTTTGGCAAGGTTAAGTTAAAACTTTTACAGTGAGGGATATTCAAAAGATCTTAGTACGTGACTTAGATAACTATAATCTTAGCTGTATTAACATAATCGTAGAAACAGACAGCGGATGCTGAATACAGGTGCAAAGAGAGAACAGACAACTGGAACTCATTCAGAGAAACCAACCAGCGAATCAGACAAGCAAATTGATAATAATTAACCTCAGTTTAATGTCATACAAAGGAAACCTTTAAAATACGCAAAAACCTGGGTGGTCCAACTTTAATAATATCATTACAACAAATACAATTGGGGAAAACAAAAAACTAAAAGCCTGGGTGGTCCAATTTTTAAAACATCATTTCAGCAAATACAAATAGGGGAAACAAAACAAAATCAAACCGAAATAAACCTGGCAAGTTAATAAAAAAAAATCACGACAAGAGAACGTGTTCCTTTACTGGACTGAAAGGACAAACAAGAACAAATCACATATTCAAGAAGATGAAAAAAAAAACCATAAAATTATCTCAATCCTTTTAGATTTAATAAGAGCAGTATGTCAATGATAACAATCACAACTGTTCAAATTATTTACAAATGCCTTCTACCACACATGGTAGCTTCCTAGACCTTTACATCATAACGTTTTTATACTATGGTCACATTTCTGTACTATATATAAGTAGCTCGGGACTTCAGCAACCCAAAAACCACTGTTTGCTGTTCATTTCCCCAATTTTCTGATAAGATTAGCATACCGCTGCGCCCTCTAGTGGCCATATAGTATGCAGATTTTCTATCACAACTTCTGCAATCATTGATGTGAAAGCATTCAACAAGAGAGCCTTTGCCTTGGTGAGATTGGACAGATTTCCATGGCTTATTATATGTACTAAGTACACGGTTTACTACATTGAACCTTCCCAAAATTAAACTTGAATTAGTTAAACTTTTATGAAAAAGGACGCACAATTCAGTGAAACTGAGACAGGAAAAAAATTTCATTTGATATCAAGAATATTAGCTCATGTTAATATAAAGATTCTAACTTGGGTAACTGAAAAACCAAAATATAAAAACATACAGGCAAACAATCAATGTTTCCCTCACACAACATTGATTATGCATGTATGCATAGGTTTGTTCGCTGTTCTAGGAACACGTGAAAGCTTTGTGCATTTAATGATGACTACAAAATGAGATTAATTTCAATTGCCACTGCTCATTTGAAATTTCCCTCATTGTATGTGTTTTGTCCAAATTGCATGAATGATGATGTGCATTTTAATGAAGGAAGCAGACAGAAAATGCATAAAATGGAGATTCATTTACAATGAATTACATGTAGCTCAGAATTATACAGGTGTCCATCTGAAAACTTGGAAACCAAAACATCAATATAAAACATACACACAAACAATCAATTGATTGAATATTTAGGGAATAACAGTGTGTGGAGCCGGTCTTCACTGCGTGGTAATGACCGGGTTGGTTGCTGGCCGCTGTTAATGCGCCAAGCGGAAGGCAGCCACCAACCAAGGTCATTACCACGCAGTGAAGACTGGCTCCACACAATGTTATTCCCATTAATAAATACCTTTAACAAAAAAGAATTTATAGTTTCGGCCTGAAAGGAGTGAGCTCTCAATATAAAGATTTTAACCGGGAAAATAATTAGTGTGTCTACAATACATATTATAAAACAAGGTTAACAAGATGTGCTTGAAAAGGAAAATCAAGCCTGCTCATACATTGTCGCAAAAAGGCAATGTCTTTAATATAAGGTCTGAATAAGGCAATCAAATTTTGTCTTTAATTAGGGAAAAAGAACCAAAAAGTAAGAAAAACAGGGCATTATGGGCTCCTCTCACTCCAGGCCTGCAAATTGGGGCAATCACTTAAAAAAAACCACTTCATCCCTAAACCATAAAACCACAATGAGGCTTGACAGAAAAATAGTCAGGTGCCCTATGTCCCTGCAAAGTTAGCCTAATGTAGAGATGCTGACCATAAAGCTAACAACATACTTAAGCTTTACTTGAAGTGGGCTGCCTTTCTTTATTGCTCATTGCATGTTTCCCTCCATCCTACAATCTAGCTCGTTTTAAGGAATATCAAGTCCTACCTTCAGCTTCCCTGAGTATAACATGTTACGGGGGCTTTTCTTGTAGCCCTTTACCAAGAGTGACTTTTAGCCTTATTAGAGGGGAACTTAAATAATGGATAATTACTTTAAAAATACATTTTTTATCTTCACTAAAATATTGCCATATTATTAATTTAATCGGGCAAAAGAATCCAATTCAATTTTAGAAATGATCAACGTGTAGTTTACAATGATGACATGGCCGTCCTTAGCTTTGTTTTAATCCATCTGCTGCACTCACAACAAACGGCAACTCAATCAAAACAAACAAGACTTTTTACAAACACAAAGCTTTCTCTTTGCATGTGTTTCCTAGTCACATGACAACAAGGTCCCCAAACATGGCTATAGTTCAATGCAGACGTCAAGCCTTCATTCATACGGGACATACGAGGGGCCTTGTAAACAGACGCAACTCGACCAGGTTCTTCATTCAACTCCCTTGTGAATGAATTATCATGTCTAACTATTTCTTCAAGTTTTCCTTGGTTTATTCAGTAAGCCAATGTGCTTACAGAAAAGTCAAAATTCACAAAAAACCAATAACAAGGGGATTAACACAGTGCGCTGTGGGAAATGGAACATAGTCCTGGTGATTTATTGGGAGAATACTTACAAATAATGACCAATAAATAGACAAGATCTTTTAAATTTACATTCTAATGTATGTATACACAATGCATTATTCAACATCTGTTTTTTCGCAACTGAATTTACTCCAACAATTTTCCCTATGAACTGAAATGGTTTCACCCATAGAAAAATCACAAATTGAACATCACAAAAAAAGTGATTCACAGGCCTGGAATTTCATCTTTAAGAGAGTAAGGCCAATTTCATTTTGCAAAGGCAAACTTCAGAATTTTCCGCATCGCAGTCAACCAGGACAGAAACGTAGAAATTGATGTAGAACACGAAATCAATCCAATTTCACAGAGATTCAAGGAATAAAATAAATAAACAAGAATTCAACAGAAATCGAAATAATGGATTCAAATAATGAAATCGAGAACAAACAAATACAACATTCTACAAACTCGAAATCCTTCAAATTCTGGCGATAAAGTCAATCTAGTCTTGATACTTGCTAGATTTAATGTGGCCGCGATCGTTCATTTCAGTATACAAAAGTTAAAACACACATGCACATTATTAGTCTGGCTCTCTCCTCCATGTTCAACACAACAATATGTAGGTGAATGGGGAAACACACGACTCAAATTTCCAGGGCTGGAAGACGTGGGGTGGGGTCTAGTCTCAACCTCGTACTGGTTATATTTCATGCAAAATTATAACCGTGTACTCATAAACGCATCGCTCTCGCCACACAATGTTTTCCCAATGTGCGCCGTTGGCCAATCGTTAAATCTGGAAGATTTCATTGCAAATAAAGTTCTATAAAACCGATCATTAAATCACCAGTTAATGATAATGGTTGTCAATGAAAAAAGTTTTATTAAAGGCAGAAATTAGGGGATAAGATCATTCAAAAAATGCAAGTTTGCAAACTTTTACGTTTGTTTATGTTTTTGGTTTTTTTTAAAGCTTCGAATATTGTATGCATAATACTTGTGGGCAAGTGAAAAACTCGGTTCCAGTGTGTCACAATGGCGACCAAACGGAAGGCCTTGAATTAATACCAATGTTACCACAGAAATGGTTAACAGAATTCAGAGTTTTAGAAAACGGAATTCAATAAATTACATCACGGAAAAGGGCACTTGTATTGAAAACTCTGTAAAATTTTGTACAACTTTTGAAAGGGCACCAAGGCCAAGACCAGGACAACGAAAGTCATGACCTCTGTTACCCTCTGTGTAATTCCAGTTGTGGATTCATAAACTTATAATAATGTAACTATTGATCCCACTCCTCAGGAGAACCTATTGTATTTCAACGTACCCTTTTAACTTGATTTTGTTTCTTCTAATTGTTGTTGTAATAGCAATGTACTGTATATCCCCAGAGTCATGAGTACAATTTACACAAACAACATCCTGGCAGAAGAAGAAAACAGTGCAATATTTTTGTTGCTTGGTCGTTAGATTTAATTGATCTTTTTTATACCTGAGGAGACCAATTTTGTAAACGCATCCCGGTATCATGTTGCAGTACAGTTATAACCTCATCTTAAATTAGGTGTGTAGAGACGTGTCACTATATATAAACAAGGGTTTACAAACTCAGGCCTTCATTCAAAACCATCTGGGCATTTATTTTTGTACTGAATGCCAGCACCTGCTTGTGAGCATGCATGGCTGCATGCGTGTCATTAGTTGGACATCTGAACAATTATGTTCACTGGAAAGTTCACGGTCTAGTGTACATGTACACGTACCCCTTGACAGCTATAAGGGCATGTTCCATGGTCATGGACGTGTAGTTTGCATAATTCCCTCACCTGCTGGAGCCAGGTAACTCATGCTCCAAAGTCCAGCTAAACTTGGTGAATGGTGCTGGTGATTGCGTCGACCAAATCAAAAATGAACTTGGGCCCCAAAACAACTAATACTGGAAATCGAAGATAATTTAAAAGAAGATTTCATACAAAACAAATTTCTGACCACCCCCTAACAATTACTTTTTAAAACGCCTTACATATTTAATACAGGTCCCATGTACACATACCATTCATGACAACATGTCTTCACGCACACAGAAAACTTAGGAAAGCACATCACACAGAAAAATTCCATGCATTTTATTCTGACGTAAAACAAAAAGGAAGAGAGGAAAAAAAAAAAAAAATACCTGTACCAGTTTTCCAAAAAGTCCTCATGCGAAGTTGAAAAATGGAGACAGTATAGGGTCAAGGCACATTCCTGAAGCCCACGGCATGGTGAGAATCTAAAACAACGTTAAATGGTGGGACATTCCAGGCACGACTACACGGCTTGGATTGCGTTGGGTTGCGCTGCATGGCAGCATGTAACGGCTTCCCTGGAGCCCTGTTTGTTTGAATGCCGGGACCAGCAGGATGGAATTCCAATGCGGTTCATCTCAGTCAATAAAGAATATATCATAGCATCTTGTACAATAGGGATGTGCAGTGACTTTGACTTTGAAATGTTCCATAAATCAGTCTGATCTCTCCGGCCCTACGCCCCCATGCAGAAGCTAGTGTATCACGATACACAAAAAGAGACGAAAGACCTTGTCGAAATTGTATACTAGAACTAACCCAAAATACAAATACTTAATGAAAAACATGCCATCCTACTCCAAAGTATGACACAACCAAAATTTCAACTCCACAACAATATTTTTCATATTTTGTAAACTTTTGAGGACCATTTTCAAAATTATTTGTGTCTAAAAGCTGCTACATGTACATGCACTTCACAAATTTACCAGGAAGAATCCAAACCAAGAATCAAAACAACTTAGTGTTGATTATCGCCACTCCCAAAAAACAAAAAACTTGTATGTTTTTAAAAAGCAGTAACCATGTACGTCATTTGAAACGAAAACAAATTCTGTAAAACTTGTCATAATGCTGTTTGGTATAATACCACTGTTATCCCAATGCAAGAACCCCGTCTATGCAGAAAAAATATTTTCCCACAGACTTCTATTCAGTAGGCCATATCGTTCACTGGCTACGATGACATTAACAATGTGGCCAGGGTATTACGTGTACCGTTGCTATAGAAGTGCAACACTGAATAGCAAGTTCAAGAGGCTTTCCCCCTCGGCTCCATGCCATTGAACTACAGTATGCCTAGTGCAGAACACCGTGTGTCCCAACAGCCGGCTAGTGACGTAGGTACTCCGCTCAATCCGAGGTGCTCTATTTCCTTATGTTTGCCTACAGTGACATGCGTAATCAACTGATTCCTGCCGAGACAGTCTGCTTACCATATATAGCTAAAATAAGTGGATGCGTCTATTTATAGCATCCACTGCTTGAATGATTCCTATAAATAAGAACCAATGAGCTATTTTAGTCAGGCTCTGCCTTCTCGGGGCTTTGTACTGTGACTGTCAAGTGATAACAATATCTCCGCCTTTTGTCCCGGCCAAGATCAGCTAAAATTTTGTGAGATAGCGTGGGATTCCATGGACTGCATTGATAATTAGGATATCAGCAGAGGTTGTGTAATATAGGGCAATGATGAAGCAGAATTATGACCCGGCTAGGTCAAGTGCAAGGTGCAAAGCTCTCCAAAAGATATTCATGGGAGGTCTCGCTATAAGACAGGTAAATTAATATTCCAGGAATATGAAAGTTAATGCAAGGGAACTAATCACCTGCCCGCAGCGAATTGATTACACCTGACCTTGAATAGTGAAAAGTCAAGTGATAGCGCTGACTATTTTTAACCACCAAAAAAAAAAAGTTGGGGTTGTTTAGAGACGTCAAATTAATGACCCCACCAGTTGTACGTTGACTCTCTCAGCTGCTTGGTGATGTCATACTATGCTTTACATTTGACATGTTTGATAACTTTCATACTTTGAATGAGAAGACCTAGCTGATGAGTATCCTAGCTGCAGAGCTGTTCCTGCCTGAAATGCGTCAGGGATTATTGCTCAAAAAATTGGCTGAGACATTGTCTCGTGATCTATGGACCTTATGGATCTATTGGCTGATACAGGAAGGATTGAGAGTGAGCAAGGTCTGTGCTTCAAAAACCTTGTACAACCTTTTTTTTACCAGGGTTCTTCATATGCATTGCATTAGCTACATGCATCCACACTACTCACAATCTCAAAACAGATCCAAAGATCTGCTTTTCTTCCCTATGTCTTGTAAGGGTAGAGAGAAAATTAACGGAGTTGTGTATTAAAAGAAAATACCATCTGGAATTGTAATAAGGCACAGCATCACATAAAATATGTCCCTAATCCTTCCCCTAGCCCTGCATCTAGTTTACAGTCATGAAATAAAATGACAAAACTCAGACACCAAGAGAGTTTTTTTTTCATTGATAGGGTTTGTGGTTTGGGCACCACTCTTTCACATTGAAATATCATATCTTTATAGATGTGAAATAAACAAGTAGGAATTTATCAAGACATGCTCCCATGAACAGCGAAAATTAAAGTGCCACTGAATTCTTTGAGGCAAATGCTTTCCAATGGCATACTACTACTAGGAGATGCAATAAAAACTACTAATTAAACAAAATTGTAAATCGTACCTGCTACACACGTTTTGTGACTTCACTAATACTTTCTACGAGTTGGAGCACCATCAGTGATCCTAAGAGAGTGAAAGAGAGAGAGTTTTAATGATTAAAAACATCAAGTCATTTTGGAGAAGCTGTAGGACTCCTGACCCTGGCCTTCAATCCTAAGGGGTTTGGCATCCCAGTCAGTCACGGTCAAGTCTGCTCTTAAGTGACTAGGAATTGAAATTTTGTTTCAGTTCAGTAAACAAACAATTTCGATTTTATGAAAAGTCCCTTCTTGCACATGCAATGTGAATTTCTGAATCTGTGCTTTGTTTGTTGGCTTGCTTACTTCTACATCTTAGGAACAGATCAGGTTTTTCACATTTTACAACCCTTTTACACTGTTAATACTTCAACACTGTTAGCTGTTGATCACCACCTTCTTAGAAATATTTCTCTCCTCTGTTACAATCAAAACATCCACAACCAAAACTACTGTTGATCAAAAACTTAAAGGCAACACTTTATCTTAGCCACTGTGGACAATTTCCACTCAGCTTTGAGATCAAACCCATCAAAGCACACTGGTTTGTTAGTCCTCCTTGATAAGTTATGTTAACAGAAACTAGTTTGCGAATGCTAAGCTGAAGTTCACGGAAGGATTAGAGTCAAGTTGTGATTTATTTCCGCTGGAAAGTGAAGCGGGATGAGAATGTAGACTTCCAAGCATGACTTCATAAACCAGTGTAAGCTCGGGAAGAGTCAGACCCGAGGGAGATAAAACCGCCTTTAAAGGTAAGCCCAATACTGTACTTCAGTCTGGTAAGGGCAAGGCTGTTTTCCCTTATCAAAGGCCAAAAAGCACTGACATGAGGCAATAAGCCATTTGGAAATAGAATTGAATGATGTCTGGTACAGTGCCTTGCTCAGTCACACATGAATGCTCCATTCGAATTCCTCAGACTAATTCCAATGTTGCTACGTCACATGGTTCGGGGCGAGATTTTGCATCAATGCCATCTCTAGCTCAGCAAAGACTGGCATCCTTTTGCCTATGCATTTAGGAGAGAATGGTGTATTGTGTTTGTCATCTCTAGGGAAAAAGCTTGCCCCTAAACCATAGCAACACTGGATGAAGTCTGGGGACTTTTAGTTTGAGCATTTGTCTGTGACTGAAAAGGGCATTGTACCAGACATCACTCAACTCCTAAATAGCTTATTCCACCGTTGCATCTGTTGAAGTACAGAGCCTGTAAACCCAAAACACTTTGAATGTCATCTTTGTTAAACAACACCTTTCATTCAGAAAATAAGAATATGTATTTGGAACACTACTAAACATTTGTTAAGAGCTCTAGTCTGTCGCTGATAAAGACACATTCCTGACACAGTAATTCCTTTATTACTCAGACAACTGAAGTTAAATATTGTACAATCTCTCAGGGAAATTAGAACATTACACTCACTTTATAGAACAAATCAACGCTGACATCATTTCAAGCTTGAAACTGTTCTTTAAAAAGTGATTTTCCCTCCTGAAAGTAAATTTGAATACATTAAAGATAAAGGAAACCGACATTAATTAAATGGAGATGTAATTATTTTGAATGAATGCCTGAAGGTAAATTAGACAACTATTGCCCGACAACATAATGTTTTTCTCTCTGCAGATCACAATGAACATACATGAACACAACAACAACCCTCGATGAGCCACAACACTGTAATCTGAACGATCTCCATGGTAAACTGGAGCATCAAGGGGGCACATTTGCAACAAATTATCTGCAGGAAACACAGGGACATGTGAGTCACCCACAAAAGCAAGCTCATGAGCCAAGTTGAAAACACGGTCGCTGTGCCTGCCGGCCACCTGCGGCTACTGGTACCACGTCGTGGCGGTACTGCAGCAGCTCTTATCAGGGTGCAGACTCTGAAAGCTTTGGCTGATCTAGAGCAGGTGTAGCTGTCTGCACCCAAAGAAGATTTGAAAATAATGTTCATCGGAACTTGAGTTGTTATACTGTTGGATAAGTTCCAATTGTAGATTTCTTTATTTAAGCAGAATTTATCATGGAGCTCTAAAACTTCCAAGAGGGAGTGGCTTCATAGTTCAAGAAGTCAGAATCAAGGAATGGCTTAAATTGTGGATCCAGAGCTCAAGCGAATGTACGTCATTACGTGGAAGTAAAAACACAAAAAGTTGAAATTACCATGCACCTAGATAAAATGCGGAGTAGGGAATTAAAGTAACAAATGTTACGTTAAACAGAGCCAACATAATAAGCAATTAATCCCTCCCATTGGGAACTGTATCTATTAACAGCAGAAAATCAAAGTATTGACAGCTGAATAAAACATCATTTTAGCACCTGTAAATGGAGTATAAGATTTACACCCCTTTATGAAACTTTTTGTGCAATTTTTGCTCTAATTTGCAAGGAAGATCTTGAGACAAATTGACATTAAATGGTCAAGTAGATAACATTTTATGTCAAGACAAAAAAGATCCTACACAGACTAGTTTTACAACAATTTTTTTTATATTTTGCCTCTTAGAAGGTAAAGATTTGATTGAAAGATTTAACGTAAACCTTCCTAACACTAACAGTTCCTATTATCAGTTTATTGCCTCTGCTGGTACTTTTTAAAAACTCTTTTGAAGGTTTCATTTCCCTAATTTTTATGAAACCTGTGAGCATTTTTGTTAATGGATTTGGTACTATATAAGTGTATGTTGTTATTATTATTTTTGTTTATTGGTTCTTCTTTCCCAAATTGTAAATTGGCCGCCCAAAAGTTGAACGACTGACATCTCCGAAGATGTTTGATTTATCTCAGTGTATCTAAATCCAGTGTACATCCGGAGGATTACACTGTTTTGCTGAATTTTATGCAATCTCCCTCCCTGGCAGTGCACCAATACGTGTTGATAGGGACTACCGAGTTAATTCCAGCTGAGACTACGGCCTGTGGTTTCCGTCGGTCCCAGAGAATTGTCTAGCATATGGATCTCAATTTAGTTTGCCTAAGCGCATTGGAAACAACAAAACCCATTTGATAATGGGATTTAGTGTTGTCTATCACTCAAATATCCGGTTATTCTCATTTTTTGTTACTATATAAATATACGCGACTCATGTATTTAATTGAAAGCTGGGAGATAATATATAAAGGGAACTGTGGGACGTTAATAACAACAATAAGCTTTTTCATGTAATCTCCTTGGAATTTCACAACGGTCATTGCCTCCATGTCCTGGTCTTAACCTTGTTTCCCCCTTTCAACTGTTCTTGAAAGGGCATTTTGCTCGAAGAAGTGGTTTGCCCTTGCAACTTAGATATAAAATACTGAAAGTATGTTGTATAACTGAAAGTAAACTGTACTGTTTTTTCTAAGCTTTCAGTGTTTTATAAAAAAGTGTTTCAATGAACAGCAGTTTGAATTTCAATATTCTTGTTTGTGATCACACTTTAATTACATGTACTACCAATGCAACCTATACAGATCAGTTACCACCTGTTTGTTTTCCAGGGTGATTTGTAAAAAAATACTTGTATTAACAAAACTTTTTTTTTTAAATGCCTCAAGGGGGAAAATAGATAATTGTAACTATTAAATTACGATAACTAAATGTGAAGCTTTCTTAGGTCTAACCAAATTGGCTATGGCTGTGGCCGTTCCTAAGAGTGTTGCTATGGGCATCCTACTGTATGTTTCATGGCCTGTTCACATCACGATCAAGCCACAGCCAATAAATAATTCAGACATTGTCTTGGACTTATGAAATATTGGATTTGCTTTTTCAAATATCTCAGATCAACTGTTAGTAAACTTTTTCAGTGTTTAATGATAAACAAATATCAAACTCCTTGTGAAAATGTTTTTACTCTCAACAGCTACAGTGCTTTTCACCAAATCAGTTTCTATGGTCATTAATTTTTTTAGGATTTACCAATCCCTACCTTTAAAAGAATTTTTGACATAAATGTATGTGTACATTTACTTCATAACCCTGACCTAAATACATGAAAACTACCCACACAAAATTGGTACGCAGACAAAGGAAATAACCTTGCACAATCTAGTTGTATTCCCTCAAACAATTGGCAAATTGTAGATTAGACCATTTTAATTCTAAAACACCAGGCTTTATTACGATTGTTTTTCTTCTTTTCACAGCTGGTCCCATATGTTGCCTTCTTTTGAACAAAGTGAAATATTGACAACATTCCTGCAAGGTGAACTTAGTGGGAAACTACCCCATGTGCACATTGTAGCATCACAGATCCAGTCAATCTATTTAGAAATATGTTAAAGGGCAAAGTGGTACTAATTCACCCCATCATCCATCCCACCAAATCAGCATAACCACACTCTCAGCTTCCTCCTTCAAATGTGGGTTTCCCCCACCCCCTTGTCCCACACCAAACACAGGGTTTATTTGCTACTTAAACAGCTTTCGTTGGTTTCTAAGATCCACAGTCTGACATGGGCAGGCATTCTAGAGAAGACAAATATCAAAATATCCAGCTACCACATCACACTGCCCAATTCTACTTTCCACCAAAACTGACACAGTAACTAAACCCATTTTGTTGTTGTTTACGTTTGCTGAATCTCAATAGTTTTAGATGATTTGAAAATTCATTTAAGAGATCTTTGAAGGTTCACTTGAAGTGGAAGCATGTATGGTTGATAAAAGGAAAACAATTGGCAAGAAATTAAATTTCCTTTTAAACTGTTGTTCGGGAGTGGAAAGTTAAATTGTAAAATCACATGAAGTTCAGTTTAGGGGAAATGAAGTAGTGTAGACGCCAATCACTTGACAATTCTGAGTAAGTTCAAGAGTGCATTGTTAAAAAAGTTTGATTACTTTCCAAAATAATCACCGAGAAATGAATACTCTTTAAGCAACATGGTGTGAAGCCTAAATATACACCATGGTTGCTCTAAATAACAGTCTAAAGAGAGAGACCGTACAAACAAGTTTGCAAAACTATTAAAGCTCAAATAGGAACAAATCAATTATCAAATCAATAATACAAATTGTTTGTTGTTGTTGTATATATATTTTATTAATTTCCATGAATTATCTTACACAAATGAAGAGGATTTCCATGTAACTTTCATTAGTCAGTTTATCCATTTTCTCCTAATTTACAAGCTTTAACAAGCTTTTAACCTGGTAAAACAGAATGTGTTTTTGACGTCAAAGGCTCCTTAATCCTGACTGCCAATGTGGAGAGGAGGGTTCTCACTGGGGTCATAGGGTGACTAGTACTCCCCGCATTTGCTTTGAGCCCCCTGAACCACCTCAGAGGGGGCCCCTAGTTTGGATTTTTATCCTAATGGTTTAGGTGAGAGCTGCTGACATTCTAGAGCCATAAAGGGCATGTACAAAAGGGTGAGAGAATTACTGAATGCACGGTAATCGTATCAATTATTTAAATATAACCACACTGTGGATCTCCGTCTGGGACAAATTAACTATTACACCCAAAACCCAGGATTTCCCCAACCACTAGCAAGTGTATCAAATTTTGTTTTTAAGTCTATAATCCTACTGTTTGTTTTGTTAATATAACTTCCATAAAAAAGGGGGATAAATATTATGTATCAAATGAAGGTCTGATACCTCACGGTGGCAGCGGTGGCAATTGTCTCCAGGCCCATAGTCATTGCCTTGGTGTCCCTTGAAAAGTTCAATACACATACAAAAGTCTCGCATAGAGGTGCCATTTACCAGGGGAAAATTGTAAAAGTATGAGCCTCCCCCTGCCCACACAAGTTAGAAAACAGGTTCCATTTAGTCCTCGTACATGATATCACACTTTGAGTAAATGTAACCAGTTTGAGCATATGCCAGGCCTACCCCACTGCCATGAACAGATGGGATTTATAGTGATTTGGGGCAGCCCATAATATCAGATCACTGAATCTCAAGCCAAAGAATATATAAGGTGAAAAGCAGACCTGATCTGTAATAATATACAGTATTTGCATATATCTCTGGACATTTAAGTGTGCCTTTAGGCCAATACAGCTCTTTCGATAGAGATGTCAACATGCCGTCCTTAGTGAGAAGCACCTTCAGTTTAAACAGGCTCAGACTATCCACACTAGAATGCATTCACACTTGAGACCTTCATACAAGACTGGGCCATTGACATTCAACCATCCATGAAAAATCAGCACAAAGACGATAATGACTAAACACCTTCACTGGCAAAATGTTCTCTGCCCCTCCAATAAAGTCACCTTTTTAATTGGTTAATGACACCTGTTTTACACACATCACATCATGAAAGGTTAGGGGTCAGACTAGACTATGGTGTGTGAACTGCATGTAAAAAAAATACTGCAATGACGTTGCAACATTGGTACAACATCCTTCAAAATATCGACTTGCATTTGATGTACCCATGTACTGTACTTTATACACACTTTAACCTGGGGAAAGTAATGAAATAATGAAAACAAAAGTGTCAGCACCATATAAACCACAACAGCCACGAACCTCCAGCACTACAAGTCTTAGAGAAAGTCAGAAAGTAAAGACCTCAAAACAAAGTGCATCTCTCTTGTTATTCTACCATAGACAACTTCGCGAGTACTGGAAACACGAGCATTAGCCTTAGAATGAGGTGCATGCTGGTCTAGCTAACGACTGTACTTTGTCACTAACTAGACCAGCATGCATCTCGTTCCATGGCTAAAGCGCATGTGCCGAGAATTTGCAAAGTAGACCATTCCACTTAATGCAGCCAAACTGAAGCTATTTTTTAGATCAGTGGCTGTGACTGCTGCTGGATCGCCATGTCAACAAGCATTGAAGCATAGGCTGCCCTTAGCAATCCCATTAGAAACAGCCGCAGCCACGAATTTGCAGGCTCCATTTTGAGAATGGAATTTACAATTACAATCAATTGGTATACATGTATGGGGAACCGACAAAGAAGGTAATGGTGACAAGAATATTTAAAATAAACAGGGAACAGCAGTACAGTGTAAATTTATCAAGCACATATCTAGTTTATATACATTACTTCTGAGACTGATTAAAAGTACATACTACGTACAAATTATTTGAGCAATTAGGTGCGAGAACACAAGCACTAGTCAGGGTTACACACTTATGAAGACAACAGCAAGTTGCATTATTAAAGTAAGATGATGTCACGGCTTTGATTGCGCATTCAGTTTCACCTGGGTGGAAACATTACTCCAAGTTGAAGCACCGTGGTTTGTGCATGGCACGACTGGTGAATGATGGTAAACACAAATGTTATAGTGGCAGGTGATTAGACACATGGTTAGTCTGAGGGAGCATCTATGGCGCCTGTGCTTAATGTTTAAAATCAACTAATATCATGGGCGTCGTTCAGTAGAAAAACCAATTGACATGTTCCTCTCCCTGCCCATTTTTTCAAAGATCAAGATTCCCCCCGGCTTATTACTTAAAAAGAAGTAAACAAACTGAAACTTAGAGGGTTTTTGACAAAGGTTTAGGATAAAGATAAATTTGACTGGTTGAAACAACACGTGTGCTGGTGCGGCATCAACAAATTGACGCAATGATAAAAAAACAAACATAAATCTCTTTTGAAGCAGTCAACCCACAGACAAACTTTAAGTTTGTGACCTAAATACTCAAGTATCAGGAGCTTCCATTCAACAAACAAATATTTTAAGGCAAAGTTGACAACTTGCTCTAGATTGACTGCATATCTCATCCAACAGACTAGTATTTAAACAGGTTCTTGCCCATATCTCTTGAAACTTGCCCTCTGTCAACCACATTTATGTTGAAGTCTTGTGTTTTCATTGAAGGAGGCCAACATTACCAAATGGCTGGTGGGAGTCAAGATAAGTGGAAAGCAAGACAAGTAATATCAACAGACACGTCTTACATAACTAAAAGTGTGGAAAGTAAGGCCACAATGCAGTCGGACAGCACTCACTCATACATCCAAAGAAACAAGTAGGCCTCTTGTGCATGCAGAGTCAAGTTTGCTGGTCTAGTGGTAAGAAGTCCAAGCTAGAATATAAATAAACAGTTGGATTCCCACCCAAGTCACCCTTTCTATGAAGTACAGCATAGACAACTTTCCGCACTGGAGTCACATACCTTCTAAAAAAAGGACACTTTCATTAAAACCCCAAATGTCTTTGGAAACATTTTAAAGATGCACCAAGGCCAAGACCAGGGCATTGGCTTTGACCCTTTGGAGATTCCAGACCTTGATTAATCAGTCCTTAAAATCTATCACAAAGGGTTAAGTTCACTAACTTTACACTAAGGATGTGAAGGTTCAGAATCCAAATTTACCAGGCCTTCAATTTGGCCCAGACCTCCTCCTAGCTTCCCATCCTCAAATCTTGTTTTTCGTTGGACTCACGTCCCCATTCCCTGTTGAACCTGATGCCCTTCACTGATAGTATACAACTAATATTCTAAGATGCTTGCTGTCCAATCAATGCAAACAAGTTGGGAAAATTCATCCCCCAGGACTGCGCTACATGTTTCTGAAGCTGATGACAGCTGGATGTGGTGTGGTAGCAAGCAACTTCTTGTTATCTTCTTTGTATCAAGTGTGAACGAAGCATGTTAGTGCCCTTAATACTTAGTGCTCTTCTACAAAGATGTAGTAGGTAGGAAGTGACAAACCTCCTGCCAGGTCATATTAAAGGCAACGTTTGCACAGCAGGTGTAGTAAACAAGACATTGAGACAAGATTTTCTTCAAACCTGCCCCCTCGCTAAAAGAGGTCCCTGGAAGCTATTTTTACATTAGCCAGGATACAGGCAACACCTAAAATACAAAGGTCAAACGACTGTATCTTAATATAAAACGGATAGTTGACATCGAGGCTGTCGTAATCTGCAAAAGTTAACCCACTTTACAGTGAGAGTCAACCTTACTCAGTGGTGGCAAATTTTTTAACACAGTGAAACAAACTACACAATACATGTATGATGTTGGTCAAATCCATAATTTTGTAAATTGGCACTTTTCAAAACTGATGAAACCTTACTCAGTGGTGGCAAATTTTTTAACACAGTGAAACAAACTACACAATGTACATGTATAATATTGGTCAAATCCATAATTTTGTAAATTGGCACTTTTCAAAACTGATGAAATCAATTTCAAATCCCAAAAGAAAACCACTTTGAGACACAAATATCACTGAAATGTGCCTCAGAAAGTCAAATGTGTCCAGTTGTTAATTACAAATATGATTTTGTCTTTTGTGTTCCCTACCTCATGTGGTCAAACAAGCCCCTTCCCCCAACTCCCAACCCCTTTTTGTTACCCTCCTCTTTGTTCATTCACTGCTTTCACTGAGTGCTTTCTTACCTATGAACTAATTCTACTTGACTGCTCGTTACACTATAGTACATGCATACCTGTTTATGATTGTTGTGTTGTCATTTAGCCTTCGAGAAAGACTCTGCTAGGGTCAAAACGTCAGGCCACTTACTATTTTGTGGCATTTATACCATACATGTAGGTCATTTTGGTTGGTAAGCAGTTTGCAACAGCTAATTCTATTTTCACAAAAAGTCACACATACTGGTGGTGGTGAACATCCACTTGTTATAACTTTTATCTCAGAAAAGGTGTACCAGCTTACCATTTTGATACATGTACATTGTACAACTCTCAAATTATGGGCCATCTGATATCCTCACAAATGTACAAGAAGTGTAGCGAAGTATTGAAAAGCATCATCTATTGTAAAGGAGCGTGAGTTTCAGACTCAGTTAAAGTGTCAAGAGGCCAGTTGCTATGGGAGTCACACAGGCACGGGTGCAGTGAAAGCTTTCTGTGAGGGTGATATTCATAATTATATAAAAGGTCGTCACATTTCGGCACAACCTCACCAATGTGATTTATGTCCTTTCTACGGGTCTACAAAGATCAAATTCGCTATCAGTCTAACACAGTGCCATTTAAATTCTTGGTTTTGTGCCAAAACTAATTTCTTTAGCGCTGGCCAAGTCTGCACGCACTGGCACTGATGGACGTAACTAATGTACGCAAGTTGAGTGCAGTGAGGTGCAGGCCTGCGAGCAAGTCAACTGCAACAGTGCATCAAGTTGTGGGAGTATCAGTAGTTCTAATTAGTGATGGATACTTGGGAAGGAAGTTATTAGTGATCAAATCAAAATCTAGAGATGATCAACTATGAATAACCCCTTTATTGTTGACAGTTTGACGTTGTGTTACGTACAATTGCAATCAATTTTTATAATAATACATCCTGCTGGGTACATGTACAGTGTGGGTGTACAAACTTTGGACGTCATTATTATATCTTTCTTTTCCCCCATATTGCATTACATCAAACAGAATACTGAAATTGTTAGTGTAGTTTTTGTATTTGTCATGTTGTGTCTATGTGTAGAAATTGAGTAGTCAGCAGTACTGACCACTGACCACAATTAGCAGGGATTGGTCATTGAGCAGAGTGGAAGGACTTTGTACAGAATATTAGCTAACAGAGCAAAAATTAACTACATACACATGTTTATATATATAAAAAATTAATCACTGAAAAGATCAGACTGTTTGTTTGGGATTTTAGAAAGAATAGTAAAAAACCCAAAAAGACTTAAGGAAGGCAGTTAACTGATTTCTTATAGTTAAACACACATTTTGCTGTGAGTGTAATGTAAAAAACGTGTAAAAGTTACTTGACACAGTACAGGTTTCAGCTGAAACATAAAACACTGTTGAGCAGCATGAAAGAATCTCAATTTCAAAACAGAGAACATTATAAGTGCAACATTTCGTATCTGCTTCATCTGTTTTACATACATTTTTGTCTGGAAGTTAATGAACATCTACAGTATCACTGGAAGTCTGGCAATACGCCATCTTGCGAGTTAGATTGAATAATGTCTGGTACAATGATATGCTGTAGTCACAAGTTACCGATGAAATTTGAATTCCTCAGACTACAGAGATGGTTGCTACGTCACATGATTCTGGGCAAGCTTCCGCACAGGTTACTTGAAAGAGACAACGATTAACCACACACAATTTTGAACTAATGTGTATGGCACAACGGTACCAGGGTTGGCTCATCTACATAAGCTTGCCCCAAACCATGTGACATACGAAAGCATTAGCAACTATCTCTTTAGTATGAGGAATTCAAATTTAGGCAGTCAGTTATGACATCATTCAAATCTAACTCAGGAATGGCTTATTAATCCATAATTCTAACTTAGACAAGTGTTTAAACCCTCACTGTCATTAGTAGAATGGTATAAGAGTTACACAAGAACTACACTCCAATGAAACCTATCAAAATGTACAGGTGGTACACAAGGGGCCAATTTCATAACTGCTCAATGACCGATTTTGTGGGTACTGTATGAGCTTCCATTTCACAGCACTGCTAACTGTAACGGTGCTTAGTGTGTGAAAATGAATGATGTAATAATTCAAATCCTTGGTGAATGCGCAAGCTGTCCGCCTATTTTTCTTGCTAACCTGTGAAATACACTTCCACTTCAGCAAATGTTTCTCCTACAATAAGCACAAAAATGTGCTTACCGTTTAGCAGCTCTATGAAAATGGGCCCAGATGTATGATCTGTGTGACAAGAGGAGGGGATTTTAATAGAATGTTTTATTGCCTTTTTCTCCTCGATTCAAAGATGACTTAGGTAGTACAGCATTGTAATGAATTGAGTATGGTGAAAGGTGTGGCAAAGTCTTGAAGTTGTGAACTGTTCGGCAGGTGGAATATCACCACAACTTAAAAATGTCAGCAGGTGCTGCGAACTGGAGGCAGGAAGCTCAACAGACGAGCACCTATACACGGTAATGACACTCACTAATTCTTGGCCTGTTGCCACTAACGCACCGTCATCATCATCATGTGAAGGGGGAGGTTGAATAAACGCCTGCTGCTGCTGCTGCTAAGTAATAAGTAAGAGGTATGAAACAAGAGTCACCCTAATATACCGGTGCTCCCATGAATAATTAATTATCTGTATGTCTTCACTGTGTGTATGGTCACATTTGCAGTTTTTTCAATGACAACGCAAGTCTGTTACCAGACCATACTACTGAATAAAATTATACATATTTGAACAAAATTTAGTTGTACAAAAAGGCAGTTCTACATAGACTTACATATAAAACCATAGTAAATTCCATTACCATATCATAAAGAAATCAAAAATTGTACAATTGGCCTATAGTTCAAGTTCAGTTCGATTAACGTGGCAGAGTTTAGGTAGCTTGTTACTTTCTTTCTCCTGATACGTAAGTTTGTTACGTATGCTTGAATACCGTACATGCAAAAATCACACCTGAGACTGTCGATGCAAGAAAAGCACAAACTTAATTAAACTTTTACATGTACTTGGAAAGTTAATAGCAGTAAAAAATATCCCAAGGATTAAGAGGAATCTGCAACAGATCAAAAGAAACACAAACACAAACTTATTCTGTGAAAATATTGTTTGATGTACATTGTACTGTACATTTCCATGACAAAGCAAATGGTTACGGCGTTTGCGTTTCAAACTTCCTGGAATTTGACCTGGGCTCCAGAGGACTTTTTATGATGTAGGTCTATGTATCAAGTACCTTCGGTTCATAACGTTTTGATGAGAATTTGAAGGAAAAAAACATGTAGACAACTCAGTTTTCACTCTTCGTAATGAAAAAGGGTTTATTAACTGAACCACATGACCGCAACTACAACAAAATCTAAAGTGCTCGGTGAATCGAATAGAAGCAACATTTCATTGGAAGGTTCTATAGACTTTTAAGTCCAAATATGAAAACAGTAAAATTTAATTTATTTTGTTAAATTTATTAGAGGAGCATTTGTCTTCCCTTCATAACAATTCATATGTACTTTCGCAATTGAGTCACCTCATGGCAAACCCTAAGAAAATTAATTGAAATCTTTTTAAAGTATCTTTTCTTTTTAACAGCTCAACAATACCGAACAAACCACCAAAAATGACATCACTTTGAGGCCTTAACCACAATACAGGTTTGGGATGAACAATAACCAAATTCAAAATTCCCCTACTGCTCTTGAAAAATAATTGGGAGTACCATGACTGAATATGACGTAATTTTGTAATGAATTGATTTCATTTAATTGTTTCCTCTTTCCAAAATCCCTCAAAATGTATAAAATGAGCTACACAAAACCAAAACAACATCCTCTTTTGTTAAAAATGGGAAATCGGAAACTGTGCTGCTTTTATTTCTCAATGTAATTTACATTCCATTTAAGTTTTATCTTTCAAATCTTTTGAAACAAATTGAAAGTAAGGCCATGTAAAAACAAATGTTGTTCTACACATTCTACCATTTCAACAAGGTGTTCCTTCTCATTTAACACATCAATTCATCACACACAATTACTAGTCATGTAGCGCCCGCAAAAAAAGGCCGACACCCAGACTACGTAACAGAAAGAAAAGGGTAGTCCGGTGCAGACAAACTGGCAACGTACATCGAGCACCATACTACTTGCTACATGTAGTTTTGGCTGTAAGTCTATGTTGTTATTGATCGCGTTCTCAACACAACTTTATGTTGTACACTTCGCAAGTGTTCTGGAGTTTCTTCGATTAGTGTTGAAAGTTTTTTGACAACGAAACTAAAATAGGATGGAGGAATTTGTGCTGGTCTGGGAAGGGATGCCAAACATGTCCTAAATACCAGTATATTTTTTCCTATGGTCACAAAATTTTGCCCTTTTTTTATTTTTCATGATAATTATTATGAATTATATTTTCATCATTTATCTATTGGTTTATTAAAAATGTGTAACAAAAGTTTGTTTATAAGAATGTTACACAACCTTGTAAAGTCATTGAAACAATAATAAAAACAATAATACAAACAACTCACACAAACATCTCAAATGAATTTAAAAAGAAGAAAAAAGAAAATAAGAAATTAATCAGACAGGCGAGTTGTTAGCATAGTTTTGAAAACTTTCTTATTTGGAGCAGTTTTGATTAAGTGTTGCAAATTGTTCCACAGTGATGGTGAAAAATGTGAGAAGGAGCGATGGCCAAATTGTTTCTTAAGGGACGAAACTTTCGTGTACTTCATCTGTTGATGATCATCAAATTATTTTGAAGCTTAATTTCATTTTAAGTATTAACATCTATCTGTCTTGCGGTGCATGAAAAATGTCTAAAATTTAGCCACTTTACAATTGTTATTTTATTTGCATAGTTAAGAATGAACGTTGTCAGAGTAACCATAGTTTATAAACATGGCATCTGTTAGTGTTATTGTAACTTTTAAACTGTTTGTAAACTACATTATGGTTTGTGGAAACAAGTTTTTCCTGCGTTAAGTTAACCATGACACAACACAACAGGAAAGGTTCTGAATATGACCATCACTTTTTTATTCATTATCTATGACCCAAATTAGTGTTATTTACCAAACGCGCCATTTAAAATTCATGGTTTGGATCATACAGACGATTGAAATCGCAGCTGTTGAATTACGTACTCTTTCCAATTCAAATTCTTCAAGTAGGCCTGTAATACCTTGCCCTTGCTTAGTTAGCCATTGTCAGCTACGACAACCCATCCACAAACTTTCATTTGGCAATATGGAGGAAGTACATGCTTCCTTTACCCGACCACATTGCTGTGCATTTCCATGGAAAACAACAGCAAAAAACACATGCACAACGCAATGCAGTACACTGTACAGACACAGACTACATGTACATACATGTACATACTGTTGAGTTGCAGTGTCTGGACACAGTATAGTTAATAGGCAGTCCTACATGAAAATAGATGGAACTGCCTGTAGATATTGCACACATTAAAAAAACACTACAAATAAGCACAAATAAACATAAATACAGCACATGCTAGTATTACTATTACTTTTTTGTATTAGTAATAACACAAAGTACGCTGTCAAGTGTCATGAAACCAACTGCTTGTTCCTCCATTTTACCTCCTGCAATGGATTTGTTCTATCGTTCGCTGCGATCATTGCGAATTTGTTTTCCTGATTGATGAGCACCGAACACGTATCCACAAAGCTGTTACAGGCCAACGCTTCCAGGACAGTTATCCCCCAAAATATGCCCAAGTCCCACACCACCGACCACCGTGTACCGCAGAATTTGTTGCTATTTTTACTTACCAGTAATAAACGTTGAAACTCCGCGCTGCTATTTTTAGGTGGACGAGAAAACACCGCCTGCACACAAACGCCAGACTCCAAAATATTGCAATCTTGTTTTGGAATGCCCATATCATGGTGCCTCATCACATTAACGATGACGCAACATATCAATTCGCCACAAATAAAAAAACATACCTCGAAATAAATTCAAATTCAAGAAATTGCCTCTTTTTATGTTAAAAGCTTCTTTAAATTTATGATTTATTTCTCTGAGCTGTAACATTTTGCTTGCAGGTGACTATTTAAAGAAATTATTTAGTCAACAAAACAAGGGATTAGTTTGTTTATGTCATTCACCCGCGGACTAATTCTCACTCAATTATGTTAATGAACAGATCACGATGTTATTTTGAGAAAGGGGTAGATTCCCATTTCTGATTGCATTACAAATCAGTAGCATGAGAGGCACTTTTCCTCAAACTTAACTTTCGTCTTACCTTTATTTGTCTGATATTTCGGATTCACAGCAATTCTCAATATCCTTAAAGTTCTTGCTCTGTTAGTTAGCCGTCGTCAGTAAAAAATGAAGGTGAAAATCCAGAAACGCTGCGATTTAGGGGGTGGGCCTCCACAGCATCTGGGCAGTTAGCAACCGATTGACGTCATAGCTACGGAGATGACGTAGCTCGCACCATATTTGGGAGGACCCGCCTTGCGGAACTTTATGTAAATGGTCGCAATGCAGCATAGACCAACCATAGAGCTCTATAGACCAACACACGGACATGGCTGAGCGCGACAGCCGTGAGGTCTAAATACTTAGAAATTTTATTTAATTTTAATAATAAAACAAAATAGTTGTACTAATCCGTAAATCCTTTCGTAAGAAGTCAAACACAAAACAAAAACCACAATATTTTTAGCTTGTCTTTATCATATTTATCAATAACTTCTAAGAATGACAAAAGTAATTTGTGGTTGACCACCAGAGCGGGACTTGAACCTGCTGCGTACTGAGGTAACTAACCCTGCATTTGCATGCAGTCGCCCTCTTTTGTCCTTGTTTGTCGGGGGTGGGGTGCCAGTCAGAAGCCATTCAACAAGTAACTGCCGTAAAGACAGGGATCACACATGAGTTTACGATACAACCTGGGAATCGGCAGCAGCAGAGAGAAACCAAAGGGAAACTGATCTGACTTGGTAAATTTTAAACAATTTGGGCTTGAACAAAGAAAGCTCGGACTTGAACCTGCTAACAAGTAAGAAGAATGTTGCAATCGAGCCCTATTATTATTATTATTATTATTATAAGGCAAAGAATAACAATACTTTCTTTGCAATGGACTTATATAAAAGAGCAATATTGCTATTCTTTTTGTAAACAGGAAGAAGTGACCGGGGTTATTACGGTGTAAGGGAAATTGTCCAATGCGCATGTGTATACGTCAGCCCAGCGCGCCCAGCGCCTGTGGCTAGCGATCAAACAATTTTTGTACCAACAGAGGGCGCTCTTGATACAGCAAATTAAAATACATACATGTACATGTACCTTGCTTTGCATCGCCCGAATTTGGAAGGCCTATAAATATTACGTTCAGCATAACCAGAGCTGTGTACATGTATTGAGCATAACCAGACAGCAGCTCTGAGCCATACCGCTTCATGGCCATAAACCATTCAAACCGCCCTCTGTTGTTCATAAATGTACAATTGGTTTTTGAACAATATGGGCCCTTTTATAAACAATGGGTTTTGGTTCCAGCTTCGGCTTAAACTCATTCTGCCCGTTTTGAAGCCTTGTACCGAAAAGCACACGTTTTCAAATAAATCGACAGAGCTACAGGAGCCCAAGCCTTGGTTTTGAAAAGGGCCTAAAATAGAACAATTTATCCTTGCAAAACTGAAATTACATTCCTCAAGAACTGCATGCTTTGCATAATTGTTGTTTGTTTGTATAGTTTATCTTTTCAACATGTGAACTCGGTAAAAACTCTCAAAATGATACAAATGGCAATGGCTATGATTATGAAGTGCACAACTCAATTTGTGATTCAGTAATTAGACGAAAATGTACATTTATTCTTATTGTTGTGAAATCGACAGTTAGCTTGGCACGATTCGAACCTACAACCAAGGTACATGATTGTCAGTCCTGCAGTCATAACCGCTTGACCACGGTGACAATGTGACGGACTTCCGCGGTTCTAATGTGCTAGAAAAGGAATCCGGGGACCTTCAATTAGTTGGGGTGGGGGACACAGCACCGCCCCGGTTCGCTACTTACACGGATCTGCCATGCGCCGGTGTTGAGCCTCAACTTCATGTTATGTTTTCTATTTGGATGAAAGTGACATTAAACTACTGTGACAATACACAATTGTATAATGCTTCTATTCATTGCTGTCTCCAATCGAGGCTCTACAAGCAGATCATGACTGACCGTGCCAGGGGGGCCAAACCGACTCTGGCAGGCAGGTTGCATATTTTTATAACAAAGAAACAACAACATTAATTGAAAACTATACACATGGATTTCGATGTAGCCTCTTTATACAAAACCCCTTTATTAATGGTAAATACAAAACAAAATTGGTGCGGCAGAGTAAATTTATTTACAGTATTTACAACTCATCATACAGAAATCGACGAAACTTTTTTGTTTGTTTTTACTTACATACACAATTAATAATACCCGGATTATTTTAATTGATGAAGAGTATGGTCACAAAAGGACATGGACCTTTTATGGGAAGGAAAAAGAAATACAGAAAGGAAGGAAGTCACCGTACACATTTACATAACTTAAAGTCCAGACCGCGCATTATCTTTTGACACAGATCATGCGACTCATTGAAGTAAAACAAATTACAAATTTGTTTCCATGGTTTTAGCTAAAAGACCCTACATGAAACAGTCTTCGGGAAATGAATTTAATATGTCCAAAAATAGCCGCCAAATCAAACATGTAAATGAACTTAAAAACACACTCTCTTTTTATGGCGACGAGGGGGGGGGGATCACAATTCATGAGTAAATTTTACAGTTTCCTATAAAATGTGGTATTTTTTACGGAAAACGTCAACCACAAAACCATCATTTTTAAAAAGCCGACATAGGCATACTACAATTGTCAACAATGTTCAGCCATTAGAATATTTCACATTCCTACCTTCAGTCGGCTTTATATAAAAAAAAAAAATCAAACCAGTCGGTTTGTTGAAATATGAATTATTACCCAAATGAAAAAATGCATTATTGAAAATGGCAACAATACATAGGAAAATACCAATTATTGTCACCAAGAGCCTCCACCCCCAGTCATGCGTATTAACAATGACAAAAATTCCGCGTACCCGTACTATTGTGAATGGCTGCATCATAAATATACCAGTGTAGTTTGTCAAATCTTTGAATACACAACTTTTGAACTTGTTAAATTTCTGAGAAAACTTTTGTAAGTGACATTTTTAAATTGAAGGAACAGGAAACATTTTTTGACGGTCAAACGTAAAAAAATATTCAAATTAACAAAGTTATCAGACAGTACATGAATCTGAAAATAGCTCTCACAATGTGCATGGCATTGGTAAGATTGAAAATATAATAATTGTTCACATTTTACACATGGCCAGCGTGGAAAACTTCTCTTGAAATAGTTTTGCCTCAAATGCTATAAGTTTTTGAGAATTCAGTAACACAAAAATAGTTTTGATCTCGCGAGTCCAAACCCCGGTGTTTGGAAACTGAGGAAACATAAATTAGGCCTAATCTTCCTCCTGAAGACAATCGTAGTATACTGATCGAAACGTCAGGTAATTGTCAAACCACCGGTTCTTCTCAGAACCATCACAACTCAAAAAGATTTTACACATAGTTTCACTGCAAACCTCACCTGATAATTAAAGGGTGTTAACCCACTATTTTTCGGTCTCGACTCCAATAACCGCGAGCTTAAACTTTCAAAATGTGGTGTGTTTTTTTAATGTACATGTTCACATAAAGTGAGGATAATGAGCCCAATTTCAATTTCTGCTGGTCAGAAACGAGCAGGATACCAGTCACAAATTGTACGTGTGACATTGTAGTTTGGCTGGTAACCTTATTCTGGTAAGCATAATTTGGTTGTGCTTAGTTACTCTTTGTGCTTAAGCAGCTCTGTGAAATTGGTCCCTGTCTGTGACAAGCTGTCCGTGCTTTGAAGTTGAACGTTTTCACATTTTTTGGTAAGATCTTCTCATCAACACGTACAATGCAGTTCACTGAAATCAGATACATGGGTATATGCCCCCTGTAAAAAAAAACATGATGTCACTCATAGCATAGAGCTAGCTCTATGCTCACAGTAACTGCCGAACACGCTTAGAATTAAGTTCCGAGTAATACAGATAAAGTGTTTGTCATTTATAAACCTACAGTTGGGCTATAGGCCATGTCACATGAGGCAATTTAATACAGGTAACCGGTTTGAGACGGTCCAAGAAGAAAATCCATCCACATTTTCTGTTTTCTAATGAATTTTGGGGGGGGGGATTAAGTGAGAAGAATATCTCTTGTGCTGCCGAAGTGTTCCTTTTGCATACAGTGCAGTTGGTTGCCTCCGAGTTGCCTGAAAAAATTCCCAGTGTGACAAGGCATTTAGACTTTCACGCCAAACCCTTCACTGAGTCCAACCAGTTTTACTGATGGCAAACTTTGTTGCCTTCTGTCTTTGAACACGTAGGCTATCTCAGCGTAATTAGTGCGCTCCACGGAGACACTTCCGGCTCGTGACTTGTGATCGGCCGGGCTCCTTGGAGACACAGGCGACTGAGGTCTATCGCCGACACGCGGCAAGTCCAGTTCGGCATAAGACAACGATTTCTTTTGCGGATTTGGTAGCGATAACTTCGGACTCTTTGGTGAGATGGTGCTCGCGAATTCACAGTTTACGTATGAGGGAGTAGAGCTGCCTGAGCCATCCCTGGAAGACGGTACGGCGGGAAGATTGACGTAATCATGATCGAGGGTGGACAATGTTGGCTCGCCGAAGTGACGCAAAGCAAGGTCGGGCATTGACGCAGTGTAGTCCCTACCCACGGAGTACCCACGACTCCGGCTCCCTGCCGGCGAGGCCAGTAAAGGTCTCCCCGATTCGCTCATCAGTCTCAGCGGGGAAGGTTTCTTGTACGTTGGGAGAAGGTCGTGAGAGGCAGCGATCTTCGCTTTCTGACTCACACCAGAAGTGGGTGGTGTCACACCCACGCCGTTGCAACCGGAAGGGTCATCTCTATGAACGGTCGCACCTTTCACGGAATCAGAGTTGCCGTTGGCGTGTTTTCCGCTAATGTGGGGTTTTTTGAAGGTGCGTACCGGGGATTTATCAAGGTGAATGGCACATTGGTTGAGTTTCTCTACTTCAGTTGTTTTGGGAACAATCTTTTGCCACCCGACGAAAAGTTTGCGAGTGCTAGATTTATGACTAATTTCGAGACGTCCGCGTCGGCGAGCGTTTGCAGCGAGCCACACGACAAAAATCAGGAAGAGCATTAGAAACATCCCACAGAAGAAGGCACCGATAGTTATTCCAACTATACTGACAGGTGGATCTTTTGTGGAATAGTCAAGCTGCTCCGATTGATATAGCACTGGGTGGTTCAGTGATGATGGGGGCACGACCAGAATTGTCATGGACGCCGAGCTTCTTGCCGTCAGCTCATCAACTTTCTCACAGGACACGATGGCTTTATCATCCCCAGTGGTGATGTTGAGAAGAGTGAGGGTCTTCCCACCATCAGTTATCATTGTCTTGGATTCTCTCTCCTCCTCCACCAAGGCACCGTTGAAGTACCACCGATAAACCTCATCATCGCGCAAGAGAAGGTCTCTGCTGGTGCATGTGAATGTTGCCGATTCTCCCATGGCAACAAGTCCTCCATGCTCATGTTTAATGTACAACTGCGAAGCTCTTCGATATGGAGTGACACTGCAGCTTTTCGGCTTAGAGAGTGCCAGACTGGTCGCCTTACATGTAAACACAACCCCACTATCGTCGTCCAGTATACGACGCTGAAGATACACCCACAATCCATCGTGTGCTGCAACGCCTTCCATGCGTACACCTGCCCTGTACCACACCAAGTCTGCCGGTGGGCTCCCGCCGTAGGAGATGCAGGTAAGATTCACCCACATCCCAGGTGCGAGGAGAGCATCGCTGGACGTCTGAACCGAGCACGCGGGAAATTCCCGGCCGGGTGGGATGAGGACGTCTAGCGTCTCTGTCTTCGCTGTAAACCACATACCATTCGGCTGGTAGTAGCCACAAACGTAAACTCCCCCATCTTCTGCTCTTACATCAGCAATGCGTAGATTGTACTTCCCTCTATTTTCAGAACCGACCGCAGACAGACGTCGGTAAACCGATCGAGCGGTGTTGTTGGGCTCATTGATCGTGGTAAAGTCACTGGTCAGGTACTCGTGGATTCCATTTGAATACCAAAACACTGCTGACGATTTTGGGGCCGTCGGACCGATGCTGCAATTCAGTGTTACATTTTGGTGTATGAGGACAGTGGCAGCTTGACTGGTGACAATAATGACAGCCACGACGACAACCGAAACCGGCAATAATTCCATCATGATGTCTTGCTGTCAGACTTGAAGAGAGCAGTCAAATCTGTCACACGCTAAGAGCAGTGTACAACCGAGTTGTGAGAAACACTACAAAACTTACAATCAATACTGATTCCAATGACTCACATTTCCGCAACTGATCGCGAGACGACGTGAAAAGATGCCTGTTCAGTCAAGACATCAATACGTTTTTGTTCTCTACATCTCAGCGTGAAGACAAGTCTATTATTCCACAGGTTTATGCCTCACAGTTGGTAACATAACCCCATCAGTAAAGTACAGGCAACACCACGGTTTCCACTTTTAACCCTGAACATTCACAGGACACTTTCAGTTTCCAACCTCACACAGCGTGCACTCCAAATATCCAATACTCAACTTACACCAAAACAAATTTCTCGCTGGTATGTCCGGCTGGAGTTATGATGTTTTCAGGAGTGAACTAAAAAGGGGGAATACTTTTTACGAGAGTCAAAAATACTTGTTGTATTGTGAGTCAGTCACGGCTGATTCATTACAGCATTGGGACCAATAAACACAATAACTAGACTAACAACGTTGCCTGCGCTGTTTACAAAAGCCTGTGGTATGTGGGCGTTGTAAACGGACGGTGTAAAGCTTGTGTTGACAATCGTTAAAAAAAAAGCTGGTATGAGTACAAGCAGAGACAGCATTATGCAAGCTTCATTAAGTTTAGACGACAGGTGTCCATTAAATTTTTATTAAAACCTGTGCGAACCCAATTTGGTTTCAGGCATGATTTCAGAGGCATTCGGCCGGGAAAAGGCAACTATGCTGACAAAATAGTTGACACCGTCACCTCCTGCACTGATTCAAAGAACCATCAACAGATTAAGAGTGGAGTTAATTGTATCGAGGCAATTCAATGAAAGAAAACACGACAATATTCACTGCTTCACAAAATTATAAGCAGATTTTCGATACCCTTTTCTCAAATGCTGACAAAAGAAAAAAGTAAGAAAGACAGTAAAATTTGCTTTTGCTCGATTGAAGCGTGTGAACTTCCCACAATGAATAAAGACAATTTTGATTAACCCATGATTGACCTTTTTTTACTACAGCCCTTCCATTTTGTTTTTGGACAAAGTTACATTTAATGAAGGTTTCTGTTTAAACAAAAAAATCCCCACTTTAGTTAAAAAATTTGCTGACTTTGAATACAGTCGCGCTATCATCAGAAAAACCATCTCCCCTAAAAGAAGTGTTTTTATCCATCGTTCGAGCCGCTCAAGGACAGCGAAACTGTTTGCAGTACAGAATAAATAAGTGATAAAAATACTTTACTGCAGTAAAAGGTTATTTAAAACATATATGTATACATGAATTCATAACAAGAATCGTGAGGCGCGCAAAATCACAGTACATTTGGGTATTGCCAGATTATGTTCCAACTCACCGCTGAAGCGCGGCAGGAATGTGACCCGTATCACCCCGTGCAGGTTGTCGCATGTTTCCTTGTTTGTTGACAAGCTGCCGTGTAATATACATATGGGTGATACACTAGGCATTGCATATTGTTACATCCAATGTAAACAAAGTAGGCCTATAATCTGGGTATAAAACAAACTTCAGGATGATCAGGCTTTGCTAAAAGCACTGCCATGCAATACTTTCGCATTTTATGATGAATGATAACAAATGACAAATTTTAATCTGAAAATACATTTTGTAAATTACTTTACTGATACCAATTATTATTGTCCTTAAAGTACCGGTCACACTTTGGTAACGGCCCCCAAAAGACAATTCAAATTTTCCATCCGACAGCCTATTGTTCTAAATATTTTTTTTATAGCAATGGTAGTAAGTGATTTGTGTTTGTCTGATGAGGTACCCCCCTGAATCAATAAAGGTACAGCGGTCCATTTGTCAAACAATTGAATCTCAGAATATCGCTTGGCATGCAACTTTTGGAAATTTCCGTGGTGTCCGTTTGAATGCTGCCCTTGATGCGGCCAAAGTTGTGGTTGGTACCCACTTGTCACCTAGCTAAACGTGGATGGATTAGACGTTCCCGGCAAAAAATACTGTGACAGCTTCTTGCTGTTTTCTCGACAAGCAAGCACTGTACCTGAAACTTTCACAGGTGAGTTTTATTGTATCTTTTCCGAGAATGTTGGCTACAACTACCAGCACTACATTGGCAAAAACAACGATGACCACACCTTTAAAAAAAAAATGGTTTTGTGTACAACGCTGCCATGCTCGATGAAACACTCGTTCTTGTTTCAATTTTGCAAAATTCAAATAAACACACCCAATTTCAGTCTATAGACAGAACACGTGGGCTGGTGTGCTTGCTGACGATTGAGATTTATGTTTACTCTTGTTAAAGTGCAGTATTTGTGAATGATAAATTTATAAACTAAATAAATACTAGGTTTAAACAGAGGTTGGTTTTACACGTTTCTTGACAATCAGAATGCAGTTCAAAAGCTTACTCAAACTTGACAACAAATCATTGGATGGTAGTAACTTTTTTAATGATAAACCCCACAAATTAACGACATAGATAAAATGCTTAGGAAAAACATGTTTAAAATACATAAAAAGACTCTTAATAAAATTGCAAAAATAATGTTTTTTTAGTGATAAATGTGATAAAGTCAGACAAATGAAATTGTTATAATAACATTAAAAAAACAAGTGCAAAAATAAAAAAATAAAACAATAACATTTTGTCAAAACGACCTTAAGAGAGGCAATTGGGTAGCTATTTTTTCATAAAGGCAGCATTAGGTCAGGTTCCATGTCTGCAATGAATTTATGAATAAGTACTGATAACAACAGTGCACCAGACTATTTTTTGTCCTCCTAGCCCCAGTTTGGTTACATTCATATGAGGGAAGAAAGACAAGATGGCTGCTCCATGATCAGATCTATTAATGTATAGGTTTTCCCAAGAATCTCTGTTGAAAAAGATGCAATACATTGATCACAGGGTATACAGGTAGATAGTTCCTGATGGACACCATCTTTACCGGTTAGTGGGTTTGGGGTAAGAGCTGCGCAAAGTGTTCCTTTTCTACGCCGTGGTTCACTACGGAAGCGTTACAGGAACATTTGAGACACAGAACAAGAAACTGATACTGATGACTTGATATCTCGTAATTATGACTTAGAACAAGTCATAATTATAATTTAAATTTTATTATAAATTAGCAAAAGTCAAGTTTATGAAAAAATGATAACCAATGTGGATCAAATGTAGAGCACAAAACCTGAAACTATTAGGCCCAGGCAAGACATAAAGACATAAATAAATAAAGAATGAAGTGCTTAGAAAGTTTTCTGCTAAGCACAAAAAGCAGAGAACCAGTCACAGATAGCATAGGCCTAAAATACATTTATTTAAGCTTGTAACCTGTTCTGTTCAGCAAGTGGTCCGCGCTAAGCAATTTTTGGTGCACAACGGCTTATAAAATTGGCCCTGACGAATTATGTTAAGTAATATACTAATTTTTCAAAAGTAGTCCCTATGGAGGTGGGGGAGAAGTTACAAGTCTCTACCTCGTGTTAAAATGGTGTAAAATGTCATTGCATTCTATACCTTTCCAGTGCTATTGTTGTCAACATCCTAAAACATCCAATGTCATCACAATTCCAATCTATGGGTCTGTACATTTTTGAAAAGAATTTTGTAGCTTATTCCTGCCTTTTGATGATATTCAATCAAAAGACATCGATTTTGACTTTTTTGACAGACATACAAACTCCTCTTTGAAATGTACAGACACATTTGTTGTTGATATCCAATGACGTAATGTTTTTCAAATTTCGCTCTGAAAGAGTATCAGAGGTTAGAGACTTCTAATGTTTTCCCCACTTTCATAAGATTTCTATCTGTTGGAAATGAGTGCATCACAAAACTCAATTTGACCTTGGAGCCCCTCTTGGGAATGTTTTGTTCCATTACACAATACATGTACTAAACAACCCTGTTCTTTTAAATTGCTTTTTTTTAACACACTTTGGTAATGCTGAAGTATAAGGTAATTACACAAACAATAATATAAATAAAAATGGCACTGCACATGTTTCAAATATTACATTAAAAACAGCGATGAAATTAACATTGACAAATTTCATAGACAATTGTCTAAAATTAGTAATCTAGACAAAAACATCATTTGTGGAACCTGGGTGGTAAAGCTGTAGGTATCAGTAGACCATAAGTGATTGGAAAGTTTTTTTCTTTAATAGATAATTTTACTCATACCAGGCTAAATCTATAAACAAACAGATTAGTGTTAACGTTCACCACATAACTACAAACATAGATTTTTTTAAAATCCTCGCTCAACAGAAACTGTTTCCACAATATCTGAACTGAGTGACGCCACTCTCCGAGTCATTAAGTTAGCTTAAAAACAAAATATTACACAATTTACAGGTTAGGGGTCCTGGTACAATAATCGATGAAAAACATTTAAAAGTTTGAGATTTGAAAACCATCAAATTTCCATGATGCTAATTTCTCTACAGAAAGGCAATGAGAAGAGTAATTCAAAAAACTTGTTCAAGTGGCAAAACCTTCAAATTGAGATTCATTTTCCAAAGATTTTAGTACACAAGATTTAAGTGCCTTGGTATTTAGGTACTCAGATATACTTGGTACTTAATGGCCCAAGTACTCCTACTTGAGTACTACTCGGCCACCCTAGTAATCAGCAGTACTGGATACTCAACTGAAAAGTAATTGACTATAACACTGGTATATAGCTATGAATTTTACTTTAATACTATCAACATGGATACAAATAAGTGGGTATAATTGTGAATGTACTGTCACTGAACTTTGCACATTTTTGCCAAAACAAGAAAATAATTGCTATTACTACTTTTTCTCCTTTCTATTAAATTGGGTTTTTTTTCCTGGTTAAGATAATTATAAATGTATTAAGCACTGTATACTCAGTACTTTCCTGAGTTCTGTGAACAAAAATCCACAGGCAAATCACTCTGCTGGTGGGATTCGAGCCCACAACCTTTGCATTGCTAGACCACCGAGCTAGCCCAGCGGCTAGATGCCGTTTGAATTCTATGTTTCAGCAACGATTTAATATATGTAAATTTTGCATTGGGGATAAAGATTTTTAGTTTGTTTTTACCCTTACACCGATGTTTTATAAAATTCTAAAAAATGTGTACTTTTGGAACCATCCATATTGTAAAACCTTTTTTATGGTTGTTGTTTTAACTCATTCAACTGGAACTGGTGTCACAATCATGAGATGTATTCTCTTTGTATAAATCTGCATATCAGAGGCAATATTTGATACAAGTTTCAAGTCAGTACATCATTTAATGTTTTATAATGTTGTTATGTTTGTATATATATAATTCCTCTTAATATTGTAAAAATAAAATTCAATTCAGCCTGCTTAAATCTGTGAAGTTTTTCTTTCTGCAATAAGCCAAGCCATAATATAATTGCAGTAAGGAGTTTTGGACATTCGAGGTATCTCATTGTTTTAACTCACTCATCTGGAACCGTTGAAACAATCACGAGTTTCATTCTTACTGTGACTGTAAGATATGTGCAATATGTGCGTGTCTGTTGTAATGTTGTATGTCAAAGGTAAGTCAAGACGTAATTCATCATTATAGGTTGCCAAAAATAAAGATACGACCTTCGACAATTGAACAAAAATTGCAGCACATCAGGTTCTCGTAGCGGCACATATGTCATTGATCAAGGCACTTAATCATAGTTGCCTTGTTGTCCTGTGGATGCGACATTAAGCCACAACCTCCATAATGCCCCCCACCCCACACTCTCAAAAAATGATTTCATTCACAATGTCCTCCTGCATAAAATCCCCCTCACCTATACGTGTGAATATGGCTGTAGTTTCCATAAAGTGTTAAGATTTCATTGAGTGAGAGTGCTACGTAAATACTAGGATAATACACAACTATTGGGTGCATATAAGTGCACTGTCACAGAATATATCATCACAAAATGGAATCTGGACTATTCCATTTTACGAGGTGCAGCCGAGTAAACTGGAAATTTTCACACAGATCCTTGTCATTTGAAATTTGTTCACTATTAACACAAAACAGACCCCCCACACTTAGATATTTTATAAAGTTTTTTTTAAACCTTCAAAACAACAACACATGGATGACTCCATGAAGACACTAACCTTGTCCGCTGTGACATGACTTTGCCTCGTTTGAAAAAACGAGCTGGCAATGTTTTGTTTTTTTAATGACGCTGCTAACAATTATTGATATTGAACTCCAATATTTAATTGCGGAGCATCTCGGCAGTAAATACTTGACAAAATAATGGATGACACTGGACACTGGTCCCACCAATGAAATGACAAGGATCTCTGTGTGTGGTATGTTACGATTGTTTTATATTCTACATCTCACAGTCGTTGAACTTTCAAGAGATTTGTTGAACCCTTTTAATATTTTGTTTCACTTTGGGCTAGGTACTCGGAGGTGGGGGGTACCCAGACCCACCAGGAGGTGGGGGGTACCCAGACCCACCA
>CM021533.1:17239890-17250743 GCA_010994315.2 Pisaster ochraceus
ATAATTTTGAACAATAAACAAATAATTTCTAACGCTTCAGTAAAACAACGACTCCTCACATTAATTGCTTAAGTTGTTATCATTATACCAACCATGTCATGTAAACCACCTTTAGTTTGTTGTAATCTTGTATTTCTTTTTACATTACATCGACCAAAAATGTTTTTTACAATTGCCAATCACTTTACATTGAAGATCTCAATCCATGTTAAAACTCAGTGGTTGTATCTTGTTTCCAGTGATAATAGGCAAGAAATCACCTGAAATTTACGATTGCTTCTTTTACTCATGGTTTAAAACAATGCAAATATGAATGTAATTTGTTTTGTTTTATAGTCTTATATAATCCTATGTTGGGTTTGAACAAAAATATCAAGGTATTTGCGTAGGTTGGAGCTTCGTGCCAACCAAGGACAAAGCTCTTTAAAAATCATTAGCGCAATGGCCTCCAAAATGTAACAAACTGACTTGCCCTGCAGGGTGTACTGTTGAAACCAATTTAATATCAGCGAGCCAAGTTACTTGAAAACAATTGGCGGCTCTGATAATTTCATGTGCGTGCCTGAGAGTACCCGTACATATTATAGTTAAGTTTGTACACTAGAGGCCAAAATGCTTCAGTCCATGCTTGAAGTTATTCGTGTACGAGGTACCAGTCAGTCTCAAGTTTGAGCTAACTAAGGCTGAAGAGTTTTGAGCCATCAAATTCTAAGTTCTTGGTCTTTGTTTTCATCAGTGGACTCAAACACTTGTTTTGTACAACCATGTTGGTGCACCCGGTAGGTACTCGGCTTTTTTTTTTATTCACTCCCATTTTGAAGGAATTGCATACTACCAACCTTATTTTATGTTCCATCATTGGAAATGTCTGATATTTTTCTTTACAATCATTGTAAAGTTGGGTATAGAGGGTGAACATGGACCAACTACAGCTGCAAACGAAAAGCCTGTGTGTGCATGAGCAAGGTAGGTGTGTTGTGGTGCCCGGCCCGTGGGGACTGGACTTGAAAACTGACCATTGCAAAGTTTTGAATAATTGCGGTGATTAAAGTGTGGACAAGTGGATACCTGCGTTTCAAAAAAAGAAATTGAAATTGAACATGGATTTGCTAAACTTTGGTGAATGGTGAAACCGTACATGTTCCTTTGCTTGTAGTTTGCAAACACACGTCTCGTTGTCTTGCAATTTGCATGTTCAAATTGATTTTGTATTTTGGAAAGTACTGTAACATACAGTCTTATAAAATGAAGATGAAACAATGTCAAATCGTCCTATGTCGTCTGTTTTCCAATTGAAATTGATACAAATTATTGTCCCCTGTTGCATTAGACCTACCTTAATAAAAATGGAAAAGTGTAACATTTTTTGTAACGGTGATTGAAATAATTATTTTAATATTCGCACTGTTTGTGTTGCATACCATCCCAGACACCATGGGCGCCTTGTCTAAAGGCTAGGGTCGCCCCCCCCCCCAGAAGCCCGCCCTCAATTGACTTTTATCTTGTTTTATAATCAACCTCGACAAAATGGCGTTCTTCGGTAAGTTGGTGGGGATCGGCAGCGAGTGTTATTTTGTTCACTAAATGAGTGCCACTTTCTTATTGCTGAATTCTCTCTTAAATTACCAATGATTTTCAAAGTAGAGGGAAAGGTTGGGCTAAATTCCGCATCCGGCCACCACTTTATCTCCCTTAATTTAGGTCAAATTATATCGCGTTGCTGTCGTGTGTGTACATTTTTATTTTACAATTTGTATTCCTTGTTGTACGCATTTTTGCAATCTGCGGAAATCTGCGCTGCTCATTTTGTGGATTTATAACCTCGCTGTTGGCATTTTGCAGATTTTCCCTCCATAAATGATCCGTTGTTGTGCAAACCCATAAAACGTACTCAACATATGCTTAACCCCACCCCCCCCCCATCTTTCCATTTTTGCTCGGTTGCTCGACGAGTATCTTTATTTTTTTATGCCTTTTAATTAAAAAGGCTTAAGGCTTTTAAAATTAAAGTTTAAATCATGTAATTTATTGTTAAGGCTTTAGTTTTGTAACTTGCACTATAATCACATCCTTTTCATGTTATCCCTACCTACCAAGTCTCACTATATACAGACTTCCGTTTCTCTGTCATGTCTCGGTATGTTTGTCCCCCATCTTCGATCTTGTATAGAAAAGAAGAAGCATTCTCTTGTACTGCCAATAAAATCGAGGAAAGTTCTGAAATTCTTGGCACAATTGCCTGTACTAATTTAATTAGTAATTTAACACATTTTTATTTATATTACAGCTGGACAGGTGTGTAGCAATATGCTGAAGATGGGCCGCTTTGGGCTGCTCCCTTTGCGGCATTTACCTGCAGCTTCAACGTGTACAAGAACCCTGCATGAACAGACGTTATCCACATCCACACAGGCCAACCAAGTCACACCCAACACAAACCTAAGGTACAAGTCGTATGTCAGTGACCCAGAATTTTTATTGAGCCAAGGTCGTCAGTATAGACTCACTGCATAGGTAGCCATAGCTGAGGTAAAACAATGGAAAATACATGTGTGGTTGTGCCACGCTCAGCTCTCAGCGATGATTTGTCTTCCTTTGACCTCAGTGAGGGTGATTTTTGAGTTTGCGGCGCCATGTACGAGGGGTCTGTTGTATGTTGTCCTGGCTCAGACCATGTTTTCTTAGTCTTGCTCTTTGTTTGCAGCAGTGAAACAATCAATAGAGATCCCTCTAATCTTGAACCATGCTAGTTACAATTCAACAGATTTTGAATGCAACCTACGCTACCCCCGGCAATTGTTGTTGCTTGTTGCCCCCCCCCCCAGTTAAACATTACACTTATGTGCATACGGTTGCATTTAGCAGGGCAAGCACCCTTGCTCAGTCCTTTCACAAACAGCATGCCTGCACAATGCAACAATATCCCTTGTTGCTTTTTGTTGCATTTGGCATGGTTCTCATTTCAACTGTGTTGCATTCTGTTGTATTTGGCAGGCTTTGTAGAGAGACCCTAATGGGGGTTAGGGTTAAGTGATGTTTGAATCTTTGCATAGTGTGGATCTTAAGAAAAACTAAAGTTAGTAAACTTTGGGTAAACATTTGTGAGAAGTGTTGGCTCTGAGATGAACTGATGTGGTCTAGACGTTTCAAACAGTATACTCTGCACATACTCAGGAGAAACATCTTTATTTTGTATAGATGTTGTTTTAATTATGTTGTAATTCATTTTATTTACCAACAGCTTGGTGCCGTATCGGCAGAAGAGCTCAGCACCAGTCCCAGTGGCTGCCCCAAAAGACAGTAAAGCTGAGTTTGTCGTTGCCAAAATGGATGACCTTATTAACTGGGCAAGAAGGGTATGTACTATCTCTCGCTAAATTTGCCTTTTTAACCTTACCCTCCCAAATCCTTCTATATCTCTCTTTTCTGAAATGAAGGATTCAGAAAGACAGAGGACTGTAAGCCCAAATAACAATTGCTTATCACCAAGGTCAGGTATTCCAATCCTAATATCCTATCCTATGTTGGTGTGGAGTGACAAAGGAGAGGAGGATAGTGGAGAATTGAGGTCAACTGTAGGCAAGTGGGCTGTGGGAGTTGGGGTTTTAAAGCTATATGATGTTGCAGTCTTTGGAATGTCATGTCCTCTGATTGCAAAAGCAATAATGAACACTGATTCCAACTTCACAAAAAAGGGTTCAGACCAATTTTGTCCTCTAGCCTTGTTACTTTGGCTGCATTGTATTGGTTAGGCTTAGGTTAGTTGCAGTTGCTATCTGGTCAAGCCAAAGACATTATGTGTGGTCACAGCCTAAATATTTTGGGATATATGGATATTTTGATGAAGAAAGTCAACTTCAATGTTTTTACATTTTTTAAAGTGCTGAAGAAACATTCTCCTAACTGAGAAGAACAAATCTGAGAATGCATTGGCTATTACAGCCATTCCAACTACGACCATCTCAGAATTGGGGTGTAAATAGATTGTTCGTCTGTATATGCTTGTCCGTCCATTTATTGGCTGTTTGCATCAGGATTTATAAATTCAATTATTCATATTAAAGAGATCATTCATATTAATGAGATCATTCACATCAATGAGGTTATTCATATTAATGAGGTCATTCATATTAATGAGATTATTCATATTAATGAGGTCATTTATATTAATGAGATCGTTCTCATTAATGAGGTTATTCATATTAATGAGATTATTCATATTAATGCGACTATTCATATTTATGAGACTATTCATATTCATGAGGTCATTCATATTAATGAGATCATTCTTATGAGACATTCATATTAATTAGGACAGTAGAAAGCATCATCATGTTTGATCTTATTTGACATTCTCCAGAGTTCCCTATGGCCGATGTTGTTTGGGTTAGCCTGCTGCGCTGTTGAAATGATGCACATGGCGGCACCACGCTACGACATGGATCGCTTCGGCGTGGTGTTTCGCGCAAGTCCCCGCCAGGCTGATGTCATGATTGTTGCCGGGACGCTGACAAACAAGATGGCGCCTGCTCTAAGGAAGGTTTACGACCAGATGCCGGAGCCAAGATGGGTGATTTCGATGGGAAGGTGATATCAGACAATGATAGCTAAAAATATCCTCTGTTTAAACTAAAATAATAATTTGCTGATGGAGTTCAGACTGATGTCAGGCATGTCTTCTGTCTGTTGATCAAATGCCAATTTGGGAGGGTATAATGGGTGTCTAGCCACTCGCACACAGCCTAAAATACACATAAACATACAGGAAATCTGACTCCCAGGATGACGCTAGCAAGACTCATTGTGATGAGGAAGTCCGGTAAATTGGGTTAATAAATGGAAACGTGTGTTCCACATTTAACCACAAGAAGAATATTAAAATTTACTTTAAGATCTTTCTAATGATCACCATAGACCCAAGAAAATGCAGATTTTTCAACATACTGTGTATTTCTGATTAACGACGGTAGGATCATACTTTTGGTGAAGATGGTGATAGAAGTAAGCTTTTTGCAAAAAAAATTCCTATGAAGTACCCCTGTTGATTAAAAGTATGAATCTCCAAAGATTGCATGCAGGCAACTTTTGGAAAATTCTTGTGGTGTCCGTTTGAGTGTTGCCCTCAATCTGGCCAGAGATGTGGTTGGTACCCGCTGGCATCTTGCCATTAAACGTGGATGGATTTGACATTATTTGTCAAATTTCTGTCAAAGTTTTGTTGCTGTTTTTCTCAATAATTAGACACTGTATTCAACTGGAACTTTCACAGGTCACTTTTATTGTAGCTTTCTTGATAATTTCGCCTGTAAATCAGTTTTACGTTGGCAAAAACCAATGACCCCACTTTAAACATGTTCTGGGAAATAAGAAAATGTATGTCAATGTTACGGAGAACATGGTCATTTCTAAACAAGAACTATTGTTTTGTTGACAGCTGTGCAAATGGAGGAGGTTACTACCATTATTCCTACGCTGTGGTCAGAGGATGTGATAGAATCGTTCCTGTGGATATTTACGTGCCAGGTATAAAATATTAACACGCTAGTCACGCAACCTTTTGTTAACGCAACGAAAATAAATACAGGTTCATCACTTGTCTTGTGGGTACAACCAGGGACTAATGTCTTGGCTCTGCTAACCACATAATTCACATAATTCCGCGCTTACAGAGCCCTGTAAAGTGTGATGCTATGGGGTGCCAGTAAGCACAGCCTTGAATTAGTCCGAACTGGGATAGCAGAATGCTTGTTTGGCATTGAATAGATAGTTCTAAGGGAAGGGTAAGGGGAAGAAGGAGTGGTAAAGGTAGTTGCTACAATGAGGAGATCGCAGGGGCACTGATTGGAGAGGCGTGAAGCTCCACACGCTATTATGTGCACTGTAGGCAAACTGGCTGCATGTGGTGGCTGGGAGTCTACTCCATAATAGTCGGATATCTGCTTTGATCTGAGTAGCAAATGGATTTGATTTCAGTCTGGTGGGCGAACCAAAAAGTGGGTGGCCCGATTTTTGCAAAAAATGTGTTTTTATTTGTTTTTTCTTTGAAGGAATTTCGACAAATAATGCCGTCTCAAAACAAAAAAGTCTTATTTAACCTTTTGCATATGCCACAATGCCCAAAATACATGTAACATCCATAATTGTTCGCTGCGGCTGATGGACGTGAGACAGGATCAGTTTCTGACAATAATTTAGTTTTAGTTTTTAATAAACTGTTACTTATCATTGGTGGAATATTTCGTGCAATACCCTAAATGAAAGCTTCTAGCTTTCTCAAATCTGTAAAAATACAGTTAATTGTAATCTAATTTGTGTCATCTTCAACTCAGGATTTCCTTGAGAAACCATTCAATTAGAGACATAAATATGGTGATTTGTTGTGTGATTTGTGTGTACTTTGCTTGTTTTATAATAATGTGGTTGAAGAGTTATTCATACCTAATGTATTTTTCTTTGTTCAGGATGTCCACCTACTGCCGAGGCACTCCTCTATGGTGTTCTTCAGCTACAGAAGAAGATCAGGCGAGCTCAGAACATCACAATGTGGTACCGCAAGTAGGCCATAAAAAACATTGTGCAGACATCTTGGCCACCTTCCTTGTCTTTAATAACAATGATGGGCCCTTTAACTACCACGGCTTGGGGTCTGGCTTGGGCTCTGGCTTGGGCCCTGCCTTGGGCCCTGTGTTCAAGTTGGCCTCCAGGTAGGGCACCTGCTTGTCATGTCTTGTGCTCCGGTTTTGGCTTCATGAGTTGTTTTTAAAACGTGCGCTTTTGGTTTGAGGCTTCAAACAGGGCCCAATTTCATAAAACTTGTAAGCACAAAAACTTGCTAAGCACAGAAAAATATTGCTTAGCAGAAACTGGTCACCAGCCAAAATTCCACAAGTTTAAATTGTTGTGACTGGTGCCCCACATTTTTTGCTTAGTACAGAAAATTGCTTAACAGCTTTATGAAACTGGGCCCTGGTGGACTGAGCCTAAGCCAGAGGCCAAGCAGAAGCTGTGGTTTAAAAGAGATACTCGAGTGAAAAAAACCCAAAATGTCTGCAAAGTTACTAAGTTGGTATAGTAAATCCAACAGTAGTAAATCCACCATATTTTGGGTGAAAGCAACTGGCAACAGGTAAACTCTATTAACTAGAGACAACTATTTTGTTTTAGGAATAAAATACACATTTCAAGCATTACAAAAAGCATGATTTTTGCAAAAAAAATCTGTCATTTTGGGGGTCGTACATTGTGTTTTTGCTTGTGAAAGCATAATGTATTTCACAAATAATGTAAATGCTTTTGTTGAACACAATACATGTTTAGGCGATTGAGTATTAAAATGTACTTTCCGAAGTGTAACCCATTATTAAAAGGTTTGTTCCTGTTGAGGTTTGAGTGAAACTTGCATTTGTCAAGTTTGGGGGGGGGGGTTGTAAATAGTTTTAATATTCTGAACTGTAAAATAAGTGCAAATTTAACATTCAGGGCTTGCAGTTAACAATCATCTTACATCTTAAATTATTCATCATGGAATTAGAATATTATTTGGGGTTTTACCCTACTCTGGTGTGTGATAAGCACTCTATACTGCAAATTACAGGAATAGAACTGGCCTCTTGTGACAGGGCAAGCTTGGGCCCAATTTCATGGCTCTGCTTACCACCGAATTCTGCGCTTGCGATCATCATTCTCCGCTTACTGTGCAAGCGCCAAATTTCTGTGCTAGCTGTGTAAGCGAAGAATGCCTAGTAATGTGGAGTACACACGAGCACAAGCAAAAATTTGCTAACCCGTGAAATACACTTGACGGCAGCACGGATTTCCCTGCTTCCATAAGCGCCGATTCTTTGCTTACGGCAAGCAGAGCCATAAAATTGGGCCCTGCTCTTGCATGGCAGAGGATCGTGAAACACACCGGAGTACATGTAGTATGACTGTGGATTTTTTTTTTCCTGCAGGATACAGAGGGTGTAGGGTAAAATCAAAAATAAAATCTGCCCAGCAACCTATAAAATAATTTATTTCTCTCTTTTTAAATTATAATTTACCCTGTGGGGATGTTTGCATGAAAATTAAGTAATTTTCCTTCCTTTTGAAATCAACCGCCAATGTCTCCAAGTACGGGATGCCACAGAAAATAGCTCAGAAAATAGCTCAGAAAATATTTGGGGCAGGTTTCATCCAGTAAGATATGATTTTGTACCAAAGTACATCCCTCTCTTCACCATTTCATAGGGCCCAACAGCTGTTTAAGCGGAAAAAAAGCAGGATACCAGTCAGAGAGCATACATGCGACATGGTATTTTGGCTGGTTGCTTTATTCTGGTAATCATAATTGTGTATGCTTAAGCAGCTCTAGGGAATTGGCCCTGATCTTCTTACTTTCAAATGATACGATATATTTTCAGGACTTGTTCCTTTATTAATTAATGTTGACAAATAACTACATTGTGAATGAATGAACTGTGTGATGTGTTGGGTAATAAATAGACATAACAAACTGAACCATTAGTGTTTGTGTTGCTCGCCCTGGGTCAACAGATTTGCTGTGTTAAACTATATGTGTTTGGCACCATGCTGTGTTTCAATGGATAAGTGTCATATTGTAATACGTCACTTCGTGGAAACACAAAATGGAAAATCTAGTGATACATCCGTTATGCCAATTATAAGTAGTATGGAATTATTGTGTGTTAGGTCCTGAAAATGTAGTAATGAATATATAAATAATTTGTACAAAAAACAAACTGCAAAATTTATTGATTTTTTACCCATACGTCAGTTCGTGGCACGACCGATGATACGAATTACTGCTGAAGAAATAGCTATACCTTTTCTCTTATTTTAAACTACATTGTACACACAAAAAGACTGAGAAATAAATCATCCAAGAGCACAATTGCTTTCCACTTTAAGGCATTTATAGCCCATTTTTATTTAACTTTTTCCCTCCCATCATCATCATCATCGTCATCATTAATTACACAAGGTCCAACAACAAGACACCCCCGCCCTTCCAAAGTCTCTGCCGATCTATTTGAGAGGGATGAATCTGGAGGAGTGGGTAGCACCAATACCAGGGCGACCGTGCTTGACTGGCTTGTAGGTGATGCTGAACTCGCCCAGGTAGTGGCCGATCATGTCAGGCTGTGTGAGAGAAAAATGTCACAAAATACTCAAACGGATTGTGGTTTATCAGTTTCAAAATGAAAAAAACCTTAACATCTTTAATACTCGAACTGTTTATTCTTTGAGCAAGCATCAGTAGGTTCAACAATGACACAAAAAAGAACTGGTTAATACTGTAAAGCAAAAAAGATAATCAAGAATTGGTCAACGCCAGTTTAGAAAGCCATTATGAAATGGCTGATCATCCACCCATGCCAAGTCAAACAGACAGCATCCCAGAGAGAGAGAGATGAAAGGCCTTGTGACAATGCAGTATAATCCATTATTACAAAATCTTGGCCGGCATGTGAAAAGAACATAAGAGTCTTGCGCTTTACTGTGTTTTCCAATACGAACTGGGCCAAATTTTATGGCTTTGCTTACCGTAATCAAAGAATAAGCACTTACAGAAGCAGGGAATTCCTCGCTTACGTCAAGCGTATTTCACGGGTTAGCACTTAGCAGAGAATTTTTGCTTGTGCGCATGCGTACTCCAGGTTACTAGGCATTCTTCGCTTACACGGCTAGCACAGAAATTCTGCGCTTTCACAGTAAGCGGAGAATTTGGCAGTAGGCAGAGCCATGAAATTGGGCCCTGGTTAAACCAGACACCAAGGCATAGACTGATCAAACACTCTGAGAAATTGCGATTTGGGCTCAGCCATTTCACAACGTAGACCAAAGACTGTCTCACCTTGATTTCAACCTGGTTGAAGGTCTTTCCTTGGTAGACACCGACGATGCTACCGACCATCTCCGGCACGATGATCATGTTCCTCAAGTGAGTCTTGACTACCTCGGGCTTCTCCATAGGGGGTGCCTCCTTCTTGGCCTTGCGCAGCTTCTTGATCAAGGCCATGGGCTTGCGCTTCAGGCCGCGGTTGAACTTACGACGTGGACGGCAGCACAAAAGCTCCATCAGACTCTCACTAACAAATGGGATGAAAAAAAGACGGGTATTAATTTTTGATAGGCTCCAATTGTCCTGAGAGTTATTATGCAGATGGCCAGACAGAAGCTGTTTAATTTCATGAGGGTAATAATGTACCCTGAAAACTTTAACATATTTAAACAATAGAAAAACTTGACCACAATTTCCATTTTCACTTAGTAAATCTATTCACGCAAAAACAATTACATAACACAACAAACTATCTAAGGCAAAAACTTTAACAAAAAGTTTCAATGCTGACGGACAGACGGACGGACACGGACGGACGGACAAAATTGGTATTACATAGGCTCACGTTCTGCTAAAGCAGCTCGCCAAAGAGGAACATACACTTGTTGTCATTTTTCCTACACTTAAAGGCAATGACAGTATTACTCTGTGAAATTTCCATAATTGTTTTTCTGGGAAACTAGTCTGAATGATTGTACCTCCCATAATGTATCTGCTTTTTCACTTAAAATGTAAAATCTGTAATAATTGAAGAGGGGTAAACTAACAGTAACATGCATCTTACAAACATGAATCAATTAAAACTGACAACAAATCGCTGAACTTAAAGTAACAGTCCACTCAATGAACACTCATTTATTACTCCTTCCGTGTCATCACAATTTAAAGTTATAAGTAAAACAAGAAAAGCACTATTGGCAGAGATAAAATGATTGGTACACAGTAGTTTAAAGTACAAAGTACAGTCGACTCTCGTTAATACGAGGTCCGCCGGACTGGCCCGTTTTCC
>CM021533.1:17262165-17282855 GCA_010994315.2 Pisaster ochraceus
CGTCATTGTTCGTCCCTTGATTTTCTGTGCGTTTCATTTCTTTTCTCTCTCACCACTTATTAACTGCTTTTGTTCGGGGGCCTAACTCAGGCAGAGTCTAGTCAGATGGTACAAATTGCGTCTCTCTAGCATGCCTAGTTCAGGAGTTACTCTAAAACTTAACGCATAATTTATTTCTCCCTTTACACTAGTATAATGCTTATGTGTGTTGTGTTGTCACTAAGCCTTCGAGAAAGACTGCTGATGGGGGCCGAAACGTCAGGCTAGCCACTAACCGTATTTTTTGCACGAGTTAACTACATTTTATTGGAATTTCAAAGTTATCAGGTCGGGTTGAAAACACAACCCCGTGGTCAAAACAAGCGGGTTGCTGTGAGGGATTCATTTAGTCTTTCGATTACTATTATTTCGATTTTAGATCGTCTGGCAATCTAATCGAAATATAGGCCTTTCTGATTGGTGACTTTGGACTCTCTTCAACTGTTTCTTTCTCGACTGTCAGACAACATTTCCATACAAGATATTATACGCTTAATATGTTTTCTAAGGTGCTATTATGAATAAGCAGTGAGCAAGTTTAATGTTACATGGTAGTCCCAATTCCCTTTATTGACCCTTGCACATGCACAGAGCCTATATATCATGTACGCCATTTTGGAGTCATCAAAACTATAACCATTAGGCCTAATCTCTATTAAGTGTGTGTTCGATTACTGGCCTCCCCGGGTCGACTCAGATCGATTGGCTTTGGCGTCATTCTTGGTGCTCACAAGGTTATGTCCCAAGTGCCCTGCTTGTGGAGCGGGTCACTTGGGGTTGACCCAGGTGAACTGACGTCACAACGAAAAACTTTATCAATGGCCGCCATTTTGTTTGTAATTAATCAGCGGGACACTTTCAGGAAGTTTTACACACATTTTCACCCTTAAAACAGCGACTTTGTGAGCAGTAAGGTTTTTTTATACTAAGACGAGAACGTTTGTATTAACGTAGACTTGTAAAATAATTTAACGTTGGAGTTTTACCTTGAACATTTAATTTTACGATCTTTTCGTGAATCCACGAAAAGTTTCGGACGAAACCATTGATCTTTGTTATGTAATAGAGATCAATGCCTATAACACAAAGAAATTGACTCTCAAAAATGGTGGAAATTGTAGCACGTGCATTGAGCGGACGTGCGTCTGCATTTTAAGGTCGGGAGTCAATGTAGAATTGCCATAGTAACTATGTGTCAAAACATGGACAAAACCTGCGAGTTAGGTAAGGTGCAAGGTTTTCCCGCCCAATTTAAAGATGATTGCCCCATTTTATGCAGAACATGAATTTACATATTTCCTTTAATCGAGGAATTAATAATCCACCAACGATTGGTAGTCAAAATATTAATATTTAGATATTAAAGTGAATATAAAAACTTTACCATTAACGTGTTTGCTTGCTTATATATCCGAAGATGCTAATACAATTTTTATATTTAATCTAATTAATTAACTTGTATACATTTTTTTACAATAAATTATGTCTTTCTTTGTGGGAGACGTGGCATTTTTTTTCTTTTTCTTTCTTTTTGAAACAACATTATCTGTCAAAAGTCTTACGGAGAAAATGTTATAAATCTGGGGGTTAAAATGTTTTTTGTTTTTTTTAAGATTCAATTTCTAGTTTTACACGGTCCAGACATGGAGGTAGGAAATCAGACGATTCAGTTTTCTCACACACGGACAATAAACGCATGTCAGTCAATTTTGAACAGCGACCTCTAGTGAAAATCGATAACCAGTTAGAATGCGGATTGATATTATTATTTAGAATAATAATAAATCTACTATTCTAAATAATTTTCTCCTCCAAATGTTCACAAGGAATAATACATTTACAGAATTTTTGTTTAAATATACCTTTTTGTTTTGCATTTTAATGCAAATATTAAGTTGAATCCTTGAAGTTAGCTTTTGACGTTGGGCGTGTTTTATGTGTGTGATGCGCCCCGTTGATTTCCAATGTAACTGTGTTGTATGCATAATCAATAGGAACGTCTGCTAAATGTGTCCGTGTGTTTTGTGCATGCAGTTTGTAGTATATTGCACAAAAACATTAGTCACAAGACGAGCAGTATGGAGGACTAACGTTGCGACGGTCGGATAAACAGTGTTGACAAAAACATGCTTCAGTCTTGAGTTCCTGAATTTTATACAGAGCAACGGACAGACGACATAACTTACCAGTAAAGCTTGAACGTAAGTCCCATAAAAAGTGATTTTGTGTAGCTACTTTTAGTTATGAAGGCAATGTATGTCTTGTTAACCCGGAAGGGTTGAAAACGTGACTTGGGCCGCTCCGCCTCCATTTGGCTTTTTCAGAGACATCTACTAAAAAAACATGACAAAAAAATGGTCGTCTGTCATTTTAATAAAAATTTTTCTACACTTGGTTCAATTCAAAGTATATATATATGTATATAGTTGTTCGTTTAAGTGTAGGATATGTTTTCCAAGCTAAGTTACTGTTTAGTGTATGTAAATTCACTATATTTTCGCAACAATAATGATGATCGATGATAGACTGTATAATGCGTATGGATGTGTACTTATTGTTTTCAGTTTCATTCCACCATGGATGACTAGCTGAATTTCATATGATTTGTGTATACCTAGGCTTAGTTATCACCAACCCCACTTGCCTTTTAATATTAATTGCATACACACATAACGCAATGTTCATTTGTACAACTTTGGTAGTTATTGAGTTGTACAAATTGTAAAGTATTTGTTGAGGATATGGGGGATGTAAAATGTACCCATCACTAGTGTGGACTGGATAAAGTGTAATGTTAACTGGTGTTATTTTACCTCCATGGTGTTACAGTCTGTTGGTCTGGTCTAATCATGAAGGTGGTCTAATCAACTTGTTAGTTGTACCATGGAGGAAGAAACTGTCTTCCTCCATGGTTGTACTAACTACTAGTTGTGCTGAGTTAAAAGATAATAATCTGTGTGTTTTTTTTGCTCACCCCTACAAAACAAATACAGTGTTTCACACCAACTGTTAAAGTCATGACGTTGCATCTATCATGAGACCAAAATAAATTAAATGTCATGTTGAATAAACAGAGTCAAACTTATCTGAGTGTTTATTTTCTTGACATTTCTCACGTAAAGTTTGTGCCTCTGTGGCCGGACATTCACAAGGTATAACTTATAAGAATGTAAACATCCCAATGGCGACATATTGCCGGCAATAAATTGATTAATTGTTCATACACGTATCAAAAACAGCAAACGCAGCTCGGGTATGGTAAAAAGCGTCAGAAATGTGATGTCTGAAAGAAAAGCATTCAGTACAAGTAAGTTTGATTATTTCCAATGTTTAAATAATCGTCCAAATAAAACTATAGCAAGCTTTGATAGCTGATATATATAAGGAAGAGTGATGATTGGTGTTGTCCAGGAGAAATGATTGTCTGAAATTGAATTAGTCTTATCTTCAATGAAAATATTTGCAGATTGCACAACAATTTATATGACTGCCTGTGTGTTGAAAGGAGTCGCTTTCAGCTCTAGCTCGGGACGAGAATTTAATAATTAGGCTAGAGGATATTAATGATGTAGATCTATGTCAATCTGGTTTCCCTTTAAAAATTGAGCATCAATTTTGATGAAATATGGGTTGAAATGAAAGCTTCTAAGCTAGAGGTTGATTGAATGAACACTTAAAGAAAACATTTAAAGATGGTTACACTATTAACTTAATATTGACAGTTATTTTGGCGTAAACATGTTGAGAATTTTTCTTGATAGTTAATTTAATTGTATTATAAGTTTGGACTTTTCTGCTGGTTTTTACAGTCATCTTGTGTACCGTCCTTAGTTTACAGTCATGATCATTGTGAAGACCTAACTGATTTTACACTCGGTAGCTACCCTGGGATTTTTGGATTTGCAGGGCTAGTAGTAGTAGTACATTGTAGTAGTAGCTTTATTCAAAATACTAGCCCAGTTTTTGAGGCTGGTATATTAATAGCTTTCATAGGAAGCACCGCACGTTTATCTTCAGTGATTATCAGATGCCAGGAGATTCTCCTGCTGCTGGAGGCATTTTTTTCCCGCTGCATGTCCTCAGCTTTCAAATGTTAAATGAGTATAAATTGAGGATAATTTCAAGTGTAAAACTGCATGCACATTTAAGGAGGGGGAAGGAATTAATCAAGGTTGTGGTGATATATAAAAAAAATTGAAAAGAAATTTAATTAGGATCAGAATCCTAGCCTAAGGATATGTTTTTGCAGACATGTGTGAGCATCTATGAGTGTAGTTGACCCTCAGTGTGAACATTAAAAACTTGTCATGCATGTACACTGTATGTCATGTGCATTATCTTGCGTACACTTTGGTAAGTGGTCGGCAGTCAACTACAAATTGGGAGTGAGGCTCATTATGGTGCCTCCCCCCTTAAATAGATAAGTAATAAATAAATAAACAAATAAATAAATACAATAAAATACTACTACTACTAATTTTTTTAAATAATAATAAATACATCAATTAATACATAAAATACAATGATTAACAATTAATTAAAAAGAACTAAAGACAAATTTACAATAGTTATAAAAATTGTGCAGTGTTTCTAGTCGGTAAGTTTTTATCCTGTCTTGTCACTAGTTTTAACCCAGTGATTTCATGTCTCCACTTTGGCATTATGACATTCCTATGTGAAATGAAAAAAAATCTTGATTTCTCGTTGAAAAACATTAATGGCATGACACAGTTGAAAATAAACTGAAAGAATTGGATAATTGCAATGGCATCTTAGATTAATGTAGTGTAAACTACAGTACATTTTTAGCATATCAAGATTTCTCCCAGTTTTGTTCTGCACTATAATGTAAGAGTTACTTATTATTGTTGTCAATTACATTGCTTTCAGAACTTGCAGAATCACAGACAACTAAAACTTTTTGCTCTAGTCATGCAGGCAGGTTGGTCTGACACATGAAGGAAATTGCCTCCATGCCCCTGGGGTGGGGATTACCTCGTTCCCTCTTGAGTTATTCCAATAGAAATGTACAATTTCCCTCATCGAGGTGTTCTTTACTCTGGAAAACTTGCCTTGCTCAGGATGCAAGAATGAAGTGTTGTTAGGCTTGGTCATGGGTTCCCAAAATCATCATTTGTAGTCTTAAGCCATTCATCAAGCAAGCCATTGTATTGAATCATGATCGGATGTTGATGATTGAAAGCTTTTTAATCAATTAAACCAACAAAGGTGGATTTAATCCTTTCATGTTCTGGTGCAGTGTAATGTAAATGTAATGTGGTTTGACCATGGTTGACTTATGAGGCTGCTGAAATGTGGAGGAGTTTCAGTGTCAACACAGACAGATGTTTGATTGGGGGACAAAGAGTTGGAATTATGGTTGGCCCTTAAATGGTGCACCTGTATGCTTTCCTACAACAAACATGAGCATTTTATTTGATGTGGCAGTTGACTTGGCATATATGGTAGTCATGATTGATCCCGCCATTTTCTTTTGAAACAATATGCTCTACATGTACTTTGTCTACTCTTGATCATTAATGGTTTGTTACATCTAATGACTTTAAAAGCAAACTTGAGAAATTCACCTGGGCATAAAAATGCAGGGCATTTATTTTGTTTATAAAGTTTCTGAAGTTTAAGGCTTTATTTTAGTGATATCATGAAACAAATCACATTTTAGTATTGGAAGTCTGTACCTAGGCGCTCGGAATATGTGGTATAGTATATGGCGATTTAAACAGCAATGATACATGTATTACACTGTACAGAACTTTTTAAGAATGTCTAATACTGTACATGTAGGTGTCTAACTGACAAGTGTACCTGCCAAATGATTAATTACTCGTACTGTGAAACCTTTATCATCGGTGGATCATTAGTAGATATCCATTCAGATGATGAAACTAATTTCTATGGCACTGGCCCGACCTTGTTGTTGGAGGCCAGCTACATTTGTATGCAGACTGGTTGATATTGTTCACATCTGATAGTTTCTCAGTATTGTATGTAAACAGTACGTGCTTATATGATTGATGGTGTAGTCTTCACATTTTATATCGTACCATTGGGATGTCCATGGGAACAGTTTTTCGGTAACCCACCATCTACCATGTGTGATGATTGACCATTGACCCAGTAGTGACTGACCTGGGTGTCATCAGTGGGTTTGGGGAAAAATAATCTACAAATGCTAGCAGGTGTTTAGTCATGTGACATGTGGCCCTGAACTTTTTGTGTGTGCGTTTGTTGTTTTAAAAGGAATTGATGATGACAAATAGCCCTTCCTAAATAAATATCGACACTATCCAATAGAAAAAATATAGTGATAATAAATAAATAAACATAAATACATTTTTATAAAAGGCTTCACATTTTGGCCTTAACTCAAAGGTTATCCTTCGAGAGGTTTCGACCCTAGCAGAGTCTTTCTCAAGGGTTAGCCTTTGAGAAAGACTCTGCTAAGGTCAAAATTGTGAAGCCATGGAAAAAACATTGCCTTTTAATTGTTATACCATATAGATTATTTTGAGTGTGAAGCAGTATGCAACAGCCAATTTTATTTGTTCTGAAACAAATAACCGTAAACGTGGTAACATGTTGCCAACCAATGGTTCAAAATGGTCCCCTAGATCAGATTACAAATGTGTTGCATCTGATCAAGTCAAGTTTATTCTTTAAATAACTCAAGTGTAACGCTAGAAATCTTGACACAATTTTATTGCACTTTTGGTGATGCTGATATTGCACAGATTGTCTAAATCCTGATTTTTTAAATAGACTCGATAGGCCTACTGAAACTCTTGTCATCAAAAGTACATTTAAAAGTAATGCAATTTTTGAATACATTGATCATAATTTGTGTTAAAAGAGACATTGTTTGAATATTGTGCAAACCAACATTTGGCTGAACTGCTCAATATTTTTGTAAACATTACTCAGACAGATCTCCCAAGTCTTATTCAAACCATTCAGATTGTACATTATGCTAATTTGAATTTTGAATGTCTGGGCTCATTGTGTGACATTGACACCTGGGAGCTGCCATCGAAATCGCTTCACTCAAAAATTTGATTACAATTTATATGTGGTATGCGCATGGCAAATGATCTTGGTATATATAATTGGTATATCACACTGTCTAATGAATACAAACGATGCTGCGTATGTGAACATGATGTATAAATATAGTCAGTAGATGAGACCTGTTTTTATAAATTTATCACGAATAACTATAATTTTGACTGCGAGAAGGCGCTTTTTGCGGCGAATTTCCTTGCATCACAGTTACAGTTTTATCTTATTTTGACTGCCTGTTAGTTGTTTTGTTGTATCATTGCCTAAATATGATAATGATAATTAATAAGAATGAAAAAACCCAGTTTTTTTTAACTTGTTTACTTGTTTTTGCAAGTAAATTTGGTTCACACACGACACGCCCTCACACAGTTAAAAAAAATGCAAATTTATGAGTGGTGCGTAACTCTTTGCCTCTAGAGTATACCTGAATTTGTTCAGCATGACTACTATTTCTGTGCTTGATCTACCAAAGTCACTGGCCAGAAATATTTGTGGCTGTGGTGTGATGTGCAATTTATGCACGTGAACCAAGGTTAGGTTTGTTGAATTTCATTAAAAGTCAGCAAGTTAGTAGGATGGATTCTGGAAGATTAAGGGAAGAAAATGTATTTTACACAGTAATAAGGGTTCAGTCACACCAACGCATGCATGTTGATGTTATTGCACACCATTGAGTGTATTTAACGATCAGGTTTCACTTATTTAGATTCATGAGATGATCATGTACCCATACACATAGCAGGCCTGTTATCCCTGAGACCATGGCCTCTTTTGCCTCTTGTAATGGCCTACATGTTGGTGCCCCTTGAAAATATCTGGATGTAGACTTGAACATTTTCCAACAGAAGTGCCATTTGCAAAATGAAAATGGCTTTTTGATGATCAAAAATGAAATTCCAAGGCTGACAAATTCCCTTAGCACAAAGGAAGCCTTATGAGTGAAACACAGACTCCTGCTGGACTTCAAAATTCTGAGCCTAGTCATTCATCAACCCATCATGTTTCCCTCCTTCCTGACCTGACCAGGCCTACTTCCTTTCATCCCTCCTGTTGTACATTTTAATATTCTTTTATTCAGAGTTTGTAGCCAGAGGATGTGGGGAAAGCTCTTGAACGCTTTCTTGTTTGTAATGCATTTAAAAGTTTAAGTTGCTGTGTGTTTCACTCGCTGAACTACAGACCATTCAACATGTGACATCACAGTTTACAAAAGAGCCACAGAGCCTGGACTTCCTGCAGGCATAATTTGTACACAGCTCAATGGAAGAAAACGTTAAAATCTTACATTTTAAAGACATTGCATTTTCAGATTTTTAATAACTTTTGATTTGAAGAAAGGGAGAACATCTCGAAACTAGTTCAGTCAGATTTTTTGTATAACCGTTGAATTTATTTGGTAATTATGACACAATGCAAAATGTCCCATTATGACCAAGGTGCAGTACATCTTGCCTGCCAGAAAAGCCCTGGGATGTGCTCTCTGTAAGGGGCCATTCAGAATTGTCAGTGCCTTTTCCCTTACAAGAGTGGAGTAATCAGACCTGAGCCTTGCAGTTCAACCTGGCACTCGTTCACCGGTTTGTATTTCATTTGGCATTCATCCAATTGCAAATGGCCACCAATAACTCATCATGCCTGTTTCTATGAATAAGTGCCTAATAAATCTAAAGATACAGAACTTTTTGTGAAAATGTGCAGGTACTTTCGGTGCAGTGTACATATATTGTACGGCTTTATAAAAGTGAGCCCAATATGTTGTGGTTTTGTACGACACGTACATTCTTGAGAAAGTTTGTCTCATAATTTTTTCTGTGATGTTTGCAATCAAAGAGCAGCCTAATTGGTTGTTTAAAGTGGTTAACAAGTTGTACATTTTGTTTATTTGTCTTATCAAGTATGAATTGTTCAAGGTGCACCTTGTTTTGAGTTCTTACACGTCCGTCAATACGTTTACCTTTAAATATTGATAATAAAAGATGGAGGAAATTTACTTAAGGTCACTTTAAAATTACTATTCAAGCACAATGTAATGCCAGACGTGTTCATGTGTACATAAATCAAACTCATGATTGTGTAGTATGTACATGTAGTGTGCATCGAACAAGATCTTGCACATTGAAGTGTGTTTTGGCGTAAAGAAAACAGTGAGCATTTAACAGCGACCGTGCGAGGGGGCTGCTCCCAGACTTCTCGTCTTGACAGGTTCCCCCTGCTGCTTCCTTACCCTGGAGGTTAAAACTCCAGCCAAGAGCTTGTCCTATTGGATTTTAACGGAGATGGAGCCTCACATTAAATGCATGGAAGCAATCCCTCGAGGAAATTGTATACCTGTAATGGTGCTCTATATGTTGTTGAAGTGGCGCCAGCCATGTACCCTGGTGCATGTTGACATTGCACTTCCAACACGTGCAGAGTGTAAATTATGCATAAATTTATTTTACTCCTGACTGTTAGGGTTGTTCTCAAACAGGCAACTGGGGCCTGCATAAATACCTGGCCTTGCTGTGACCCATAACTTTTAGGAATCGTACTAAAGGGACTGTCTCGTAGTGGTAAATATGGTAGTGCATTTGGTAATGGTCTAAATTGGCAGAGGGTGCTGTTTGCCACCCAAGAGTTTCTTTGAAATTGATAATTTTATCCTCGTGAGGAAAGCAAAAAAATCCTTCAATTTGAAGTGCCAAAAATTAGTAACCGATAGAACATATGTTTACTAGGTTTTCCCAATGACTTGTAGACATAAATGGGTGTATTTGATTAGTCAGAAGATGTGACTACCCAAAAGAGGTTTCTCATTGGGGACCATCGGTAACCCCAATCAGGACATACGAAACCAATCAACTGACCCAATTCACCTGACGCCATCATCACAATATTCTTTGGTTGCATCATTTTGGAAGTCAATGTCCCTGTGTGTTATGCAGTGCAGTGCACATTTTAGTCCATGTGTTTACACGCTTACCATATATGTACATGTATGTGCAATTTTACTCTTAAAATGGTGAACATTGCAGACAGTAACCGCATGTGACGTGGTACATGGGGGTCACTGAATACCCCAAGTGGGGTAGTAATTAAGCACTACAAACAGCACATGTGTACTTGTAGCTGTTTGTGGTGTTGGTGCAAGGTATCAATACCCCCAATTGGGATAATTAAGTGCTATGGGCCTGTCATTGACCTCATGAGGTACAGCCTGAGTATTTTGTTGTTGTTGAGTGTTTAAAGGTCCTCTTCACATCATGACAGATCGTTGGGATCTTGCGTGGATTCCAACCAATGTCATTGGAAATAATCACCAGACTGTACGAAATGCTTGGAGGTTAAACTGTCCTTGTGGGGAACTTTTATGGGTTCTAAGCTGAAGGTCTAAGCTCTGACATTGGGCTATCTACATGTAGCCACTCTATTAGCCTTGGCCCACATGTGTCGTGGGTGCCAGTGTTTTTGCTTTGGTAGTCTTTATGGAAGTTCCCATGAGATATTTACATTTTGGTCATACATGCTAAGTACATGTACTTGCCCCTTCATGAGGGAAGTTCAAGGCCTTTAAATCACATGTAGTTTGCTCAACGCCAACAAACACATGATCACTACACGGACAGGTCCTGGGTACATCATTTGGAAAGATGCAACTTCTTCAGTATACACTGTACTCTTATTCTTATCATTAGGGGACAGTGTGCCTTTCTTAGGTACACATACGTACATTGTTTCACATAACACAAATCTATCTCCTATTTTGGATGAATAGATGTTAAATTTGCATCGGGAGAAAGAATATTATTTGTATTTTACCTTTACTTCGATGTTTGTTAAGCACTGTATATTCAGTACTTTTCTCAAGTTCTATGAAAACAAAAATCCACAAGAATATTACTTGGGTGGGATTTGAACGTTGACCTTTGCCATTCTAGAGCAGATGTTGGATAAAATTATTTAGAAAAGTTGTACATGTACCAAGAGCAACACTCTGTGATGCAAGATAGTGAAATGATTTGTACTGAAACCATAAAATGTAAACCCAACTTAGTAACTTACAAGGGTTGCCTCAAAAACAATTTGATTTTTGACTTCATGTTTCTTTTGGATCCAATTTTATAGCTGTGCTTACCGCGGAATGCTGTGCTTACGAATTTTGCGGTATAAAGCATCACCTTGAAATTGGGCCCTGGTTTAGCAAGTTACAAAATGCTTTCCACCCCATAAGACATGCATGTAATTTGTGTCCCCCACTTTGTGATCATTGTTGAGCATTGACAAAGGGAAACATTTGCTAGAAGTATACATTGTATGAAGCTAACGATCAGATAGGGTTATCATAATCTAGCTCAGTAAGCCCCTTCATTGCCAGCTGATTAAAAGCAAAGAATACACAAACACAATGATTGGAGACTAGCAAGGATGCTACTTCATCATGGCAAATCAAGAGAAAAACAACCTGCTGCAGGGTCATCTGAGGTCAGTCTACCCTGTTGTGGTCCAACTTGGGGAAATTAACCCTGCAGGATTTCATCAGCAAAAGACGTTGGTGTTAAGGACACTACCTGGATGAAACCTGAGTTGGTCAAACATGTAATGATCGGTTTTTCTGAGTGTGTTCAAGTATGGATCATGCAGTTGGCAAAGTGAACTGTGCGGGAAGATTTGTTGCAGCATAAAGGTATTTAAGTGTATGTACGCATACATGGGTACATGTACCATATTTGTATTGGGATGTTGAGATCCAAAGTTTAAATTGCACTTACATACATTATATATACGGGTATTTTATTTATTTATTAATTTTTTTTTTCCCACAAATTTTTGCCAGAACATATAATGTACAAAGCAATGTGAACACGTATAGTTTATGTAGTCAATTGGACGCCCTTTGTATTTTCAACACCCAACCTGGCCTAAATTTAGCACTGCTTACCACAGAATTGTGTGCTTTACAGCGCCCTACAAAGCAAGTTTTTCTTTGGGCCGTAGCAGAAAGTGCAGAATTCTGTGGCAAGCAGTACAAGAAAAATTGAAACTTTGCACTGTGCATGTGAGATATGTTGGTAGTAGACTTTTCTCAAACTTGCATTGAAATTTACGATGAATTTACACACACATGTAGTACCCTTCATGCAATTTCTAACTGCTGACTAACTGCTTGCTGCAGAGGTGTACTAAGTGCGTAGTAGCACTGGCATGTGTATGTACAGTGTAATGTAGACTAAAATATAATATTGGCAGTTTCTATTGTGTTGTTGGTACGACACATGTGGAGTGCAGTACAATAGCATTATGCTACCCAGCTGGTAATTCCCAATGAGTCACCTTTCTAAGAAAAAATGTGAAGCAATTAAAAGGAGTATACAGTTGCATTGGTACACGTGTACACACTTTATATGTTAAGACCTTTGGCCCAAAAGATATTACTTAACTCAAGTGGATAATTTCACAAACCAAAGGACAGACCTTGTGTGGTTTGAACTTCTTCAATGGTGGTAGAACCTTGTTCTATGGTAGAATCACACCCCTTGCACTGATGTCTACATGCATGTGATATGATGTGATTGACTGCAAGTGCAAGTAGTGTCTGCCGTTTTGTAAGTTAAGTTGCATGTAAAGAATGGTGGGCGCAACCGTGGTCTGACTGCACGCGCATCACTTAAATTACAGAAGTGGTTAGACTGCATGACTTACAATCGCAAGGTTTTATGGGCTTAAATCTGGCCAAGCTGACTGCTGATTTCACAATGACTAGAGTGAATATTGTCTTCTACATGTAGTACTGAATCACAATTTATTGATTTGTGCAATCCATAATCATGGACGTTAAACCAATGTTTGTATCTACAGTAGTATGTGAGAGATTGGCTGTTGCCAGCGTGGCGTTTATATATCCCCTGTGGGAGGCTTTGCGGATTTCCCTTGTTGGGAAGATCATCTGAACAAACAAATATATACACATACGGCCGGAATCTGACTCCAAAAAAGGCGCAACCAGGATTTATTGCGGGTGATAGTTACAGGTGAATTGAGTAAATAGATTATTTTATAGCATGGAGGAAGTTATAGTAAGTACAGTACATGTTTGAAGTTTCATAGAGGCCATATGTGCTGACTGCTGTCTGGGTCTTAGCCTTGATGCACACCTTCATAATGTCCCCAATTGCTGCAAGATGAAAATGGCTTGGAAGTGGTGCATTTATTGTTCCAGGACAGATCACATGCTCCTCTTACATTAATTTTTTTTCTTCATATTTTTTTTTTTACATGTAGCCAAACATCTGTTGTAGCCCTTTGAAAGATTTCATGCTACAAATTTGAACCTTTTTATGGTTTTATGCATTGTACATGTAATAACCATTATTACACATGCTCTGTGTTCGTTTTGAGTTTACAAGCAACCCTGCATGATGATTGAGACATGACGTTGGCTTTGTAGGAGGGATGCCAGACAATGGTATGGTGCACACCTTGCTGACTACTGTAGAAAAGATCAGATCAATCAAAGCATCATGCATAATGTGCAGTCTGGCTGAATGTGCATCCAGACTGTGTGCTGCTGTGGGTTGACTTTAACATCCATTATCATTATTGCATCAGCTACTTGAATAGCTGATGAATATCCCAGACATCATCGGAAGCGATGATCTTGAACTGAATGGTGATACTGCGCTATTCATCAGAACAATATTAGTGACTACACAAGAACATGTACCTTGTACATGTATATGTGTCTATGTATTTATACACAGGAGATTACAATGCGGCTATTGTACATGTATGTACACCGACCGCAATGTTTTGTACACGCGTATATAATTTTCATATTTTGTGCATTGTTATGAGAGTGTGATTCATCAAGTTTGGATGAGTGAAGGTCAGTCTGCCTCATGATACACTACGTGTACAAGCCGTACACTTGTGTGAAGTAATATTTTTGTTTTGTTTTGTTTTATTGTGTCGGTTCTATTATAAAGAGATTTATGTCTACATGTAGGTTGATATCAGTTGTATTCATTGTGGAAATATGTACTCGGTAAAATTCTTGGTGCAGACCTGAAGAAATTAGTTGATTACGTGTCATGTGCTGGTTGGTTTAAATGTTAAGTTTCATTTCAACTGAGCATGTAAAAATTCCAACTGCCAATTTACTGTTCATACACATTGGTCATATTGGCACACCAATTCAGGCACAGCCAAACATCTCATGAGAAATAAAATGAAAAGAAATGAGAGATAGTGAATAGAGGAAACTTGAGGAGAGCCTCATCCAACAGTGGATGGACAGACCATGGTGAGGCAGAGGAGGATCAAATGAAGACCGAACAAACCCTCAACAAACCTCTCCAATTCACCCTCCAGTGTGCAATACCAAGACTAGGAACCAAGCCAGTCAAAGATAGTTGCACGCCCTTGAGGTATTGACAGTGCTATAACCAATGGGAAGTCATGTGAGCCTCAAGTATTTTGTATGTATCTTACCATCTGTCTTAACCCTGGGCTTGTATGCCTTTGACCTGCCTGTCTAGCCCATTACCAGGGTAGGCTGTTTTCCCCAGCCAGTATTCACATACAGGTTGGCTCAGCATGGTGCATGATGTACTAAAGGAGTGCATACCTTCAATACAATAGACATTTATCATGCTGCCAAGTCATCTATCCAATAGCAGTAATGAATGCTACATGTACATGTAGTATTCAATCAATGCACAGAAAAGGGAACTATTTCAATTTTTTTTCTTCTGGCCTCAGTTTGGTTACTCTGGTTCAGATCTCAATTGGAGAAAATCAAGATGGCTGCACCATGTTAAAGGTCTGTCATGTCCACAATTTATACTAGTGTGCATTAACATATTTGACAAGCCAATGAAACAAATGGCATGTATTAACCCATTTCACCAGTGGTCATCACAATCTTGCTTGCACCATTTTTTGAGTCACCACCCTGTTTGTTTACTGTTCCTTGCTCTATGGTTATTCAGCACAGTGCAAAGTTTAGGCGATGCAGCATAGTTTACATGCTTACCTGTTGATTCCCAAAATGATGAGTGCTGGACAGTGGTGGTGTGAGACGTGCATACAAGGGGTCAATACAACAAGAACATTTCAAAGAGTATACATTCATGTACCATACCTGTACACTGTTTTGGGGACTGAACAGTGCTTCACATACACTTACTGGAAGTTCCTACATTGCTGTTACTGATAGCCCTCTGTTTTCTTCTTTGCCCTTCAGTCAGGAATCCAAATAATAATGAAGTGAGAAAAAAATCCAATCAAATGTTACGGTTGGACAATTTCCTTGTCATTGAACATCGTGGTCAGTCAAATGCATGCTCTTGATATATGAATTTTTAAATTAGAGTTACATGTAGACTGTACTCTTATATGCCTGTCCTTTAACTGGTAGAGGAACGCTTAACATAATTTCACACAAACATAAAAAAGGAAGTCAGGAAAGAAAACAAATATGACCACACTGTACATTTCAAATGTCATTTTATATCCAGTCAGAATTTTATTAGTAGCTTTTTTTTTTCACCTGGCGTACCAAGGCGACAGTTGTTCAGATCTGTCTGGGGCACTTCTCCATTAGCCTCCATCATCCACTCGATAATTCCTGATATCTCCTTCCTCAGAAGTCCATCAGGGAACAGTTATTTGGAGAGAAGATGAGGATGTTTTTGAGATCCGCAAGTTGTAATCTGAGATTTGAACCTTCGGAGTTGTGTTTTCTTTCAGGAACAGTGCTGTTAACACTCTGGATTCTGTCAACCTTTTTGAGGCCCGATGAAGGGACATACCTTACATGTTACGTTCAGGCAGCTCAAGTATGAGCATGAGAATGGGTCATCCATATGTGTGTTTTTGCTTGCCTACAAGTACTGTGCGTTGCACATTCTCCAATGGTCAACCCTCATTATAAAAAGCACTGTTGCAAAGAGGTCTGCTGATAAAGAATACATTCTGAAGTCACGAATCTCATTTCTGCTTTGTGTTTCGTTGTTTTTCTGTCCTTATAACAACATTCCTGTTCTAAAGAGGTACATGTAATTTGGCTAGTCCCAGCGATTTTGTTATTGCGAGAGTCGACTGTATATGGATCGTTTCAAATACATAGTGTGGTGAATTGCAATATTTACATGGAAGATAAGATCTGACTGTTTTGATTGTTACCACATTAACGGAAATCCAGTCTTTGAGCTCAAAATGTATTGCAAAATTTACAGAAAATTTGTAAAACAACCAAGGAAATAACACAATCGCAATTATGATGATCTGGGGTTCAGCTATTTATAAGGTTTATCTCCCAACTCACTTCCTGTTAGAAACAATTTGTCTGTGAGTCGACATCCTCTTTTCCAGTATAAATCTAAATTTATCAAGAGTTTTTCCGTGCGACATCCACACTAGAGGCTTTTCAAGACCCATGGTGGCAGCAGACCCCACACATGTAAGGCCATTTCACACAACTGCTGAACTTGTGGCGACCAAATTACACAAAAGTTATTGCAGCATTCGTTTAGGCAAATAGTCATCACTTTCTGAAACAAAGCAAATAAAACAAACCCTTAAACTTTTGCTAACTTTTACTTTTGTATGAGTCCCAGAAAATCCTGGCTGTGTGTGTGTATTGATACAGTGTACATGTATGTACATGTACTGTACATGTACGTACATATACTGTACATAACCTGAATTATTTTCATCCATGACAGAGCTGCCAACTCGTCCTGATTCTGCAGAAAGTTCCCTGAAAATAAACCAGTCTTTCCATGTTCTGATGAACAATTTTGAAAAATCTCTGATTATGACAACTTTTTCCCTATCATGTTGAATGTAATTCTAAATAATCCTGATTGCAAGATGCTTATGTTGGCTGCTCAGCCATGTGTATAAAATTAAAAGAAAATAATATTTTGATGTTGAGATCCTAGTGAAGTACAGAGGCCAAGGATTTTCCTTAAGGAATTAATGACACTAAGGCAAAGGTGTACGGGAGGAATTACTAAAATCTTGCTGGTATGTACTTTGTATTTATACTGAAGTCAATGCACCTGTTGAACAGTGTAATGTAAATGTCATGCATGCAGGTAGTTTACTGATTTTACAATATATGTGTTATTCTCTATATTGTGAACATGTTATTATAGAACAATGTCCTTGACCATAGGTTGATAATACTATTACAGACCATTCATTTATAGGTGCTCGTCAAAATCAAATTTGCATTCAGTTTTAACTTTAAAGTTGAGAAAAAAAAGAAAAACCTGACTTCACAAGTTTATTTGAAACCAAAGAAATCTGACTGTTTAGCTAACTGTCTGGCTGTTGGACCAAGGAAGACAGGAACAACACGGCCATGGAAGTCCAAATGAACCATGGTTGTATTGAGATGAAACTTCATGGAATGCCAGCTATGACTGCATCTGAATAGAGTTTTGTGTGAGAAGGGGCTCCTGGTATAATGTAATTGTTAGAGGAATTTAGCTCTAAGGCATGTTTTAGGTATGACTTGTTTTAAAAAAAAAAAAGTCATTTACATATTGATAAAGGACGCTGATAGAGTGGTTGTTTGGAACAGGAGGGGGCTGGGGTGTGAGGTTGTTGACTTGGTTCCCTTGGTTTAGCAAGTGTACAGGGTGCCACATACAGAGATCAGTATTACACTGTATGTCGATGCACCATCCCCATGAAGGTACCTGAAGAAACTATCTATAGTACAACCAAGTTTGAGACCAAGATTTGCTATTAAGAGATGCTGCACGTAGAGGAAACATATTTATAGTGTTGATCAAATGGTCAGAAATACTGACTAAAGTTTCATTATTTTCACTTCAACACTTCCCCCAAGTTTACCTTAAAATCCCATGCGTACATTTTACGCTGTGATGATCTTTTGGGAGTTACTAATGCATGGTTAGGCTCAGACTCACCTGTAGTGTTTATTTAAGTGACCCAACAGCCACCTCTGTGTATCACATTTATAGGCTTAATGTAGAACTTGTAGGAAATACCACAACAATACAGTAACCTGAGTGGTCTTTTTGTGAAGCAGGAACGGACTTAAAGGAAGGGCAGGCCTTTGGTTAAATGTCTAGAAATTATGCAGTCAGTCATACTTCCTTGGAATCTATGAAAACACACCTGTGTGAACTTCAGCTATAGGCGGGGCCTGGAGAAATAAAAAAGTAAAATAACTTCTATAAAGTATGTTTTATGAACTTTGTTTGTACCATTCTTACCTTTTCGTTACAAGTTCAAAAACTGTGCTTAATGTTTGTTAAGTTGATGGCAAACTGTGTTGTAGTCAACTTCTTTTCAGTTGGGTGACAAGTACTGCCGAGTACTAGGATAGCCTATTAGTACTTGAGTTTTAGTACTTGAGCCATTGAGTATGAGTGCAAGTGTCCAAGTACCAAGTATTCTGTTGTTTGAGTACCCAGCTGAGTACCAAGTACTGGGATCCCCGAGTGCGAGTACTTTATATATATATAAAAATCTACAAAGTGAAATACAAAAATATTTATTTTAAATTATAAAAAAACAAAAACTTCTTAATGAACAAGTCATAGACAATTTTCTTTCCCAGAGCTTTATTCCTCTATCCCTGGCATTAACGCCCATATAGAAAAGCGGAAATGAAAGTTGGATTTTGACCACAAGTTGTTACAATTGGAGTCCGAATACAGTCCAATATCAAGTTACATGACTTCGAGCAAAGATTGTTTTACATTTGATTATCGAGTATGGATTTCGATACGAGTACATGTACATGTACCAAGTACAAATACAACAACACTGATGTTTATTTTTTCCAGTTACATGCTGTGTGATATTGTTCATGCACTTAAGTTACACATCAGGACAGTCTCCCTTTAATGTACTACAGTACGCAGGACTACTGTATATGCCCTATGTAGTACTGTGGTTTAGTTACACTTTAATAGACCTTACGCACATGACATTTCTGCAGTGGGGCGCCCTCACACGTAGAGGTCATCCCATCCTGTGTACATAATGTGCACATGCAGTGCATCTTCCAACAGTTTCATCATCGTTTTCATTTGGTGCTCGATAAGTGGCATGGTGTACCCTCCTCGTATTGTGTCTTCATTGTGTCCTTGGAATCTCTGGGAATTCTTCAGAGGATTTTAGAGGAAGGGGGTACTTCTGTACAAGAGGAAAAAAGAGTGGACAACCTCTGCCGGATATCGGCTTCTTGACAACAATACAGTAATCTGAGCACTTTATGAAGTGGGAACCAATTTAAAGAGTGCAATGCTAGAATAATAATCAGCTTGACTGAATTCACACCTTTGGGGTATCATGTAGGGATCTCATTGCTCGCCATCGGAAGCAGGTCCTTTCTTGTGATTGTATTACCGCTCAGAATTGGGTCCCAGTTGGATTTGGGGTGGGCAAGGAACCACCTATTCAACCTGTTGAAACCTTTGTCACGGCTTGAAGGTAAACTTCATCACTGAGGGTAAGTTTCTCCTATGGCCATTCAGTGGCCACTTGTGTGTGTAAATGGCTTCAGAGAAAGCTATTGGTTCTAGTGTTATAAAAGTGTCAAGGTTATGCACTATTTACCAGGTATTGAATGTGGCTTAGAATCACTTTGTGACTAATCTATACAGGCCAGAGAGAGTCTGTATTCCTGGACCTTATGCTATTGTTGGTACACAAGCCATCCCTTACACCCCAAATGTTAAGGTGTTCTGGGAATTCAGGACAAACAAAGGTTCTGCACACAAAGCCCTGATTGAGTGGGTGAAGGGGTTGGGGGTGCAGCTTTCAAGTTGCCCATCTGTGGATGTACTTTGTAGGTGTCTTCCTTTCAATTGAAAATGATAGGGCCCAACATCGCTAAGTATTGTTACCTATACAGAGCTGCCAACATTTGCATCTTGAAATTAGGGCGATTTTGTCTAACAATCAGGGAGATATTTAGAAATACATTCAATATAGTAGGGGGAAAGTTTCCACAATCAGGGAGATGTTCAAATTTGTTCATCAGAACGTGGACAGAGTGGTTTATTTTCAAGGAACTTTCTGCAGAACCAGGGAGAGTTGGCCACTCTGCCAATACCACAACCTCATTACATAAATTTGCCATAAAGGAACTAACAATGTTCCTGTTTGCATATTGTTGTAGGGCATGACTTCTTTGACTTCTTTCAAGTGGGACTATCTGTGTTGTGCCTGTGTGAGTGTAGTAACTTGCGATAGGAACGTTTTGCCTATCACTTGTTTTGTTTGCACCACGCTGTTCTGATCAGCAAGAGGAAGAAACAGAGAAAGGCTTTCTACATAAATTGTTCTAAATTTCCCACTTTGGGTTGCCCTTCATGTCAAAGTTGAAAGCAATGTAACTTCTACTAACTGCTGGTAGGGGCCCAAGGTAATATCATGGAGGTAGAGTAAGGCAGAACTCTGGAATATCTCTTTGGGGTTGCCCATTCAAAATGAAACCATTGAATTATCAAAACGCAATATAATTATGTTCCAAGTTTAATCCAATTCACCATCTGCTCTGTGTGCACGGTGGGTGAATGCATGGCGCTGAAACATAATACACT
>CM021533.1:17327782-17338759 GCA_010994315.2 Pisaster ochraceus
TTTTGAACAAAACGTGTTGGCCTTGTCTTTCAACTGACATCTTAGAGCTTAAAATCTCAAAGCTTAGAGTGTCGGTTTCACATACATGTGTGTTCTACACATATATCTGTTCTAGTGTACAAGTATGGTGTGCATTTATCATTTTCTTGTAGGAACATGGTTTGTGAATATCTTTGGAAAGCTAGAATTGACAAGGGCTGAGGGGTTTTAACAGCATAGCTGTTATTTTCTTGTCACTTGTATTTCAAGAAAAAACCATGAAAACAAACATGTCAATGCTACCAATGGCCAGTTATCAGGAACAACTTTGGTCTTTAGAGAAGTGTAAAATACTTGTAAAAAGGAGATTTATTTTTTAATTTTCTCCCTTTTGTAGATGAGAAAGATGGCAACATTCCTTCCCGTGCACAGCCGGCCAAGAAGGCACCTGCACCTAAGCAGCCAGTCAAGGCTAGTCTATCAGCTGGAGAGACCACCCTTGTAGGTGATTTAAGGTCAGCCAAGCTATCACCAATGTCCACTAGAAGGAGATCGTCTAGTGAGTGTATGACCTCAACTGACCTCTCCCTCAAAGGTCAAACCAATGGGTAAGTACACTCGGGTTGTGACCACCATTTGGAAGTGTTGTGTGCTCGCTCTTAAAACTGTCTTGGGGACAATGAAACAATACTAATGATTATACTTGGTTCTTGTATTGCGCACATATCCTAGTAGGTAGGTCAAGGCGCTTTACAACACTATTATCCCTGTTCATCAGGCGTACTTACACCTGGTTCAGACAGACGCTCCAGAGTCGCGCCGAACCAAATAGATAAGGTCGACCCCAAACAATTTAGGTTTCAGACAGGCGAACTTGTAATAATATTTTCATTAGGTTCGGCTCATGACAAGATCAACGTCTGAAACCAAGACGCTCCAGAGCTGTTCCAAACGACTGAAACAGTTTATCTTTCTAGTTTCTCCTAACTGTTTCAGACGTCAAACTTCTCATGTACTTCATTCAATAATTTGGCTTGGCGCAACTCTAGAGCGCCTGTCTGAACCGGATGTTAGACTATTCCTCAAACTGTGTCAACTCTTGGGGAAGCGCTGCTTAAATAAGCGCTTTTAAAGGGTCAATCCAACACAACACTGTCTCAGCCCTCTCAGGTTCCCATTCCACACCTGGGTTAAGAGAACAACAAAATAAATAAACAAGACAATTTGTTTTTCGTTTTTCAGAGGGCGTGCCATGACCCTACCCCGCTGCAGACCCATCGAGGAATTCAAAGACTTCCACAGCAACAACCCCGGCAGCATGCCCTCTAGCGTCCGCAGTTCCAGGGAGTTCTTACCTCCGCCCAGTAAGGACTGCAAGGTTGGGCCCATCTCTGTGCCGTACCTCAGCCCCCTGGTGCTTCGTAAGGAGGTAGAGAATGTTATTGAGAATGAAGGAGAGGCTTGCCTAAGAGCACCAAGCTTTGTCGTGCAGCATCCTATAATCTTTTGGAACTTGGTGAGTTGCTTTGATAATCATAGACATTAACTTTTAAAACCAAGTGTCAAGAGTTTGGTTTTAGCAATTACTGAAACTAATGTGAACTGCAGACCTTGTCTTTAATCTTTTTGTAAAGTAGCCCACTGGGGTAGTAAACTGTGCATTTTACTTGCTCCCAGAAAGTTTCAGTAGCCCATACTTAAAACATGTATTGTCATAAATGTATCTTTCTGATGTATAATTGGTAGCGATCACAACCAGTTTAATGGCCAAATGAAGTTACACACTCAAAAATAAATTAACACGTTTTTTAAATTCATTATTCCCATCTAAGAACCAAGAAATATGAGCATTTTTAAACAAGTAGGTTGCACAGTTTTTTTAGTAGCCTATAGGGCAAGTTGACAAGTGGTGTTTGCTAGCCTGTAGCAGTTTCTAAAAGACAATGTACGCAGGGCTAGTGTCAAGGGCAAGCCCTGTAAAGGTAGTAAATCAGTTACAAGAACAACCTCTACCATCATCGGATCCATGACCTAAGTGATAAGATGCATTTCTGGAAAGGCGTTTCACTCAAGGACACTAGTGCCTTGACTAGGATTCCCACCCACACTCTGATAACTAGCAAACAGAACAAGTGTCGGATGAGCTTGACTTCTAGGCTGTGACACACTTGTCTGATACATTTATTTGTCACGAATGATCAGTCAACTTTCAGTAGATGACCAGACCAGAAGAACCATCAGTGGTCATTTTATTGTTTGTTTGTTTGTTTTGTTATTAAGGTGTGGTACTTCCAAAGACTTAACTTCCCAAACTACCTTCAAGGGGTACTACTGGCAGCTTACAGTGAGAACAGAGATAACGGGGTAAGTACCTCCCACTGACCTGAGGCCTTTTCCAAACCTCGGGTTAGTCTCCAGCTCGGGCTCTGTAATCATCATTTTTTAGCAGTGTGCATTTTGCACGGTGGTTCAAACATCAAATGGAGCCTGGAGGCAGAGCCGTAGCCCAAGCCGTGGTTTGGAAAGAGCCACTGGAATAGTGTCTAAGATTCATGTACAATTACATAATTTGTTATATGTAAACCATAGACTAGTGATCCATCAACCTTCAAAGGGCAGCTCAGGACTCGTCTCTTCAAACGAGCATTTTAAATCCTGGACTTCTTTGCAAACCAGCGTCCTTGAATGGCATTTTAGTTGTCAGATACTCTTCGCTTTATAATTGCTGCTTATTATTATTATTAAATGAAAACTGTTTACTTAGCATATGAATGTTATGCTTGGCAGAAATTGCTTACCAGTCATATTACTATGTAGTTTATATTGCTGCACAGAAACTCGCTAAGCAATTTGTTTCTGCTTCACAACCTCATGGGATTGGGATGAGATTTTTTACAATGATCAAGAGAAAGCTAAGCCGACTTTATTTTCCCTCAATCCAGGAGAGTGTCCAGTGGTTATCAACAGATTCCCGCTATGTTAAGATCAGCGTGTTATGGGACAACATCAAACTGTATGATGACAACGTGCTTCCAATGTATATACTGTGGGGCGCTCAGGGAAATTCATCCCTCGCTTCGTTAGTCAAAGATCAACAGATTTTCTCCAAACCGTAAGTTATTGGTGTGTTGTTGCAAGAACAGCATATCTTAATTTTGTTATAATATTTTATCTTGCACAAAAGAAGCTCAGTGCCCAAAAATTTCTTATTGAATTCCAGCATCTGGAATAGTAAAAGCAAGATAAGACAATTGTGCAATTTTAAGCTTAAGTGTTATGTGTTAAGGCTTTCTACAGAGATAAGCATTGTTACAACATTAGCATTGATTTTGGAGTCTGTTTGGTGCATATTTATGTATATAAAACCACGCTAAATAGAGTTCAGGATATATCTTTAAGTGCTATAAAGAAAAATTTTAGATTTATACATGGTTATTGTGGCCTTAACCATTATTGCTTCATTTTGGATGGGACGTAAAGCTGTAGGTCCCGAGTGTTGTTTAATGCATGTAAAAGAACCTACTACACTTATTGTTTGCCCCGGTGTTTCTGGCTGGTCTGGCAGCTATATGTTCCACCTCACCTTTTACACCTTTCAAGGTTTTGTGTTATGGTTGCTTCATCTCATAAAATCATTCTTAACAAATTCCATCAAAATTGATGACAGTCATAACCACCAAATTACAAATCAAGTTCCTAAAACTATCCAGAAATCCTCTCTAAGCACCCCAAATGAACATTCTCTTCCTTATAGTATCCCAAAGAATGTTTTAGAAATCTATCCTTAACGTTGATTGAGACCTGTCTTTTTGTTACGACTGACTGTTAATAGGTTTATGGTGCAGCTAGTTAAGTATATCCGTTACAACAACGTGTACCAACCGATAGTGCTCCTGTTAGAAGAGCTGAAGAAACTGGGAGAGGACCAGTCAGGTCGACGCAGCATCTACAGGGAGCTATTGTTTCTGTCATTCGTAGCCATGGGCAGAGAGAACATCGATCATGGTATGTTAAGATCTTTGCTTCTGATAATAAATGTCATGACAGTATTGAGCTTTCTAAGTGGGCGGATTCAATGACATGACAGGGACCAAATGTCTTGAGTAGAAAATATTAGTAGTTACAAATTTCTCCGCTGAGCAAAAAACAGCTTGGAACCAGTAACCAAGCAATGATTAATTAGCTCATGTCGTTTTGGCTGGTAACCTGTTTGTGCTTGGCAGTTGACTTTGCCTGAGCTTGATTGACGCATTCCTTCAGCACCAAACCATCTGTGCTTACTAGGGGCTAAGCATGACGAAGCTTAATACAGAAGTCCAAAGGTGTTACTGAGGACCTAATGTAAACTTATAGATTCTTTCAACAAAACCACCTTGTGAGTTGGAAATCATTAGGGTCAAATTTCATAGGCTGCTTACCACAGAATTCTGTGCTTTCGTGGCCCTATAAAGCACATGATTTTATAGGCTGTAAGTGCAGAATTCCACGGTAAGCAGAGCCATGACTATGGACCCCGCTGTTTCAAAAGTATTTTTTGGATGTATTGAACCTGTCACCCTAGGTCTAGACTTAAACCACATGATGTTTTACAACTGTCTTTTGATTCATGTGATTTGTATTGTCTCTGACAGACGCGTTTGACCAGCAGTACCGCGAGGCCTTCTACAAACTGGAGAAAGAGAACGGACCTTTTGGCAAGTTGCTGCAAACTGACGACAAGCCGCCCCAACTCGCTGTCAACATGTGTAGGAAAGCCTTTGGTGACCTTCTTCTGTAGTCGTTAGCTGTCAACCCCCTTTGTAAGCGTGACTCGATTGTAGTGATTCAGAAATGCTTGATAGAGACCTCTATTAATTTTCCTTGACATCTTCAGCTGTTAATTCCAGCATGTTTATTACTCTACCATTATCCTTCTTACTCATTCTATAAACAAGGTCGACTGTCTCGGAAAGTATTTTTCTATCGATTGACTTTGGGTCTCTTTAAAAAATTGATTCCTCCCAGCCTCTGTTTGGTTACATTGTCATCAACAGCAGACAATAAAATGGCTGTATCATGTGTCATGTCCCCTGTACATAAACAAACATATCAAGTACAGATCAGCTTCAATTGAAACAGGACCAGACTATTTCCCCTACCGACCCCTGTTTGGATGCACTGAGTGGATAGAGTAAAAAAACCAAGATGAATCTTTTATGATGGTAGTATCACTGTAAATGTTGTATAGAATATACTTTGATTAAAATGCACCGTAAGGTTCCATCTCTTTGCATTTTCTCGGACCATTTGGCCTTTGACCTTTAACCTTTAACCTGTATATTGAACTTTTCAAATGATCACAAGTGCCCTCAGTTCTCCAGGATGCGTATCAACATTTGGCTTCAGTATTTTTAACCTCAAGGATGTCGGATGTTGGAAGTGGACGAACAGAATTGTTCCGGAAAATGTGATGAGATGGTTGCCTAGTGCGCTCTAATGGATAATGATTTATACTGCATCACTTTGTAGGTGATTGGAAGTAAGATGAAGTCTTATAGAGTACAAATAGCTAGGTCCGAACCTGGTTCACAATAAATGAGAATCACTATTTTGCCGAAATGCGTTAAAACATTTCAACTGAAATCAATCCACAGGGGGTTGATGATGTCAATTTTTACCTGAGGGCTTCGGGTGAAATGTGAAGGAATTCAACATGTACTTGTAACGTTTCAGCATTTATGACTAATATATATCATGCATGTATCTAAGACAACCCTAGAAATATGGCGTTCCAATAAGAAAACACATGGATAAAAGTATTGACCTGACGCACTTACACACGCCTATGCTGTCCCCTATTTTGGGTGTCAAAATGTACACAAAGGAATTGACTCTCAAAATGGTGGAAATTGTAGACACGCATTTTGCGGAGGTGCGTCCTGTGAATGCAAGGGTCTATAGATGTAATGGTACAACAAGATCCAACAGGATCCAACAAGTTTCACTCGGTGTTGGATTATGCTGCATCTCCTGGAAGGAATAGAGAAACCAAGCTGAAGATGCGACAGGATCCAAGAAATATATCAAGTTGTTTGATCATGTTGCCTCTAGCAGACAGCAGAAGAATCTTCCTGGTTGCTCTTGCAGTTTTCTTTTCTCCCGGCGCCCTGTTTGGCAAAGCATTTTAATTGAATGTCCCTGACATATCAGTTTGGCAAGCAAGCATTGGTGCACGGTTTGGAATCCAAATGTTTTGCTGGGAAACGATAATTTATTATAACTCTTTTAATAACAAAGTCACTCGTTTTGCAGGCTTGATGCTTCATTTTTGAATGGGCAAGGGCACCAAGGCGTTTTCTGGTACTGGAAAGGGCACCTCTATGAGGAAATTGTAAATTTCTATGGGAACATTTCAAGGGGCACCAAGGCAATGACCAGGGGCAACAGAGGCTATTGACTCCGTGAAGTATCAGGCCTGATTTTTTGTACCTAGTATTCATTTTAGTATCATTTTATCGTCATATCCAACCCCAGATCATATCCAATCATGATTTAGATTTTCTTTAAGTATATTAGAAGAATTGTTGATTGAACATTTGACCAACAGCATACTTTGGAAAAAATAATGACAGCAATTTTTTAGTAGAGCAAGCAAAAGAGCAGAGATGCATGAGAATGCAAGATATCATTTTAGCCAGGTTCAAAATGCTTCCAGTAATTGCTGTGCCAAATGATTTTGAATTTGTATCATGTCTTATCACAATCTGATATTTATCTGATGCAGGCCTATGTTTTTAATTTATTGATTTGTCACCTGCCTTTTGTTATAACAGTCCAGATTTAGGGACAATATGTACATGCTGCTTTTTAGTTTAACTCCACTACTCTCCACTTTCTTGAAACGTCACCAGTATTTCCAGGTTGTACTTAAAATCTCTAATGTGACAATTTTAGTTAACCAGCTATGGTTATACGTGTTTTATTTCATGATTTTTTAATTTTGGTGTATTTTCGTTTCTTTGGTGCCTTGTTATGAAAAACGTCAGTTATGGTGTGAGTTGTAAAACTCTGAAATGTTAACTGTTGACCTATTTGTTTTATAAACCAGGTTTGTTTTTTAGTTGACTGTTCCTTCTGCACTACATTGCCAGGTGAAACTGAGCCTATTGATAGCAGCATGGGTCCGAAACAGATCAGTGTGTATTATTTGTGCTTACAACCCTTTTGGAGTCCTAAATGAATCGTGTGAATGAATATGATAAAATCTGATTGGCATTTTAATCTGTACATTATGAAGGACGTATCAGTGAAGCTAGCCTGGACTACAGGCAACAGCAGGTATGCGAGGGCAAAGGGCCAGGCTAGATTGTCCTGTGAGCCTGCAATATTGACCTGGCTGGGTTGTACTGCAAGCCCGCACTATTGACCTGGCTAGATTGTCCTGTGAGCCTGCAATATTGACCTGGCTGGGTTGTACTGCCAGCCTGCACTATTGACCTAGCTAGATTGTCCTGTGAGCCTGTAATATTGACCTGGCTGGGTTGTACTGCAAGCCTGCACTATTGACCTAGCTAGATTGTCCTGTGAGCCTGCAATATTGACCTGGCTGGGTTGTACTGCAAGCCTGCACTATTGACCTAGCTAGACTGTCGTCCTCCACCTTGTCTGTCTCCCAAATCATTATCAAACCAAGGCAGAATGGAAATGGACTGGCCCCCTTTGGCTATTGGGTACAAATAACATGACAAGTATGGTAGAACAAGGCTGAAGGTCACCTCTAAAGCCCTATTTGCTTTTATTGACCCAATGGACCTGACGTCATCATCACACTAATGCTGGTCGTGCCATGTTGGAAGTCAATGTCTCTGTGTGTTTAAACTGATACCTGTGTGTAGATCAAACACTGCTTTCTCATCAGTATTGAAACCATTGATCTTCCGAGTACTTCATTTAGAGGACAACGTTTTAGCCACAAAAGGCAATTTGTATAAACGAGTATAATACTGTGAATATAATTTGTTATGTTATTATGGGATAATTTTGTACATTAAAGGGAAATCTGAAAGTAAACTTTGTTTCAGTTTTTTTTTTTTTTTTCTTCTTGCCGGGTTTCCAACGCGGAAACTTTAAAAAAAAAATAATGGTGAGGTTATAAGAAGGTTATAATTTCTGAAATTTTCGTAGTGAAAAATTAATTTGTAAAATACTTTAATATCTTTGTTTCAGGACCACTGCCATGCTGTGTACAATTTAGCGATCAGTTTAAATTCTAAGTAATTCAATTTTTGAAGAAGAAGAAGAAGAAAAAAAATGATTAATGTAAACTGAAGATGAACATAATTCTTTGTGGAAAAGTCTCCTTGTGTATATATTGGATGGAAACCTTCCAGAGTTATATTACCCTTTGTATCATATCAACTTAGTCTCTGTGTACAGTAGGAACCATGGCAACGTATCTTGTACAGGGATTGTCTTTTCTTATTCAGTATTTCTGTGTTGTACAGGAGGCTTTTTCATCGGTGGGTGACCCAATTTTATAAAGACGTTACCTTAGCAAAAGTTGGCGGGGAACCAGTTCGAGGTTGGTAGTTAGTGCGGCAATCTGGCTGGTGACCAGTTTCTGCTAAGCATGGTGTTTTTATGCTTAGCATTAATCTGCCCTGAGTATTTTTTTATAAGATTGGGTCATGGTTGTGATGGTCAGTTCAACAAGGCTATTGTAATAACCATTATTTGAGTAATTTATTGCTCATTTTAAATGATGCCTAGTACGTACCATCTGATCATTGTGTTCTTCAATATAATGACCCAAGTGCAAACCACTGAAAAGATCGGGGCCTGATTTCATAGAGCTGCTTGAACACAAAAAGTAGCTCAGCACAAAACAATTTTGCTTAGCAGAATAAGGTTACCAGCGAAAATACCATGTCACATGTCCAATCTGTGACTGGTATCCTGCAAATGTTTGCTTAGCAGAAAATTTGTATGCAATATTATCAGATTAAGCAGCTGCATGAATTTGGACCGTGTTTGGGTTGCAGTATAACGGCATTATAGTGAAGACAAATTGTTTTGTGTATGTCAGTTTGCCGGATGTTACATAGGAATTGTAAAATGTGGATCAAGTGGTCGATCTTGTAACTGCAAAATGTGAATACATAAGGAAATTAATGTGGAATGACTTTTGAGAAGTGGTAAAAATGAAATAAAGGTTTAACAATCCTTACAAATTATTAAAAACTGTGTTGCGTTTGATCATTGTTTGAACTCAAACCGATATTTAAGTTGAATTATAAACGATGCATTGCAGTAGATTCTAGCTCCACTTTCTGATGACACTTAAAAACTTGTATACAACTTGTAATAGTTTCTCAAGGGGTAAATACCCCTATTCATTCTGGAACACCTATCCCCTGCAAACAAATCCTACCTTTTTCCCCTCGTTAAATATCCTGGAATTTGTTTGTTTTGTTGTTTTACAGTAAACAAAATTTAAATGTTACACATATTTGGTCAGTGTTTGTTATGAGGGTTTGTTTTACCTGCTTTATTTAAAGTATCAAGGAAAACAATTGACAAGCCTTTTGAAGTGCACCCTCTGCTTGCTACATTTCTAAGGGTTAGGGTTACGGGTTGGCAGGGTTAGGGCTAGGGTTAAGGGTTAAGGGCTGGTAGGGTTAGGGTTAGGGTTAGGGTTAGAGTTAGGGTGAGGGCTGGGGTTAGGGTTAAGGGTTGGCAGGGTTAGGGTTAAGGGTTGGCAGGGTTAGGGCTAGGGTTAGGATTAGGGATTGGGTTAGGGTTTGGGTTAGGTGTTGGTAGAGTTAGGGTTGTCAGGATTGGTAGGATCAGAGTTTGTGGGGTTAGCCCTAACAACCCTAACCCTAGCCCTTAAATTTCCAACCCCTAGCCCTATCCCTACAAACCCTAACCCTAACCCTGCCAACCCTAATTATCCCTTCCAACCCTAACTTTATCAACCCCTAACCCTAACCTAACCAATTATCACTTACCCTGCCAACTCTACCTATCAATTTCATCTAATATCTAATTCTTTGGTACCTAAACCAGAAATTATCATCCATGATCTTTTTTTCTGGGATTTCTTTCTTTCTTTGCTTTTCCTTTTATGAGGAAAGTCTTAGTCACACCAATAAAGCAATGTGAAATACAAAAAGGTTCTGGATCTTTAATTTGAAATAATATTTTTATTTAACTTAAAACGTACACAGCTATAATGCTGAGGGCTGAGGGGCAAGACCAGATGTTTCGAAATGTTCTACCCCCTACGCCACACGTCACACTTTCACCCACCGATAGAGGGCGGTAATTACGGCACATGTGCAGAGCCTTATCGTGTGGTTTGTTTATGCCCCACATGCAATGCATGTTCTGCAGAAATTCTACAACTTGTACAGAAGTAGGTATAAATCGTAGTGGAAATTTCCTGATACTGAAGTTCCTGATCAGACCAGCAGAAAGGTAAGTTTAAGATCTTAGTAAACTTTTGAGTTTTTTGATAATGTTTTTTTTGCGGCGTATTGCGTTGTTGTATTTCTTTTTGTAATTCATTCATTCATTCATTTAATTCATGAATTTCAATATTTTGCGATAATCGTCGTAGTAGCCCTCAATCCCATTATCCTCGCGAGGATATAGCATGTCCATGGATATAGCAACTATTGTATAACAATACATTAACTTGGGTAGGGGCTAGCCCGATATGATTTAAAGCCCCCCCCCCCAAGCCCAAATTCCATCACTGTCATAAAGTGAAAGATAGTGTCACTGTCAGTCTCTGGTGGTAGGATTATTAAAGTGCCAAGAAGTTAAGAACTTGAAGTGGAGGGGTTTCAGCGTATTGGCAGTGGCACTATAAATGTTTAATGCAATGGGGCTGTTTGTTTAGAGCCTAGTAGAGGGTAGAGGCTAGCCGTACTGGTCTGGCTTGCAGATTTTGACCTACTACTGCTGATCTGGGCCCAATTTCATAGAGCTGCTAAGCACAAAAATTTGCTTAGC
>CM021533.1:17398821-17409711 GCA_010994315.2 Pisaster ochraceus
TTACACAGAAAGATTAGCAATGTCTGGGCGTATGGTGATGGTTACACAGAAATGAATGGTCTCTAACGGATTAACGTTTTTATATGTACTGCGGTGTACAGATAGTTCCCACTTGACGTCACACAGCGTAAAGTCTGCCACCTTTATACAGGCAGTTGTATAATTTTTGAGCGCACAAGTATGCGCTATGTATAAATACCACACATGGCATGCATTTAGTTTTTTAACGATCTTTTATTTATAGTAGTAAACCAAGAACACAGATTGCAAGTATTTGTTTTAGTAGATACATACTTTGGCATCTGACAGCGATGACAAATTTCAGATTTTGTTTTCTTCTGATTTTAACCTTTGTTTTTATGTCTGCCTGGTGAAGAAAATCAGATGTTATTTTCTTCAGATGTAAAGAAATCCTGCTCTTTGATCTGCTTTTTAAGCATTTTACTCCTTGGCAGCTGCAACTCCAGGGGTTTCCAAAAGGTGGAAATGCCATCATTTCAACATACCTCCTAAAACTAAAATGGACTGTATATTCTTAGCTACTATTATTTTCTTATTTGTAATTTGACAGCAGTCTTGGTGGCTCCTCTACTAAAGGTCTTGTCCTTCTCTTGAATGTCACCCCCCCCCCAATTCATACCTATCTTTTTTATGTCATTTTAATTTTGATATAACATTTGTACGATATATTTTGTATATTCTATCACTTTGAATAAATTTTAAAATAATTTTATATATTTTTTATAAATCCTACATGTAGTTTCAGACCTAAATATAAGTATTTTAAAAATAAATATAAAAATGTAAATATCATAGATGATTCATGTGTTTTTATCGTAGATGATTCATGCGATTTTATCGTAGATGATTTATGCGTTTTTATTGAGATGATTCATGTGTTTTTATCGTAGATGCTTGGTGTCCGTGGTGCATGTCCAGAGGAGCCAGGCCGGAATGCTCGTAAGCTAGCTCGTATCATCAGCTCGTCTGTCCTGGCTGGTGAACTCTCCCTCATGTCAGCTCTTGCTGCTGGACACTTGGTGAAAAGCCATCTTAAACACAACAGGTAAGAGACACTCAGGGGCCAGTTTCAAGCAGAAAATGTTGCTTATTAAACTTCTGTTCAGCAATAATGAGCAGGATACCAGTCACAAATGAAACATGTGGCCTTGTATATTGGCTGGTAACCTAAACTTGGTGAGCTTAATTGTTTTGTGCTTAAGCAGCTTTATAAATTTGGACCGTGATCTTTTTTAAACAGGAGTGGTGATTATTGAAAAATTGAAATTAGTTTGTAATCTGAAAGCTAACTGTCTAGAAACGTAATACCAGTATAAATTGATGGCTCTTTTGTAACCATGTGATGTCACAGGTCACATGGTCTATATGTTGTGATTGAATGAATTAATGAATTTCTTACTCCTGAAACCAATGATATATCAAACATTTCAAGTAATATTAGGTCAGCAGTTATTCTAGTTTTCTGAAATGTGCACTTTCCAGACTAACTTAGGAACATTAAAGTGGAACTAGTCTTCCACTATCTTTGTTTTAACAGTATGCATTATGACATTTTTATAAACGTTATTATATTAGAGGCAAATTCCCATAAAGGGGTCAAGCGAGCGTGCCTGTTTGGACATCCTCTCCTTGGTACCTGCAGCGTGGCCTAATTCCATAGCACTGCTGACTGCGCTTATGACCCATTGAATCACACGCTTTAAAGAATTTCACAGTAAGCAGCGCCATGAAGTTAGACCCAGCTTGTATCACGCTACAAACCAGTGCGCAATTTTTTGTTCAAATGATACCCAACTTGCTTTTGGTTTCCATCTGCCAGGATGAAAGCCTACAGTGATAGAAGTTTCTCAGTGGCAGCCTGGCCCCCCCCCCACCCCCCCACCACCTATGGAACAATTTGCCAATGACTCTTACCTTCTTGGCCCAATTTCATAAAGCCTGTAAGCACAAAAACTTCCTAAGCACAGGAAAATCTTGCTTAGCAGAAACAGGTTACCAACCAAGATTCCATAAAGTTTACATTGTTGCCACTGGTACCCCGCTCATTTCTTGCTAAGTAAAGACATTTGCTAAGCAGAATTTTCTGCCTAACAGCTGTAAGGAATTAGGCCCTGATCACATCTCAAAACCAGCCTTTAAATCAAACGTATTATTAATTTCTCTCGGTCATAGTGCTGTGAATAATTTTTCTACATACCAGGGCTCAATTTCACAAAGAATTAGGATTGATCTTAACTGTGTATACAATCTTAATTGCAAAGCAACGTGTGATGTCACAATACAAATCACTGTGGTAGTATGAGACAACTCATTTTAAGATGAATCTTAGTGCTTTGTGAAATCGAGCCCAGTTCTTCAAAAGTCTTACTATTGTAATTTTTTAATAAACAACTTTAAAAAAAATTTTTTAATGAAGTTTCATCATTTATGAAAGAAATTTTGATACATACTGTATATGTTGGTATGATTTCATGCAGGTCGTCTCAGTGTGTGACATCCAGCCTGCCAACGATCCATGAACACAAACGCAGTAAATCCCTGGACATGTCATCCCAAATGAGCTCCAAGAGTCAACGCTTGTTTGAACGGCAGGGATCATGTACCGGCAACGCATCGTGACACTCCGATCGTTAATGCTAACGAAATGAGATCTGATAACTTTAGCTACAATTGTTTTTCTTTTTTCTTTTTTCTTGTAGGGTCAGATTTCCGAAGTGGATTTGTAAATCTGAAAAATTGTGTGCTAATCAGCTTTTTGTGCTAATCAGCCAAATGTTTGTAACCGATTTCCTGCACATTTGCGCTTAGCAGGCAAATTTGTGTAATAGACTGCGCAAGTCTCACATGTATCAAAAAACAAGTCAAAGAAGATGTTTTTATTATTGAAATCAAATTTTCTTTTTAAATTCTATTTGTACAGAATTCTTGAAGATAAATATGCTCATAGCTGTCTTTCCTTTTTAAATTATAATTTCGATTTTTATATAATACAAATAATTTGTTAAAATTAACCTTGAAACAAAATTACAACTTGGCACAGGGAATGTAAAGATGTTTGAAAGTAATGTTTTTTGAGAAACCCTATTTTCAAGTCACGCCTGAATTTGTGCAACCATTACATAGGTTTAATGATATCGTGAACATCAGTTGGGCCAAATTCTTAATAGTTTGCTAATGGAGGTCAAGTCTCATTCTCAAGTTGTCTTCATTGATTCGTTAAATTTATTTTACCTTCATGTATTTAATCGCTAAATTAAACTTTATGATCCAATTTGATCCAATATGATCCAATTTCTGTAGCCATAACCTATGTTAAAATAAAGTATTTAAAGAAACAAAATTGTACATATGTACTTAGCTTAAAATGGTTGGGACCACTTTGGTTGTGGAAGATACATGTGAGACTCGCCCAGTCTATTGAGCCGGGTGTTTTCAGAATGCCCGTTATCACAAACTTGGTATAATTTGTGCAAATATTTGACATACTAACTAAATGTGAATGTTTAATGTACCAATGCGTGGGGTGCGTTTGCCCGAGTGGAACGCACCCATGGTTTAAAAGTTGACCAAAGACTCGTATTCCCTTGAGCTGAAACTGAAAAAATCTTCCTGTTGAAAAATTTATTTGTCACCTTTACTTGAATCGAAAAACACAGCAGTTGTATTATTGTTAGTTATAACACACTCACATTGCATGTTAGGGTTGTTAGATAACTGCGCAATAATATTAAAAGTATTTTGTTTGTTAAGTTTTTGTACAACGTGAAAAAAGTAATGTTTATTTGAATCCTAGAGTTGTATTACAGAGACAATAGAAGGAATTGCCTCCGTGACCTCTTGTCATTGCCTTGGTGCCCCATGAAATGTTCCAGCATTGATTTAAATTTTCTTCATAGAGGTGGCTTCACTAAGAAAATAAGGGCTTGTCCCGACTAGCCTTGAATGGCGACGCTAGTTTTTGTTTTAATCACCGGTGGAGGGCGCAACATCAACTGGCTCGGAGGGACTGTGCAAGTCTACGAATCTGATCCAGATGTTGTTTGTTTGATTCAGATCTCTTCTCCAGTAATTTGTGTTATGATATTGGTGCCTATATAACAAACCAACGTCGGCTCTCAAGACCGTGTCCTGACAAGAACGAAGCACCGGGGTCCAATGTCATGACGCTGCTTCCGCAGAATTTGGCGCCCTCTAAAACGCATGATTGTATTGACAGTAAGCAAAGATTTCCATAGTCAGCAGAGCCATGAAAATGGGTTCGAGGTTGTTTAGAGTTGTATAGATGCTTGTTTCCCTCCACTGTTAGTCTTTCATGTTTCTTACGTAAGCCAGAGTGTATCGATGGTTTCATTTTTAATGTCCTATAGACTGTGCAAGTCTGGCGCTTATTCGAACATTGGAACCCGTAAAAATTTGTTTCCTTCATGCGTTAAAGCAATGTATGTAGGACCAAAGTGGTCCCAAAATGTTGGAATACCCGGGAAACTTGCACGGTCTATTGGAAAGATTTACAGTACAGTGGGCCACCAACTGCTTACTGTGGCTTGACCATTAAAAAATCTACCTCCTATGAAACTTGGATTGCATGAATCAAAGCCAAATGTCCAACATTGTAGTTGTCAAAGTTTTGCTTAGGATAATGAAAGTTAATTTTTAGTTTGACGAGATGAGTTTTTCTCAACACAGAACTGAAACTTCCATGAGGAAAGTGAGCACTGTTTCTTGATGAACTATTGCGTCGGTTACCAGGGCCCAATTTCATAGAGCATCAAAAAGTGCTTAACAAATTTCTGCTGAGCGGAAATGAGCAGGATACCAGTCACAGATGGTACATGTGACATGGTTTTTGGGCTGGTAACCTTATTCTGATAAGCATAATTTTGTTGTGCTCAGCTACATGAAGCGGCACTGAAAAAAATACCCTGCTCTTTCCAGAGTCCTGTAGAAAAAGTAAACAGATACCCGTAAACATAGGAAAGCACGCTTGTGTCAGATTTAACTTTATGGCAAGTTGTTTAACAAATAGTTTATGATCGATACATGTACACATTTTCATTGAGGAAGCCTCATATTGTACATTGCCATTTAAAATATATATTTTGTGGAAACTGAGATTACTATTTTTGTTTTAATGATGGAAATTAATTTTGTTATATTTTGAGGACTCACAGATTGAACTTGTTCAATTTGGTTTTAAAACCCACTTTAATATACTTCCCTGTTGGGGTTTCTGGTTCATGGTTTGGTTTACCAGACTCTAACCTTTGACCTTTTTAAAGGTGTTTACTTTACAGCCAGGGTGATAATTTTGAATTTGAAGCATGAACATTGATTGTAGTTTTAAGAAATTTGCCAAATTGGGTGAGAATGTTCTTGAATGTAATAATTGGACAATCACATTGTATAACATCGGCTGGATGATTGGGTGTTTGTACAGCTTCATATTTTATTACATGAATGTTCAGTAATGCTATGAATAAATGTTTCAACAATAGTTTTAATGCGTTGCTTGTTTGTGATGTTTCTTTTTGTTTCTGTTTAAAGAAAGCATACAAGATTGGTGATTGGTTTCAATCTGAAAGTTTATTATGAAGAGAAATCGTCACATCATTCCAAAACGTCTTATCTTGATTTTGTGAAAATGTTGTATTTCACCGGGCACTTGTTTTGTGCATGATTCATCTGGGTTATTTTTAGCGGCGGTTTGACAATTTCAAACTTGTGCATAATGTTAGTGCTAATTTAGGTGATACAGCGTTTTTGCAAACGACAAAATGTTTGTGTTTGTATTACTGTTCATGTTGAGACTATCCTGTTTGTAAGTGTGACATCATTCCACTGTAAGCTACGCCCACTTCATGCAAACTGGCTCCAACGATTGCAAGAAGCCCATCAGAAAATACATTGAACTTTTTAAATCCAAACTTGCCTTTCACATATGTCTTGCAAAGATTCCAAGTCTTATCAGAAATACTGGTCGTTTTCAAAACCAGGGCTTTGTCTTCTACTTTCTCAGTAAATTTTGAAACATAAACTTCTGGTGTGAGGCTTACTGCGGGCGGAGGATCCCTACTCTGGTGCCCAAGCCTCCGTAGTTTTGAAAATGGCCCTAAAACTCCAGGGGTTGGCAAAAGGTGGAAATTCCATCATTTCAACATACCCCAACATTTGGATCCTACTTTCATACAATTGTTGTCAGCAATAACTCTCAGGCCTGAAGGATACAAGTACAATGTGTATTCCCATGGAGGAATTCATGAGATCTGGAAATGGTTCGAATTTCTCTACACATATTAAATCATTCAATATACTCATAATACTCATAATACTCATATATACTCATATACAATATACTCATAATACTGTTTCTGAATATTTGTGTCTTGCTTTATTACTGTATAGAAATATAATATTATAATTTATTTTACATGGGTATAGTATCAAATTTAAAGCAAATTTCTTAAAAAGTAGTTGCTGGATTACATTGCTTAAATAAGCCCCTCCCCCCCCAAATGTCCCAATGTCCCAAAGCACACTGACATGTATAAGTTTACAATTTGGTTTTTACCCTTACACTGATGTGTACTAAGCACTGTATACTCGGGGTTCAGTGAAAAAAATCCACAGGCAAATCACTCAGGTGGGATTCGAACCCACGACCTTTGCATTGCTAAAACAGATGTCTTACCACTTGACCACCGAGCCACCTAGCTTGCCCGTTGGCTAGAGGCAGTTTGAATCCTATGTTTTTTAAAAGGTGTTTATTTTAACAACCAGGGTGGTTCTTTCGTTGATTGCTTTTGTGTGATTACCCACTGTACCCATTTATGGAATGTGTGAAGAACTATAAACCTGGGTGCAGAGAGTGGGTTTGCTCCTATTATCATCAGTCTACCTTTTGTAGCAAATAGTAAAACTCCCATATGAAAATCTTCTAAAGAAATCTTGAGATTCTAAGAGCACAGTGAAGACAGAAGTGGGGGGCATAAACTATGCCACATATCTAGCACCAAATGGACTTGAAACTGACAACAATCAGCTTATCTTAGCAGTGTATGTAAGTGTTATATCTCTAAACTAACTAAGAACTATTTGATATGGCTCTTCTTTTGTTTTGCATTTGTACATGTACTTGTGATTTTGTCTTTTTACTGACAAAGCATCATTTACTGTACAGGTTACCAGCGAAAGTGTTACACAATTAAATTAAATTAATCAGCTAAGCAGCTTGCTCAACAACAGCTTTAAAAGTAAGCAATTTGCGGTTTATATTTTGAATAATGTCTGGTACAATGACTTGATTAGTCACAAGTGAACACTCAACTTGTATTCCCCAGACTAAAGTCAGTGTTGCTAAATCACATGTTTCGGGGGCAAGCTTTTGTATAGCAACCTCAACATGAACAAATCATGGTGAAATTAAACCATACTTGCATGCATTCGGAACTGTGCATGAGTGTTTGCCGTTTCTTCATGACTACACAAAAGCTTGCCATGTACTCTGGGACAACCCAACAGTGTCTAGTCCAAGGAGTACACATTTAAGTGGATACTAAGCAGGTCATTCTACTAGACATTACTTAAATAAACTCGCAAATAGCTTGATTACATAGAATTCTTTAAAAAACCATACTAAATTAATCACAATCACCACTGATGAGATTCCCTACCCTCCACTTCTGCAAATAAAACTCCACAATCTATAGCCTCAATTCTTTCATACATCATATTGGCAAGAAAAACTCTCTTAATTTAGAAACGGTACAGTTTAAAGAAGTACCTAATTCTGAGATTGGCCTTATATTTTACTGCAAGCATTTTTGAGGTCAAATTAATTGAAAAGTTGAGTTCTGCCAAACTCAACAAAGTTACAAATACTTGATATATAAGACAAGAAACACAATACCACCTTTCTACCGTCACAATAGCAGTTTATCCAACGGTTCTAACTTTCTCTCAAGTACCTAAAACCACCCAAAAATGTTTCAACATTTGAATGGACATGCAGGCTCGTCCTGTAACTAATTTTAGTTCATGAGTTTTTAAATTCCTCTCAAATTTCAATCAAAAAATGGATGGAAAGGCAAATAATATTTTTCCGTCCATTTTTGAAGAGATTTACAAACAAAGTCAACAAAACAACATATGAATAAACTCAAATTGTTTTTCAGTGATAACCTGTGTGTCCCTTCACATGTTGAAATACTTTTGGGTGGGTTCAGGTGCTTAAAAAAAGTTACATCGTTTGGACAAACTGCTAACATGATGTATGTAAAGTGGCTCCCTTTCATTGTGTTTATTTTGTCATAATGAAGGTGGAATCGTCAAATTTAAATCAAATAAAATTCTCAGTAAACGCCAAAAAGATTTTTTTTTTAAATTTGCAATTGCTTATTATGCACACACTGGTAAACAGATGATGACCTCTGTATTGGTTTCGTTGGATTTTGTTGTGGTATTTTCTTTTTTAAGGGGGAAAGGGCTGTGTGGACAAACTCTTATTCTACTAATATCGTATAAATTATCATGCAAGCGCGAATGAAGTATGCAAAAACATAGTGCTTCTGCATCCCATATCCAACGATGCCTAAAGCCAAGTTGGAATTGGGATGCAGACACACTTCATTTTTTTCATAATCCACGAGCCCGAGTGTGATAATGAACTTATCTTCAAGCAAACCTGATGCAAGTGCAATATGCAGAATTAGAACAGCTTGATTGACCAGGGTTTTGATATGGGCCATGTAATATATAGGTTAATATCACACTGTTGTTGCTATGGATTGACCAATCAGAATCAAAGAAACAAGTTTGCTTGAAGTAAATGACTATTATATGATTCAAGTAAAAGTCCTCTGTGTGTTGCCATAGTAACCCATTACCTTCCAGATCTGTGTCTTTATTACATGCGACGTCATGGTTATCTATATATCTGTCTTTGAGTTGCCATAGCAACCCCTCATCTTACTGCTCAAAGTTTCTTATTTCCGTCTCATCTCACGTTTCTTAATACTCTCATCAATGTGATTATCTGCTAGTCTTCCTTGAGTTGCCATAGTAACCCATCATCTCACTGATCACAGTGTATCATGACCTTGATAGCTCCTCCTGCTCCTGTTCTAGACGTCTCAAAGGCATCCAGCGTCTTCTCCAGAGGGAAGTGATGAGTAATGAGTGGTTTGGCATCCACCTTACCAGACGCAATCATCTCAAGGGCCAGAGGGTAGCTGCAACACAATAACAACAACTTTAGTCAACTAATGGAGCAATTTACAATCCATACATTGTGGACACTGTCATAGATTATCAACGCACGGAAAAGGGTGAATAAATGCAAAAACAACGCTGCTTGTGCAATTGCATAATTACAAAATGGTCACAGAGCCTGGACTTCCTGCAGGTACAGGCTGTACACAGCTTCCAAGAAAAAAACAACAAGTGCAAACAACAATTTGAATTTCATTAACTTTTGATCTGAAGAAAAGCATGTTCAGCTCTTATTGTTACAATACTTTTGTTATTATTGTTAGCAAGTGTTATTAATTTCTGGTGATAAAACCAAAGATGTCTCAAAAGTGAAATTAAGCACTGTGCGTAAGTCTAGAAGCCTGATGAAACTGTAGAGTGAAAAGGGCATTTGCAATGAACCAGAAACATCAAGGTAAACCCCTACTCTTCAACGAAAAGTATTCCAGATTCTTTTACCTGCACTACCAATCTTAGCCCACAGAATATATGGTTTAACATCTTATCCAAAGGACAAAGCAAGTATCTTGCTCAAGGACTCAAGCATTGTGACCAACCAGGCTTGATTTTATATTGAAGTAGTGGTTCATAAATGTGAAACTTCCCAGCTAGTTTCTTGCCTGCCTGGAAGTGCCCTGAAATGCTCAATGTGACTCCTTTTTGTAATCAAGGCAACATGGTCTATTCTGAAACTGAGGCTGTACATGACCTAAGAGTCTTGGGCTATGGCTGAGGCTACTGGCTTTGAGCATCAATGAGAAAGTCTGCACTAGCCATAGTCACAACAGAAAAGGTGGCATGGTTGGCTGGTGCGTAAAGTGCTTGCCTCTCACTACTGTGGCCTTGGTTCGATTCCCTGCTAAGGCCATATGTGAGTAAAATTGTGCATTGGGTTCTCTCCTTTGCTACAAGGATTTTTCTCTGGATCCTCCAGTTTTCCTCCCTCTGAAAAAAATCAAACACTTTCAAACTCAGGCTGTGCTCTGTGGTCATATATAGGTCGCTGTGGCTGGCTGCCAACGGTGCCCTTGCAAGCCAGCGGCTCGAACACTGGTAGCTGCGTCCTTCACAATTCAGCTTCTAAGCTGGGAGCAAGGATGATTAGCCTCCCAAATTATTATTAACTATTTTTATTGCTATAAGAAATTCAGATACTGTCATTATTTACTCACCAGTTAGCGTATCTGAAAATGCCACGAATGTCCACCTCTCTAACTGCTGCGTTGACGATGGGAACGTTGACAGTAGGTGGGCCTAATCCAACAAGCACCAAAACACCACCGGATTTTGTGGCCTATATGATAGACAGAGAAACGCATTTAGTGGAGTGTCAATTTACCACAAGGGAACCAGACTAATATTCCTCCAAGCCTCAGTTTGGCTATAATGAATTGACTGAGAGAGAGAGGCAAGATGGCTTCCTGATGGAGAAGAGAGGATAGTGAGAAAGTTGCGACTCCACCCCTTGAACAAGCCGGCAGACTGTGCCACACACAAAGTACACAACACTGCATACTTACATAGATGCCAGTCTGTATGCTTGGTTCTGCCCCACTGCACTCCACGCTGACATCTGGCTTACATCCCAACGCTTCTTCAACTCTACGCGCCATCTCCTCAGGA